>CM024573.1:42008828-42338828 GCA_014182395.1 Eucalyptus sp. ANBG9806169 | reverse complement strand
AATCAGCTAGTCAACTTGTGAAAAATCCCTAGGATTGAGTCACAGCCTATCCTCGTTATTGATGTACCAATCCTTTGTCCATCCCTAGCAATCTAGATAGGGGTTCGAATTTAGGATGTCACAACTCTTCCCCTCTGAAAGAAATTTCATCCTCAAAATTCAAAGACAACCCTAATTCCTCAAACAGATGTGGAAATCGAAGCCTCACTAATTCCTCACTTTCCCATGTTGCTCCTTCCGTCCCATGATATCGTCAAATGACCTTAACTAGACGAATGGTTTTATTTCATAGCATTCATTCTTTTTTTATCCATGATTTGTGCAGGCTTATTGACATACGACACTTTGTCATCCATTTCAATCTCTTTAAACTTTGGTTGTGTGCTAGATCTACCTCATACTTTCTTAACAAGTCTGGGTGGAAGTGCTAACCTATAAGCTAAATTTCCTATTCTTTCAAGATTTGGAAATGTCACGCCTCGACCCTCGGTCACGTGACCATCCTTCAACTTTGGTCGATTTTAAAATACGATATCCCAGGACTACATATCGCCGACCCTTTCCTTTTTAATAGCACATGCGGAAGCAGTTAAAAATCCCTAGACAATAAAACATTGGGATAGAACAGTAGGACTAAATTTCAAACTCTTAAAAACCTTCACTCTTATATACAAGGTGAACTATTAGATTCAATTCACAATAAGCCAGATTAAAACAAGGTCTACAAGCAGAAGTGGGGTTTTACAAGCTATGGGTCCTCGTCCTCCTCTTCATCATCCTCCACACTCCAACTGGAGACTTCAGTAGACTGCACCAGACTTTCGAGATCTTCAACATCTAAGTCTACTGCATCTAGGGACCTGAAATGGTTATTCAATAACCAACAAGACTACGTCTCAGCAAGTTCTACCCCCTAAGACCCGATTAGTAAACTAATACACCTTAGGGCTATCTATGCACAACACAAGTCAGAGGGCTTACCTTGGCCTCAGTTTCCACCTACATATTAGCACATATCAAATAGGCATCCAAGCAATCACATCACTGATCAAAGCATCGATCAAATTGACCTAGTCGATTACACACCAACAAGACCACTCATGGTCATTTCAATTCAATCAATCAATTTACAACATTAGACTCAAGCAATGATCAATCACATTAAATCACACTCAGATCGGATCATCGATCAATCGGACCATCTCTCGGTCATTCATTCCATCCTATATAACCTCCAATAGTACACTTAGTCACAGAGCTCCATCAATGCTCTTGGGCGTCATTTTTGCCAAGATGACATAAGTAACAGACGGTCTACATGCATTCTTTAAGGCGCTATTTTCGCATAGTGATATTCCTCATCACCGAACCACGCCCGTCATAGATCATAAACAGTCTACGTGCGTTCTTTAAGGCGCCGTTTTCACATAGTGATGTCCTTCATCACCAAACCACGCATGTCAAGATTCATAGGCAATCTACGTGCGTTCTTTAAGGCGATGTTTTCGCACAATGATATACATAATCACCGAACCACACCTGCCTACAATGATGTGTTTAATAGATAATTGCATGCGTTCTTTAAGGCGTCGTTTTCGCCAGTGATGTCCTTAATCACTAAACCACACATGCCTATAACAACATGAGTACTAGACCGATATGTGCATTCTTTAAGGCGCCATTTTCGCCAGTGACGTCCTTAGTCACCGAACCACATAGGCCTATAATATCGTACATGATCGGTTATAGCCTAGAATATTTCCAATTCACTCTCATGATTCTATCCACTTTACAACTTAACAAAGCATTATAAATGCTAAATAAACATACTCGACCATCTACCAATCAATCATTCAATCCCACTCAATTTCAATCAATTAGGAACAATTCCTCAAATTGCTCAATCAATTCAATTAAGCACAATGTGGAGTTCAAATAAATAAACGGACTGCACCACGACAACCAGCACAAAATTCAGGTCATCGGCCATCCCGGTTGAATTTTCGAAAAATAAATAATTAAATAATTAATTTCGAATATTAAATAAATAAATACAATAAATTCAATTTAACACAATATAAAGCTCAATTAAATAAACGGACTGCACCACAACAATCAACACGAAATCCCGGTCACTGGCCATCCCAGTTAAATTTTCGGAAAATAAATAATTAAATAATTAATTCCGAAAATTAATATTTAATTACTAAAAATTCCACTTAGGCCCAAATTACCAAATTGAAGGTCGATAAGGGTCGGGAAAAATGCCGAGAAGCATCTAATAAAT
Organism: Eucalyptus sp. ANBG9806169; assembly: GCA_014182395.1. Classification (NCBI taxonomy): domain Eukaryota; kingdom Viridiplantae; phylum Streptophyta; class Magnoliopsida; order Myrtales; family Myrtaceae; genus Eucalyptus; species Eucalyptus sp. ANBG9806169. The sequence goes on along the minus strand of CM024573.1, from coordinate 42,336,541 downwards.
ACTATAGGCAACTCTTTAGTTAATTACACAAGTCATCTAACTAATATGCAATGCAATTTGCTAATAATCATTAATCCATTCTAATCTAACAACCTAATTACACTTAACTAACACTAATCAACCTTTAAGTATAATTAGGAAACTAAGAAAGCATTAGTGAGCAAAACTCAACCAAAACGATGGGATTGACTTTTCTCAAAGCGGGCCGAGCATCCGGGCTCAGGAAGATGGCCAAAACGGGCCAAACCCTCGCTGCAATACCCATTTTCTACCCTCTCTGCCCACTGCGGTTGAGGCCAAGAAAGGTAAGGAGGAGGCTCGGGTTGAGGTGAGCAAGGGCCGAGATGGACAAAGGAGAACGAACCGGACCGAGGCGGTAGCGGTAGGAGCTCCGATGATGGTCCACAGTGGTCGGGACTAGCTAGATAGCTCCTTGGAACAACGAGCTGGGTAAGAAGGAGGCTGAGGCGCGTGGCCAGCAGCGGCACGCGTGGACGGCAGCACGGTGGCAAGGCGATGCAAGGTGGGGATGACATGCAGCACTGGCTGTTCTGACGTCCATCCCAGATCTGCTGGGACGTTGGACAGCACCAAGGAGAAGCAAAACTCGACGCCGGCAGAAGGGGGAAGGAAGACGGAGGGCGCGTAAGCGGCCGTGGAGCACGCGAGCAATGACGGTGGCCCGGCGCGACAACAATGGCAGCTCCGGACCAAGCAACCATGGCTGTTGCTTCTACTCGTGGGTCTTCGAACGAAACTGAGATGGAAAGGAAGAGAGAGGTCGGTTGCATGAGAGAGAGAGATGAAGATAAGAGAGAGTGTGTCAAGTTGAAAAGTCAAAAAGCAAAAAGGGAAAAGGAGAAGAAAAGTTGGAACCGGCAGCTTGGGGGCATTTCGCATGAGGGGGAAAAGGAGAGAGGGAGAGAGAGAAAAAGAAAAAGAAAGAAAGAAGGAAAGAGAAACTTGTGGGAAAATTAGGTGTTTGGCCAAATGGGGTAAAAAGAAATGGGAATAAATTCAAAAGAAAATAATTTCCTCAAATAGAAAATTCTTATTTCATTTTCTTTTGAATAAGCTCATAGATTTCCAAAAGAAATTTCAGATTAGAGTACTCGGTCCCCACTTGCATTTCTGCATCCAATTTCCCTCACTAACTCTCAAAAATCAATTGATGGCTCTCAAAAATCAATTGATGGCTCACTTATCAAATTGATTATTTTTCCTCATCCAAGAACCCCTCATGCTTCTCAATTTCACAATCCCTAGCTTCAATTGAACAAAAACGGCCCTAAACTGACTTTTTTCCAAAAAGTTTCGGTTGTCAGAAAAAATCTTCTAAAACTGAGCCGACATTCATTAAATGACATGTGACATGACAGAACTTCCAATTTCTGAAATGGACTTAGATTAGAGGTTAATTTCACTCGGGCGCATTTTTTAGCGTATCTTAGGTTACTGAATAGTTTTTAGAACTTTTTAGGACAAATGACCCGTGGTCGATTTTCTTCGAGCCACGATGAACCCACTCGACACATTGGCGACTCTCGGTTGTCATGAAAATCTCGAGAATTCAAATACGGACACGGGGTACCAAAACGATAATAAAATCAAATTAGTGCCGGTCGATGAGAATTTTCCAATTTAGTGGAGTCACCCACAATCGGTCATTCATCTCAGTCGAACCGACCTATCTCTGATCTTAATTCAATTTTTAACTGTGCCGTAATGATCTTTAAAGATGAGCACGGTCGAGAAGTCGATTCATGGTCGAATGCTCGGTCTATCTGCCTTAAAGTCCTTAATAACTTACCCAGCTAGTCTAATTATCTCATGAGTGGCCAACTCAGAGAAAAACACTGCAGTCGCGCCGATAAAATGCCCAATTTATCTAATCGAAATCAAAACCCAAAAATCTGGATGTCACAGGAAAGGTCCTACGTACCTTGAGCTCAGCTTTCTTTTCTTACCGAAATGCAATGTACCTATCATAGGTGATATCTTAAGGAAGACGTGATCACCTATATGAAATTCTAAAGGCTTGCGTCATTTATCTACGTAGATTTTTTTTGTGGCTCAAATTAGACACCGGGATTATAGTGCACAAGGCACCTATCAAAAAGATACTCCAAAGGCTTCTTTAGGCAATCCTAAGTCTTTCTATAATCACTTTCACTACGTCTATTTACATCTAGACTAACTTTGGGCCAGTGATCCTTCTTTCCCCGATTATCCCAACAGACTAGTATTCTACAAGCTCGTCCGTATAACACTTCAAATGGTGCCATCCCAATACTCTAGTAGTAGCTGTTGTTGTAGGCAAATTTAATGAGATGTAGCATGTCTTTGAGAATTTGGATCATCCTTTCTGACTGGTCATCCATCTATGGATGATAAGCTGTGCCATACTAAAGTTTTGTTCCCATAGCTATATGAAGACTCTTCCAAAATGTGGTAGTAAAGTTGGGATCTCTATCCGAAGTAATTTTTACTAGCACTCCATGAAGACGAATTATCTATTAGACATAAAGCCTTATGTATTCTTCTTAAGATAAATCTTTTCGTACCACCAAGAAATGGGCTTGATGGATCAACAGGCTAACCAAGTAATGTGTTTCCATGGAAAAATCATGGCCACTTTGGCTTCTTAAGAGAAATCTACTAGTAATGTGTTGATTATTACCTAAATAGAATCATGGCCACTTTGGCTTCTTAAAAGTCCCATGGAAAAATCCATCGTAATGTGTTTCCATTTCCATTATGGGATTTCTAATGGTTGTAACGATCCATCAGGCTTGCAGTGTTGTGTCTTTACTTGTTGAAATGTCAAACATAGTGACGTGTTTGGTAATATCAACCTTTATGCTGTTCCACCAGTAACATTGTCGGAGATTTTGGTACATCTTCATGCTACCTAGATGTATGCTACAATTGCTTCGGTGAGCTTCTAATAGGATTTTCTCCTTTAGCTCTACATCATTAGGTACGCACAATCGTTCACAAAATTTCAATACTCCATCTTCAGTTAATTGGAAATCTAGCTTTATCCTTTCTAAAACTCCTCAAATTTTATGGACTTTGGGGTCATCTTTTTGCATGCTTAAATCTTTGAACACATTTTTGGTTTAATTCTAAGCGTAGTCAAAAGACTAGATAGCTAGTTTACTTCGATTTTGTACTTCGAATCTTGAATTCTTTCAAGACTCCATTCTCAAACCATCACTTGTGCGATAGTTGATTTCCAACTGAGAGCGTCCACTACATTATTAATTCCTTTTGGGAGAACAATTACTTCAAGTTTTCATGATCCATGTAGATTGTGAGCTTTTCTCCGTAAAAGTAATGTCACCAAATTTTCAAGGTGAAAAGTATTGCAGCCAATTCCAAATCGTGTGTTGGATAATTCAACTCGTATGATCTAAGTTGCCAAAAAGTGTGACATCCCAGATTTTCGATCCTGTATTCTACTGAATACATCGACGCGCCTATAGGGCTGTTCTCAGAGCTGATCACTCTCGAGATAACTAGACTATTCAAGGAAGCCATTAAGGAATTTTAATGCAATAGACTTGAGAATTCGACCAGGAATCGGATTCTCAACCGTGCTCATCTTTAGAGGCCATTACGGCACAATATAAAATCGGTTTGAAATCAGAGATAGGTTGGTTTGACTGAGATGTGTGGCTAATCATGGATGACACCACTAAATTGGAAAATTCTTGTCGACCGGCACTAGACTGATTTTCCTATCGTTTTGGTACCCTGTGTCCATATTTGAATCCTCGAGATTTTTCACGACAACTGAGAGTTGCCAATGAGTCAAACCCATCCTACATTTTACTTAGATATCTAATCGACCCATAATCGACTAGTGGTGGGTCCAACAGGTAAGTTTAATCACATATTGAATTGAGTACCAAGTTGTGATTGATAGGGCTTGGGAGGGCCCACACTAAACGCGAGCAATGGCCTCGTGTGCGGAACCTTAATTCCTCTTTAGTAATCCACTAGCTTTCCCTTAGGTGATCCACCTCTAGGAAGGTTGCGACAGTAGACCATGTTTTGGGCCATTGATCAACAAGTGAGACTAAAAGTGCACTGGCAACGAGAGATTTGCAATGGCTAGTTCAGGTGTGGGGCGTGTTAGAGGAATAAAAATATTCTAATCCTTGACTTCTAATAATGTTCTCGTTCAACTAGAAGTTGAAGATTGTAGGATATGCCCGTCGAAATGGAGTGTGCTTGGAAATGTTTTGAGACAATCGTAAATGGTAGCTTTGCAAAAAACGAAGAAGCCTCGAAACGGGGAGAATTCGTTCTATGATTCTAAAGGAGATCGGTGTGGAACCGCCATTGTCATACGTAGAATGGAAGGGATGTAGCTCTTCGCTCAAAAAAGGTGTAATTGTCACCGGTTGGAGATTAGTTTCTTTTCTTTTCTTGGCTGGAGCAACGTGTGCTCCAATTGTGAAGACATCAGCTACGCTCATATTTTTTTTGTTATTTATATGTAACTAGCTGTGTCGGAAGCATTTAGAGTAATCACAATAAGCATCACGCCAAGAAGCTTCAAAACTTGCAGTCGGAGGACAACTCTGCAAATTGACATTGGCCATAACCCCAATACCAAAAAATTAGAGATGATCCGAGAGGCAGAAGCACATGCAATACACAAATTCGCTCCCAAGTAAACGAGCCACAAATTGAAAATCCCCGAATATAAATACAATAGCGAAACCTTTTTGGCCATTTCCTGCCCAATAATTAACTCGTCAAGCCTCTTGCAAAGCTCATTTGGCATCAGCATCGACAAGTCCCTCCCCAACCTTCATCTTTCTCCTCCGCAACCGTCACACCAACCTGCCGTTTCACCACAACCTTCACTATTCACACACGAGGCATTTCGACAGCTCTCCATGTCCTTAGTAGAGACCCGGCTGATATTGGCGAAGCTCCCCTGTAATGGCTCCAGATTTGAAAGGCCTGAAGTAGAAGGCGATCCGGCAGCAGGGCAAAGGTTGAGCGTCAGGTAAATGCCCGGCTCTCGGTTGGTAATGGAGAGGGGTGGTTGGAGAAGAGGAAGGGCATTTGCTTCTAACGCTGAAGATAGTTCACGTCTACCTAATGCGGTCGTACTCGGTCCTGCCCCACTTATGGTGCCCGTGGCCCCAGCTGGATGAGGAGGGGCCGATCGTGCAGGAATTCAGCAGGAAGGAAGGCCTGTCAAAGGCGGCGGCGGCCGCCGCGAAGAGGCGTTTGAGGGCAGCTCAGGAGTGGCGGACGACGCCAAACATTGCTCTCTGAGAGTGATGCCATCGAAGGGACTCAGTTTAGGTGGGAGGTGTTGATGGATGGTGGTGTCACACCTCCAGCGAAAGATGATCGAATCTTAATTAGATTTTTTAAAAATTGCCCATATTTTAAGCCTTTAAATGAATAATATTTTTTTTATTTTTCATATATTATTTTTTACGCATTGTGTAATTATGAAGGACAAAATTTATTTTATTTTCGTGATTTATTGGACTTTCTCCGATGAATTTATACATCATTATTGGACTTTCGTGATTTATGGTTAGTTTGGGTAAATTTGTCACAGGTGTACCAATTTGAAGTTTTTCATGGTAAAAATAATAGTTTTTGGTAAATTTGTCACAGGTGTACCAGTTTGGGATTTTTTGGGTATTAACCCTTAAAAAAAAAATAAAGAGCAGGTTTAAGCTCATAAAAGAAAGTGCGTGCTGCAATTTTGCCACCTTGTGAACTAGCCATGTTGAAGTGAAATAGTCCACGTAACTCAATCGAATTTGTTTGTTTTTAAGTATATGTCATTTAGATGATCGTTTGAAAAGTTATAATACCAAAATGAACACCGTGCGAAAAACAAAAAACTACAAACTAGTAAATTTGTGACAAATATACCCTTCGTTAAATTGGATTAATACAAAAAAAAAATCACAAAAATTGTAAATTGTGACAAACGGACCATAAAATCCCAAATTGATATATTAATCAACTATCACGTATCATTTAACTTAATAATTTGACAATAAAATTTAATAAAAACTAACAGAGGGTAAATTTGTCATAAGTGTACCAGTTTGGGGTAAATTTGTCAAATGTATACCAGTTTGGGGTTTTTGGTGGTTAAAAAAATAGTTTGGGGTAAATTTGTCACGGGTGTACCAGTTTGGGGTTTTTTAGGGTATTAACCCTTTTTTAAAAAAAGTCCATAAAATCTTCGTTAGTGTTTATTGATCAATTGCATATATTAGTAAAGGATTTGGCAGCGATGTACAAGATGAAAATTCTGCTGTGCGACGTCATAGATGGAATAAATTCTATTGCGAGATATCATCGTAAGTGAACAAGTTCTGCTAATGAAAGGCAAAATGCAAAAATCGCCGAAATAATGGATTTAAACCTTATCAGGCTACTTTAGAGCTTTAAGAGAGAATGCGGTGATTGAACTTCTATAAGCATCCATCCAAGCTTTCCTCTTCTTCACTCATTTTTTTCTAATTGCTCAATACAAAGTACTTTGAGTTAGTGGAATAGCACAATCCATCACTCCAATCAAGGCCCTAGCAATACAAATCTATTAGGTGAAATGCTGTCACTTGAACCAATCGATCAAATGAGTATTAAGCGACTCGGTTTTTTTATTTATATAGTTGCTTATCTAAATGATAAAAAAGAATTATTCAACAATGAAAGATGTCCTATTCTACCATATCTATCATACTCGGATATTTGCCAAATATTTAAAAGTCTTCTGCATTTTATAATGCAATGGCAAATGAAATGACACGCAAATCTTTGTGATCTATTCTTGAGTGTGATTTTTATTTCAATAAAGCAATTTGGAATTTATAACTTCTCATGCATAAGGATGATCACTCACACACGAAATAAAGATTTTTATTCCCAAGATCATAATTTTTACTCAAAATTATATATAAATAACTAATGTTCTTTTATAGAATTTACAGATGTCCGATATGCATATATAAATTTTTGTTTCTAAATCTTGCAATACTAATCAATTATCGATTCATGAATAATTACTTTAAGATTTCGATTAACGACGCGTATCTCGATTTATGATTACTTTGCTTAAACTGCCCAAGTGCCATTAAAGGATATAAGAAGAATTGATATATTTTATTACTAAATAATTTATTATCCTATTTTGAAAGCCATAATAGTCTCTCAATCAACACAAAATGAGCAAGTAGCGAATGCTTGGAGCTGCGAAACGACTTCCTTATGCCACTTCTCTTTCTTTCTTCATGGTATCTAGCGAAACGACAATTCGATTCCCTAGTTGCCAAAGATTTGGGATAGAACTTACCCCCAAGTTCGTGTCAAATTAATCTAGCCTTTGTGTACCTCAACTTAGATTATGTGGTCGGATTGCACACAATATTAAGTTGGAAATAAAGTGCCGAAACTCTTCGCTTACTTAACTAATTCGCAGAAAGTGTGGCGTCTTTCCTTCTGAATTTCTCCTTTTCATTACAAAAAATTCGAAGAACTTCCCTCATGCTGCAATTACTTTGTGCCGTATCTAGTTCTAATATCATAAGTTTGCTTCTTAAATTTTCATTGGGTTTTTCATATAACGCTAATTCTACATCACCATGAACGAGTTGTTGCATTGATCGATAATGTTTAAGCTAGCCCAACGTGCTTTAGATGTAAGGCGCACATGACCTGCAACCAAAGCAGACAATATGACGTGCTTGGACATCGGTGGGGTTGCCCCAATCAAGTATTAGAACTAGGGTGGGATACGAGTGTCAGATATGCCTCTTATCCCCATCACCAATGTATTGGTTCTTCTGCAGATATATTGCCCCCGTGAAATCTCAAACTAAAACGGCCACTATCATTCTTACACCTTGCCCAAATGGACCCTACTTATAGTTTTCATGTTAGACAACAAATTATCCCTATAATTATTTAAAATTTTAAATTAATTTTTAAACATATTTTTCTATTCTATGATCTCTTAAAATACCATGTATTTTTGCTTCAACTTAAAATAAATGTCTCTCTTGATCACAGAAGTTAGATTTTTGGTCAGGTTGCTAAGCTTTGATTTCAATCTCCAAAGTACTAAACTTCAAACTTTAAACAACAATATTGCTTGCATTATTCACATTTGCATGGGTCATCGCGCAAGACCTGGTCACGTGACTTCTTTATGACCCGCCATGGATTGATGCACACAAGGTCACTCTTTGTCCCACAATGCCTCCATGGACAAGTGTGCGTAGGATCGTCTCTTACAGATTTCGACCAATCATTCAGAAGGATAGAAAGTCGATCACGATCGGCAAATCGAGAATATCCAATCCACGGGTTGAAAGGAAACAAATATGATGGAGGGAAATCAAGACGATGGAATTGACTCTCTTGATATTTACTTTCCACCGATTCCTCCATGACGGCACCTCCAAGATCTTAAAGCAAACAATTCTCGGAGGAAAGAATAAAAAGAGAGGGAAAGAATATGAATCTGATTCGGAGGATTCAGTGGAGTATCGGCAAGAGATTAATACTCATGGAACGAGCTCACCGACGGTGAATGAATTTGGATGCTTTCACGGGAAAATGAGCAAAAGCTAATAAGGAAACAAAATATTTGATGCGCTAATTTGGAAGTGAATTAGCAGCCAATTCTCAGTGACATATCAAAGCCAAAATTTAGCAATACTCCGAGAATCATCAATCGGCTCAGCGGATCCTGACTTTCCAATGATACGTGGTAGAATTTTTACTATAAAAGGAGGAGGTATGAAGACACCTTTAATCATCTCATGTCCACTATCTCGAGAATTCTTCGATTGGACCATGGTGTCGGCCCTCGCGGTCCTCTCGACATCCTGTGTTCATCTCGCTTTATGGACATAGATGACAAGCATAAAGCTAAGTCAAGCATTTTTATTTTTATTTTTATTTGATTGTGTGTGATTCCACTTCGCTAATTAAATTTTTATTTGTGTTCTCCTTTCTTGTCCAGATTAAGCTCCTGCAAGAAAAAAGAAAAGGAAGAATAGAGAACCAACAATAATTTCTATTGTATACAGGGATCCTCTTATCGACATTGGTCCCCTTTCGGCATGCCACCAGCGACTCGGCCGACGAGCCCACCAATCTGTTGTGGCCCAAGTGCAACGGCTCTTCAACCGTTGACTAGTATTATTCCCGCTTCGCGAGTCCCAGTTTCCTCAAGGAAACTCCATCACCAACCTGCATAGTGGTCCTCACGTTGCCTGGGGTTCATCTTCATTTGTCTCGTGCAAGTCATCGCGGTTCGATTGTTTTCCTACATCAACCAGGGCATATTAGGTTTTCGAACCTTTAGACACTAAGGTCGGACTAAATTATTGTCTTGGTCGGTTCGCTATGTTGATTGGATTAATGATTGGCTTGATTCAATATGCCAATGAGGTGATAAATCAATGTGTATTTCAAGGCATCATTTGTTATTGCATGCCATTTAGAATTAGTGATCACGTCATGTGGATACGATTAATCGATAATCGTATCTCATGCATTATTGACATTGCATATCATAAAAAGAAAATTATAATAAAAAAAAGGGTTAGAATTGCATCTTAGGTTGAGCGATGAATATTATTTTCTCCTTAATTTCTTTTTTATAATGGTTGGTTTGATTTAGTTTCCATTTCGAGTTCATGCAAACAATTTATTATTTAAGAAATTTACTCTGGAATTAGCCATATATAATGGTGAATGATGGATTTTTCTTACATTGTTCAGTTATCTGAATCCGTGGCATGCAAGAAATCATAAGGAAGTACTACTGCCATAAGGGGCTCAAACTGTGGAGCACAATGAAGGGGTTTATTTGCATGGGAATGTCTCGCTCTCACTAAGGAATTTTATGCAAAAGACAATGGCTAATCATCTTCGTATGTACGTTGCCAAGCACTATTTCACGGGAACAACTTCAGAATGAGCTGAGGAGGAGGATACGAAGGGAAACGCGTAACCTTCAATTGAGCGTAGTGATTTGACCAACATGCGACTCGAGGACTTGGATCAGATGGAGCAGCAACTTGAGTGCTCCATCAACAAGGTCCGCATAAGTAAAGGTAAAGGTTCTTTGCAATGACGAATATTGTCGTGCGATTTTTCTAACGTAACCACTGTTTTTGTCAGTTTGAAGCAATAGCATGTGCCCAGCACACGATACCGCCTTTCACATCAATTATATTGTTCATAAGATTTTTCTAGACATCAAACGAGAACACGTCAGCGTCATGGTTAGAGTTTGAAAGAGATGCTCAGCAGATTGTAATTCAATCCTTCCACCAAGAAAACATTGTTGATAGTTAGGCTTCACATCCTACAATCTTTCATTTGCTGTTTCCTCTAAAAGATACTTTTCCTCCATTCAGTTTCACAAGCTTTATAAAGCATCTTGAGTCTCCTATCAGATGCCTTTCAAATCTCACAAATTGTGTGCAGATTGCTATGGATCGAGATTACTAACACATGTCAAAGATACCAACTTAAATAATTCATTGGACTCACAAGAAATTAACGCTCTTGGGCTACCAAAAAGTTACGGATAAAGTATTCGCCCGCTTCCAAAACGCGACTGTCATTTGCCTTTTTTCAGACATGGAAAAAGGTCGTTGTCATGTTGCGCCACTTATCTTCCAGAGTCCAGCGTGGAGCTTGATTTAAACTGATTAGATGAGACAATAACGCAATGCTTGTGGCGGTTTTAAACAATGTATGTGACCTTAGAATACGACTACACAACAAAGGGAACACTCCCCCTCTGTATCAATTGCAATTCGCCACTCCTCAGGGACAATGCCTTCCAATAAGCTGTATCGCAATATTTAACATGGAATTCGTGCTTCTTGCGTGTAGCTCATATGGATGATTGTTTTCCTAGACCATTCCTTCACTCTTCCACCACTAACTCAAGTCAATACAAACCTTTTGGTACCTTCCTTTTGTGTTCTGAATCAGGTGGTACCTGTTTTGAAGCCCGAGTCCATCATGGAGCTATTTTGTATTTGTTTTTTTGTATTTATTTGTTTTTTATTTGTTTTTTTATTTTCTTGCGTTTGTTTTTTATTTGTATTTATTTGTTTTTTTTTTGTATTTATTTGTTTTTTATTATTGCTCACGATCGGCGGCGGGCGGCAGTCGGTGGTGGCTGAGTTTAGGGTTTTCTAATGATAAGCAAAGGGTATTTGTGTCATACTAGAACAAGTTTACCATAATATAATATTAGTTCTATCCACCATTCCTTCGTAAAATCCAGATACTTAGGTATGACAAACTCTAAATTTACTCTACTTGACTTAGTTTATCTCAACAGAAATATAACACTCAATTTATACTAATGACATTCCCTCCTCAACTGGAAAGTAAAGTACCTAAATCTTTTCTTATTCCCCAGAACAAAAAAAACAGGATTTTTTTTCATAAACAGAAAAAAGGAATACAAACACTACCTCCAAGTCAGCCAATGTTCATTGGCAGAATGAATCCGAGAAAGATTAGTGTATAAAAAAGATGTAATACCTGCGACTTTTGTCGATCTGAAGACACCAATATCTATTAATATCTTTTCTTAGAATGTTGTTGTTAAATAGTTATCTAACTATTTCGTAAACTCTTCGTGCATATTGGTGTTTAAGCGATCCATCAGAGATTCGTGTGCGATAGCTAATGGTTCCTGCAAAAAGCTGAAGCAGAACAGCCTTGCACAGACCAGACCAAGAATCCGAGTCCCATCGCTCTCGCCGTCGAAATGCTCTTCCATCACAAGCTCAGATCATCCTCCCCCTCCCTCCTCTTCTCCTGCTTCCACGACGGTGGCCATTCGACCGCCTACCACGAGGCCGAAAGAACTCTGGAAGAACAGCTTGTCCTTTGAATTGATGCTTATGCAACAAGAAAGAACCATTGCTAATCCAAGTAAATGCTATGCCATTTCCATAAGAAACTCCAAAATTTTCAATGTCTTTTCAATGTCTTTCCTAGAGAGTTCCCACAACTCCTTTATCAAAGTAAATGCTAAGGGTTGTTCTATTTTTTTCTTTTTGGATGTCGTGATAATAAAATTTATCGATATTTATAATGGGACGAGATATACCTACATCCTTTTTTGACCTATTTATTTTAGCGTTAGCTATCGTGCAAACGATATGCGCAAGCAATACGACTTTTATTCACCTTTAAAAAAAAGATCCATTTGACCCAGCAGCCGTCATCCATTGGGATCGTGTCTTCTAATCTATTCGCGCAATTATCGGTCCGAGTAGAGGATGTAAATTATAAACTGAGCAGAAGCAAACAAAAAGAGATCAAGCCCACAATTTTGTTGCGAATATGAATAGCTTTAAAAGTATTTATTTGTAGAGATATCCTGTGACCCTATCAAATAGAAGAAACATGCTCACATGCTAAATCAGATATAAAGCTCCAAATTCAGCAGCCAATACACCGAGTCAAAACTACGAATCATTTAATTTCAGCACAAATGCACACAATGCTAGACATGATGAGCTAAGATCAATGACCATAATTTTCTACGGTACTTTTGCCGAGCAATCAGAGATATATCAACATCATACTTTTCCTTTCTTTTTGAATAGGGACGTGTGGACACGTGACCTTGACCTACATAGACTAAATGCAATCACAAGCCTGATAAAACTCAAGCATTACGATTACTTTGCTCAAACAACTTCCTCCGGTTGCTGGAATTAAGACAAGAAAATCATAACTTGTCAAAGAAAAGCCCCGTCCAGACTGGAAATACTAATGAAAACAGGTAATCCACAGAAAACAGCACCAAACCATCATAAACATCCAATGTTACCACCTAGAAGGATGCAAATGATGAGAAATTCAAGGTTTGAGTTACAGGAGTGATAGAAAAAAAAAGAAGAAGAAGAAGAAGAAGAAGAAGAAGAAGAAGCAGCAGAATCGCCCAGCTCGCCGGATTTGGTGAGCCGCGAGCTCGCCCGAGGCCGGGCGAGCTCCGCCTCGCCCGATCGGGCTAGGCGAAGCCTCGCCGGCCTGGGGCGAGGCCGGCGAGGATAAATAAGTAGTAAACTTCACTTTTATAGATCAAATATGATTATTGAAAGAGTCTAAATATATAATATAATAATAGTTCGATGAAATAAGATATCTTTTTGAATGCTGAAGATGTTCATGCTGCTCAGTTTCCTGAGGGAGAGGCATTATCTCCACATACTGAACTCCCTGCTGATATTCATACTGGCTTGACTCCACCATCAGACCGAGCTGACGCAAGCACTGAGATTGACAATTCAGGAGATTTTGGAAGGTTGCTTGACATCATCTTGGAGCTCAAAGGCCAAATCTATGCTATGGGAAGTCGAGTACTCCACAAGTCTCCAATTTGTTGCTGCCTTCGGCAATTGGCTTATTTTTTTAAGTTTTTAGCGGTCTTTCTACCTTTCGGTATTGTTGTGGTCTTTATATGGTGATGGTGCTAGGGATGCTAAACCTAGGTGCGTACTGCCTTTTAGCAAAGTCGTGGCTACTATAAAGGGATTTCTTGGTATGTAGCCAAAAGGTAGTATAATGACGGAAAACTACATGTAATAGTCTGCTTTTGCATTTAGATTTGCTCGCTATTCAAAGCACGCAGTTTTTCCATTATGTCACGGCACAAACCACACTCTCACGAATGAATTTACAATATGCACTTTTTTCACTTAATCAGCACAAGCTAATCACACGAAGGGTTATAAGTGCTTATTTATGAAATGATGTTAACTTAATCAGTCCGTGCGATCCACTCATGATGCTGTTCAAATTGTTGATCCATGTATGTTAATCGAACCGTCTCCCTGATTTCCGGGTATTATTCAGTTTGAGCTGATGCAATAGCAAATAGACAATCTGCAGAGACAGGTATGACTATCCTCTCTCTTCTTAAGTAAATTTAAGTTTACATGCATTTCTTTTTTGGTTTTATATCAAGAAAGGATCAAGGTTTCATGCATTTGTGACCACGGTTACAATGTCCAGGAGAAAATGCTGCAGGATGAAAACGATCAAATATATCATCTGGTGAGTTAAAATGCCACTAGCTACATGCTTGCACAGCTGTTATGCAATAGAACTTAAGTGAAAGATGTTTGGTTCCGTCGACTAACTTCAAAACTTGAAACAATTTTGAGGACATTTTTCCCTTTTTTCCCTCTTCCTTAGCAATGGGAAGAGGTCAGACTAGCTAGGGCTCCGGCTTAAATACATATCTTGATGGTGCTTTTGCGACGTGTAATAAGAGAGTTTGGAAGTTAATCAACTGAACCAAATATCTTTCACTTAAGTTCCATCGCATAGCAGCTGTGCAAGTATTTTGGTAGTGGCATTTTAACTCACCAAATGATATATTTGATCGTTTTCATACTGCAACATTTTCTCTTGGACATTGTAACCATGGTCACAAATGTATGAAACTTTGATCCCTTCTTGATATAAAACAAAACAGAAATGCGTGTAAACTTAAATTTACTTAGGAAGAGAGAGGGCAGTCATACCTTTCTCCACAGATTGTCTATTTGCTGTTGCATCAGCTCAAACTAAAGAATACCCGAAAATCAAGGACACGGTTCGATTAGCGTACGTGGATCAACAATTTGAACAACATCGTAAGTGGATCGCACAGACTGATTAAGTTAATAGCATTTCATAAACGAGCACTTATAACTCGTCGAGTGATTAGTTTGTGCTAATTAAAAGAAAAAAGATGAGACTGTATATTCATTCATGATAGTGTTGTGCGTGCCGCGACACAATGGAAAAACAGTGCGCTTGGAATAATCTAAATGCAAAAGCAGCTAATTGCATGTAGTTTTTAGTTATTATGCTACCCTTTGCCTTTGATTTTTTTTCCCGAGTTCTTTCGAACTTTGACCATCACACTCTTCCTCCAGATGTTAATTGCCGATGTGTTCTCCTTCGATGTCTAAAAAATATCTTCCGAACAGTATAATTTATGCGAAAGGTGGTACGGTATGGTCGGCACATGCTATTGCTTCTAACTTACAAAACCAGTGATTACATTAGAAAAATCACACAACAATATTCGTCATTACGAAGAACCATTACCTTCCTTGCGTACACCTTGTTGATGGAGCACTCAAGTTGCAGCTCCATCTAATCGAAGTCCTCGAGTCGCGTGTCGGTCGGATCATCGGCGGTGTATCCCTGCACACTCAGTTGAAGGTTATGCGTTTCCCTTCGTATCCTCCTTAGCTCATTCTAAAGTTGTTCCTGCGAAACCATGTTTGGCGACATACAAGGATGATTAGCCATTGTCTTTTTCATAAAATTCTATGGGGAGAACGAGACATTCCCATGCAAATATACCTGTTCGTTGTGCTCCACAGTTTGAGTCCCCTTATGGCCATGGTACTTCCTTATGATTTCTTGCATGCTATGGATTCAGATAACGGAACAATGTAAGAAAAATCCATCATTCACCATTATAAATGGCTAATTCCAGAGTAAGTTTGTTGAATAAGATGAAGCATCCATCCCATAAATTGTTCACATGAACTCGAAATGGAAACTAAATCAAACCAAGCATTATAGAAATGACATTAAAAGGAAAATAATATTCATCGCTCGAATTGTGTAACGAATTCTTATAGTTTGCATTCTAGAGTAAATTCATGGTTTCCTTTAGATCATTCATACATGTTAATTACATACATGCATTATTTTAGAGATTAAACAATGTTCCCGTTCCTTTAGACCTTTATGGCCATTTGTCTTCTGCTAGATAATAAACAAGAACTATCAAAAATTAGAATTATAGACCCACATATAGATCGCATATTAGCTAATCATTATATCATACATAACATTCATGCGTTATGTTTGCATATTTTCTAAAGTAATAGTTTGCAGAAACCTCGTGGCAATGGATGGGGGTACATTTGCTTAGTGCATCCAGGTTCTTAAATTTTTTTCTGTAATCTATTTACTGTATTGATTATTGGGTGTTATTTTGTTGAGTGCGCGCTCGTGTGATCACCCCTCACATGTTAACTGCAAAGGGTAAAAATGGACAAAAACTGCATGTAAAACTTTTTCGAAATAAAGAGAGAAGGTATCGAAAGGGTGTTGGATTAATCTAGCGAAACCAAATTCTTTTACCCATCCCATATTTTACTTGGGTGTCTAATCGACCCGTGATCGATTAGTTGCGGGTCCAATAGGTAAAGTTTAATCATTTGTTGAATTGAGTACCAAGTTGCGATTGATAAGGCTTGGGAAAGTCCGCGCTAAACACGAGCGATGACCTCGTGAGAGGAACCTTCGTTCCTGTTTAGTAATCCATTAACTTTCCCCCAAGTGATCCACCTCCTGGAAGGTCACGACAGTGGACGATGTTATTGGCCATTGATCAACAAGTGAGACTAAAAGCGCGCTGGTAACGAGAGATTTGTAATGGCTAGTTCAGGTGTAGGGCGTGTTAGAGGAAGAATAATATTCTAATCCTTGACTTCTAATATTGTTCCCGTTCAACTAGAAGCTGAAGATTGTAGGATATACCCGTCGGAATGGAGTGTGCTTGAAAATGTTTTGAGACAGTCGTGAGTGGTAGCTTTGCAAAAAGCGAAGAAGCCTCGAAATAGGGCGAATTCGTTCTATGCTTCCAAAGGAGACGGGTGTGGAACCTCCATTGTCATACGTAGAATGGAAGGGATGTAGCTCTTCGCTCAAAAAAGGTGCAATTGTCACCAGTTGGAGATTAGTTTCTTTTCTCTTCTTGGCTAGAGCAATATGTGCTCCAATAGTGAAGACATCGGCTACGCTCATATTTCTTTTGTTCTTTATATGTAACTAGCTGTGTCGGAAGCATTTAGAGTAATCACGATAAGCATCACGCGAAGAAGCATCTAAACTTGCAGTCGGAGGACAACTATGCAAATTGACATTGGCCATAACCCCAATTCTTCACCAAAAGATTAGAGATGATCAGAGAGGCAGAAGCACATGCAATACACAAATTCGCTCCCAAGTAAACGAGCCACAAATTGAAAATCCCCGAACATTTATACAATAGCGAAACCTTTTTGGCCATTTCCTGCCCAATAATTAACTCGTCAGCCTCTTGCAAAGCTCCTTTGGCATCAGCATCGGCAAGTCCCTCCCCAACCTTCATCTTTCTCCTCCGCAACCGCCACACCAACCTGCCGTTTCACCACAACCTTCACTATTCGCACACCAGGTATTTCGACACCTCTCCATGTCCTTAGCAGAGACCCGGCCGATATTGGCGAAGCTCCCCTGTACTGGCTCCAGATTTGAAAGGCCTGAAGCAGAAGGCCGTCCGGCAGCAGGGCAGAGGTTGAGGGTCAGATAAATGCCCGGCTCTCGGTTGGTAATGGAGAGGGGTGGTTGGAGAAGAGGAAGGGCATTTGCTTCCGGCGCTGAGGACAGTTCACGTCTACCCTAATGCGGTCGTACTCGGTCCTGTCCCACTTATGGTGCCCGTGGCCCCAGCTGGACGAGGAGGCGCCAATCGCGCAGGAATTCAGCAGGAAGGAAGGCCTGTCAAAGGCGGCGACGGCGGCGACAAAGAGGCGTTTGAGGGCAGCTCAGGAGTGGCGGACGACGCCAAACATTGCTCTCTTAGAGTGATGCCACCGAAGGGACTCAATTTAGGTGGGAGGTGTTGATGGATGGCGGTATCACACCTCCCGCGAAAGATGATCGAGTCTTAATTAGATTTTCTTTAAAATTGCCCACATTTTAAGCCTTTAAGTGAATAATATTTTTTTATTTTTCATGTATTATTTTTTACGCAGTGTGTAAATATGAAGGACAAAATTTATTTTATTTTCGTGATTTGTTGGACTTTCTCCGGTGAATTTATACATCATTAATGACTAATCTAAAATTCATATGCCATATACTGTTATATAGATGAACTCGCCATCCTGTCTAATATCGCCCTCACATTTTCGATATATTAAGGGGAAATCTGGTTTTGCCTCCCTTTCACTAAACTTTCGGAATAATACTCGAATAACATTAAGATTTTAAGCAAAAGAAAATGACGTTTCGATATGCCCACTTTCATCTACTATTTCTTCAGTGGATCTTCACCGCACACAATTCATGAAATGCATGACAAAATTGACAGTAAAATGACACGAATAGTGCGATAAATTTCGCACGGTGTTCATTTTGGTATTATAACTTTTCAAACGATCATTTCACTTATCTCTGGTATCAGATGGCCCCTAAGAGCATCAATGATCCTTCCATGTTGCTCAATCCAGTCAGTTGCCTCTTGAGCTTTTTCAACTACCAAAACTTTTACTTGAGAAAAGTCACAAGCCTGAATTTCAAAAGAAGCACCTACTTTTTCCACACTACAAGTTGCTTCAGCAACGATTGGCTTTACGAATGTCTCATGTAGAATAAGGATAGAAAGCTCTTGATCAGCTCGACATAATAGAGCAAAAACGAGTTCATATTTGTTGAGCACATAAGAAAAACATCTGATACATAATTAACGAGTTCATAGTCGTGCAGCTAATTGTTTACAGATATTATTGCCAACGAATGATCACTAACTCCACATAATACTATGAGGGGCACCATGCATTGCGTGGTACACGGTGGAAACACCACTCAATTCAGTCGTGCCAACTGAAAGACAGATTCAGCAATGACACTCATAAAATAATGACTCGTGAAGCAGCAAATAAGATGTGACATCCCAAAATTTTGACTTTGGATATATGGAATGGTTGTTTCGTCAACGCGCTTATGGTTAATTTACTCGAAATTGATCACTCACGAATTAACTAATCTATTAAGTGAGGCCATTAAGGGATATAAATGCGACAAACTAGAAAATTCGATCGGAAATCGACCACTCGACCATAAAAATCGGCAAGGGTCAATACGACACCGTTATAAATCGATTAGCAAACGGATATAGGTCGATTCGATGGAATCATATAGTCGAATTGCAGGTGGTTTCGCACGAATGCGATATTCGCATCGAACGACAATAACCCGATTTTCTATCGACATTATATTCGGAACACGTAATTGAAACCTCGCGATTTTATGACAATCGAGGGTCGTCTACGATTTGAAGATGCACAAACATGGATCGAAAATTATCGACCACGGATCAAATGCGCTAAAATCCCTGAAAGCTATTGGATAGGTTAGGTTGTACTAAAGTTGCGTTCAGTCGATTTTAACCAAGAAATTGAATTTGGTTTCGGAAATCGAACGTTCGAGCGTGTCAAGATTCATTTATTGGACGTCGTTTCATCTTTCGGCAAACTTTCGTCGAGTCCGAAAATTTTGTGGAAAAACGATTTTCGGACAAAAAGAAAAAATTAAAGGAAATTCGGAATTAGAGGAAAAATGGGGAAATGACTGCCCAAAAAGGATTTATTTGTGGAAATTAGGACTAATTCTCCATTGGTTTGGCACTTGACTTTGGGCACGAAGACTTTGGGGCATTTGCATGATTGAATTAGATATTTTTCCCTTAAAGTCTTTGTTGGCTTTAATTCTTTCACTCTCTCCCTCTCCTTCTCTCTTGCGTGAATCAGCCCTTCTCTCCCACGCTGCTTCTCCTTTCTCTTCTGGTCACTCCTTCCTTTTCTTTCCCATCCACTTCCTTTCTTTTCTCTGCCGCAGCCCCACTTTCCTTCCCCTAGTTTTGGTTCTATGCTCCTTTCATTGAGCTGCTGCATATCATTCGCAGCCATTACTCCTCACATCAGCGCCTACATTACTCACCACCATCTTCATCATCCACAGCCACCACCACCCTAGCGCCACCACAACACCACCCGCAGCACCACAGCCGCCACCACCCGCCAACAAACCCCCACCGTCCAGCACCTTCACGCCCAGCTCCACCTCCAGCTTCTCCCTCGCTGCTGCTCCATCACTGGAACTCCATCACCGCCAGAACTCAGCACCACCGCTGGCCACCAGCACCACAGCCAAGCCCCCACCTTGGCCGAGAGCTTGAGGAGCCAACACCGCCTCCGTTGAGACTCCGTTCGAGCCGTGGTTGTTTCGTGTTTTCATCGCCGTCGCCTTGCCATCGCCATGAGCCCGCCACTGCCGTAATCCGGTGAGTTAACTCCCTAATATTTGATTAGGCCGTTAATTGCGCTTATTGTTAGGACTAGAATTAGTACCTAGAGGGGGGGTGAATAGGTGACTAAAGCGATTTTAACAATTTAATCAGAATGAGAGATTAATGAATTTAAAAACAACAATCGTTGCAAATGAAAGTAATGAAAGATAAAAGGATTAGGGATAGAGAATCAAGACTCCAGATTTATAGTGGTTCGGCTTAGACCAAGCCTACGTCCACTCTCCCGCACGGACCACCCTTCTGGCTGGATTTCACTAAAAATCAAAAAGAGTGTTTACAATCTCACGCTCTTGAGTCCACAGTGTAGAAACTCTACTACACTTCCTCAAGGTCTCACCACACTATGATCTCTCTTTTGATTACATATATTGCTCAAAGAATAAGATCACAAAATAACAAAGGAGATTCAGACTTTGGAATTCTTCTATACGACACCCTTCAACAACTTGAGTGTCTCTCTTATATACTTCTTCATGCCTTCAATACCGTTGGCACCTTCCAAAGAAGTTCTTCCAATCAACCCGTTGGACAGAATCAATTTAGAGAGATCTCGAGCTCCTTAAGGTAAGTGTTGATAGCCCATCGATCATGCTCGCCCATACAATCAGGATCTTGGTTTCCATAAGTAGATACTTCCAAATATAAGTTGCGAATCTTAGAGAATCTATATTTATTCGAATACGAATATAAGATCTTGTAGTGCTGAATCCAGTAGAAAGATATTCCCTAGCCGTTGGAGTAAAAACCATATTAGATAGAATCAGAATAGAAGTTTTTATCTTGTCTGTCTAGAAACTGTCCATGAGAGTAGACTTTGAAACTTGAGTCTTGTTAGCGTCAGACTTTCATCTTCAGACTTTGCCGAGAGTCTCGCAAGTCTTCAGACTATACTGAGGAAAATGTTTTGTCAACTTCAAAATATCTGAAGAGAATTTATCCAACAATCTCCCCATTTTTTATGGTGACAAAACTTTCCTGCAGATTTGAATACTATTGCGTTGCAATACAACTTTTAAGCTAGCAAAGATATCTCATAAAAGATTAGAATAAGAATAGTATAAGATGTCATGTACACAGATGTCCTGTACACAGATCTGCATCCACAGAAACCTCATTAGTCATGTGCAGACATTACTATCTTTATCTAATTTAACAGCTTAAAGTAATGCAGTAATAAGCAATCATTCAAAAAACTCAAGGTAAAGTCAAAATGTCAATCACAAACATAACAAACTATTGAACCAAAAAGATGTTTAAAAGTGAAGGTTTGGTTTGGAATGAGAATAGAGTGAAAATCTGCCTGCAAAGTCTTCTCCCCCTTTTTGTCAGCATTAAAAAGTAAGAAAATCAAGGAGCACGAGGAATGCGAACAAGTTGAAAGTCCTCCATAGACTTGACAGTTCCTTCCAGCTTCCTCAAATCTTCCCGTAGTTGAGCGAAAAGCAAGGCCTTTTGCAAAGTGGCTTTGAACCCGACGTTGAACATCTTTAAGCCGATCATGCAAGGAGATGAACATAGCATGATTCTCATTACGAAGAGTCTGAAATTCACACCCCATAGCATATATTTGGCCTTTGAGCTCCAAAATGATGTCAAGCAACCTTCCGAAATCTCCTGAATTGTCAGTTTGTGTGCTTACGTCAACTCGGTCTGATGGTGGAGTTAAGCCAGTGTGAATATCAGCAGGGAGATCAATGTTTGGAGATGATGCCTCTCCCTCAGGAAAATGAGCAGCATGAACATCTTCTGCATCAGGCGGTGATCTACTTGCACTGGTAAACGTCAAGAGAAGAGGAGTACTTTCTCTTTGGACATCTCCCCCTGTTTCAATGTCTTCTGGAGGGAAGAAGTACTCTTCTTTCTGAGGAGTTTCCTCAGTGGCAAGATGTTGTTGATCCTCCTTTTCTGCTGGAGAATCTACTTTGGCTTGTGAGTCTGCTGGTTGATGCTGAGAGTCTGTCTTTACTGGTTCTTCCTCTTCTTCTTTTTCTTCTTTTTCTTCTTCCTCTTCTTCTTTTTCCTCTTTCTCTTCTTCCTCTTCTTCTTTTTCCTCTTCTTCTTCCTGTAAGGATTCCTTTTCCTGGTTTCCTTTCTCAGTTTCCTCTGCAAATTGTTGTTCTAGAACAGCTGAAACATGAGCAGGATACTGAGAGACAAGGGCAGAGATAGGCAGACCATCCTCATCATCTTCATCCTCCAAGATGATTGCCCGCCTCTTCTTGATAGGACCAGTCACAAGTTCCTTTCCTTTCCTCTTGGCAGCAGAAAAGTCTGGTCTAGTCTTAACAAGGGTTTTCTCCTTGAACTGCTCCAGCTTCTTGCTGAGTTCTTTCAGACGCATTTTTGTAATCATCCTCAATCCGATGACCATTTGATCAATAGTTTTCACAAAGAGAATGTGGGGAGGCTGAATGTTCAAATGTCTGAAAAGACGAGTGATGAGAGCAGCTTAAGGGAGTTTTCCCTTATCCTTTGCCATAGACCTGTACATGTGAAACATGATAGTATGTGGCAGAGAGAAGTTAAGATCGATCTTGATTGCATACATCAATTTGGCTTCTGAGATGGATACATCTGTCTTTGAAGTTGATTTAGGTCTAAGACAGTAGATCACTATCTTGTGAAGCAAAGTGTTTGTAGCATTCATCCTGGAGTAGGAGAGACGACCTTCACCAATTCTGTCTCTCGCAAGTTCTAGAGTTGCATGACTCACAGACACAGAAATTGATTGGAAAGCTCCTCTTTCCACACCAATTACATCCGCCAGAGTGTCCGTGTCAACCACATATTCTCTATCTCTCACACTGAAAGAAAAGCTATTAACATCAAGAAAACTGAGGTTCGAATAAAAATAGGCTGTTAATTCGGAATAAGCCACCTCACACTCGCATGTAAACTTATGAAGTTGAAGTTTCTCAAACTTCTCTCTCAGATTGATGCTCAATAGATCCAGAAAATCAAAATCCACAGTTCGTGGATTCATCACCCCACGCTTCAACAGTTTCTCATACACTTTCCTGTGTTCCTCTGAACGAAACAATTCATCCTTCTTTCCTCCAAGATTTGCAGCCACACCCATCCAAGGTTTGAAATGTACAAACATTTTCTCATCATCATCCTTTTCCTCAGGTTGATTTACACCACCAAATCGAGGGTCACTTGGAAAATTCGCAAAAGCTTTTGCTACCGTTCCAACAGGAACAACGCCCGATCGATCCATCACAGTGAGAAAGTGTGTCTCATTTTTATAGCCTTTTTCTTTCAAAAATTCATCAATGAAAGTCATTGCAGAACCTCCTTCCTTCAACGCAGAATAGAGCCTATAAACAAATGCAGGCTTAAGGGATCTTACAGGTTCAACATCTTCAAGGATTTCCTCTGCATGTTGAGGATGACGAACATGAGATCTAGTTGAGGAGGTGCGCTGTTGAGATTGTTGGTGTGTCTGTTCTCTTGGAAAGTTACTTTCTTCTGTGAGATCAAAATGCGTAGGCCCCTCACCAGAGCCATGTGGTCCCATGTTCGCTATTCTTGAGGATTTCCTTTGGAAAGACATTGTCGCTTTCTTGGATGGAACTTTCACACTTGTGTCGCAAGAAAATCAAAAACTTGAGAAGTAGAAATTGAGGAGAGAAATTCCAGAGAGTGAAAAGCTTTTGAACTAGGGTTTCCGGGTAAAGTAAAAAGGAGAAGGAGAAGGAGTATAAAAGGTAATCGAATCGTGGTAACTGAAGCGTCGCAGAAAAAATTCCTTTTAAAAAATAATTGCCTTAAACAAATCGATAACCACCATTTTTAAGATTAACCACCTTAACAAACACGATTATATATATAAACAGACAAACTTACATTTTCGAGATGACAGTTTAAGTAAATAAATGAACTTACAGTCGTGTCGATTGGTATTCCAAGTCTACAACTTTGAGTTTGATACTCATCGGACTTTAGATTCCGAGTCCGAGCTTCAACGGTCTTCAAGAGATAAAATATTGAGTCTTGAGCGAATAGACTCGAATAAGCTTTTCTCAAGTGGCTTTGTGAAGATGTCTGCCAGTTGATTCTTTGAGTCAATAAATTGTATCAAGACTTCTTTGTTCTGAACATCATCTCTTATAAAATGATGTCGAATCTCAATATGTTTTGCTCTTGAATGTAGGATAGGATTCTTTGTAAGATTGATTGCGCTGGTATTGTCACATTTGATCTCTGTGCAAGATTCTTCAATACCATAGTCTCGTAGTTGTTGTTTTATCCATAGTATTTGAGAACAGCAACTTCCAAGGGCTAAGTATTCTGCTTCAGCTGTTGAAAGAGCCACAGTACTTTGCTTTCTTGAAAACCAAGATACTGCCCTGTTTCCAAGTAATTGACAAGTACCGGAGTGCTTTTTCTTTCAACTCTACAACCTGCAAGATATGCGTCGAATAACCAAGAAGAGTAAAGTCTCCTTCTTTGGGATACCATAGACCAATCTTAGCGTAGTAGCAACATATTTAATGATACGTTTAGCAGCACTTAAATGAGATTCCTTAGGATCCGATTGAAACCTAGCACATATGCAAACGCTAAATAATATGTCGTCTAGATGCGAAGATAAAGGAGTGAACCAATGATACTCCTGTATAAGTTTTGGTCGATTTTCTTCCCTGCTTCATCTTTGTCTATCTTTAAGGAACTTGACATAGGTATGTCAGTCTTTTTGCAATTCTCCAGACCGAACTTTTTAACAAGTTCTTTTGCATATTTTTCTTGATGAATAAAGATTCATTCCTTTAGTTGTTTCACTTGTAGACCAAGGAAAAAGGATAGTTCACCCATCATGCTCATCTCGAATTCATCCTGCATAGACTTAGAAAATTTCTTGCACAAAGTCTCATTAGATGATCCGAATATAATGTCATCAACATAAATCTGAACAAGTAGAAAACATTTGCCTTCCTTTTTAATAAACAAAGTAGTGTCTACCTTTCCTTTAGATAAGCCATTTTGAATTAAGAAATTACTTAGCCTTCCATACCAAGCTCGAGGAGCTTGTTTTAAACCATATAAAGCTTTCTTCAGTCTGAACACTGAGTCTGGTTTCTTTGAGTCTTCAAATCCATGAGGTTGTTCCACATAGACTTCTTCTTTAATAAATCCATTCAGGAATGCGCTTTTGACATCCATTTGAAATAACCTGAAATTCTTATAACAAGCAAAAGCAAGTAGTAATCTAATTGCTTCTAACCTTGCTACTGGAGCATAAGTCTCATCATAGTCTATCCCTTCTTCTTGCGTGTATCCTTTAGCCACGAGTCTTGCTTTATTTCTTGTTACTTTGCCTTTTTCATCGACTTTGTTCCTGAAAACCCATTTAACTCCAATAACATATTTACCTTTTGGTTTAGGAGTCAATTCCCATACGTCGTTAATACTGAATTGTCTGAGCTCTTCTTGCATTGCTTCAATCCAGCTTTCATCAGCTAAGGCTTCTTCAATATTTTTGGGTTCTATTTCAGAAATAAGTGCAACATCACTAGACTCTTCTCGCCTTTTGGATCTTGTTCGAATTCCCTCATTAATGTTTCCAATAATGAGTTCTTCAGGATGACTAGACTTGTGCTTCCGATTCTTTGGACAGTCGATAGATTGTTGATCTTTTTCTTGAGTTGATTCTTCATCAGTAACTTGTTGTACTGATTCTGAATTTTTAACTGCTTCAGTGGAGGTAGATCTAGCAGAGTCTGGAACAGATTCTGATTCTTCAGTCTGAATTGGCTGAATTTATGGAGAGTCTTGAAATTTGACGTTCATTAATTCTTCCACAGTCTGAGTCTTCTTGTTGAATACTCTATAGGTTTTGCTTGCAGTTGAGTAACCAAGAAAGAATCTTTCATCTGATTTTTCTTCAAACTTACCAACACAATCATTTGCATTCTTCAGAATAAAACATTTACAACCAAATACTTGAAAATAAGAAACTACTGGTTTCTTTTCTTTAAAAATTTCATAAGGAGTTTTCTCAAGAATTGGCCTTAAAAACACTCTATTTATAATATAGCAAGCAATTGAAACAGCTTCAGCCCAAAACCTTGAAGAAATATTACTTCCAATTAAAAGAGTTCTTGAATTTTCTTGTAAAGATCTATTCTTCATTTCCACAACCCCATTCTGTTCTGGTGTGTATGGAGAGGAGAATTTGTGCTGAAAACCAGATTCATCACAGAATTTAGTAAAGTCTTGATTTTCAAACTCACCTCCATGGTCTGTACGAATGCTTGAGATAGTGTGACCCTTCTCATTCTGCACTTTCTTAGCAAACTTTGAAAAGAGAGAGAAAGTCTCAGACTTACTTGAAAGAAAGTAGACCCAAGTAAATCGTGAATAAGCATCCACTATTACTAGACAGAATCTTTTTCCACCAATGCTTTGCGTTCTGGTAGGTCCAAATAAATCTACATGCAGAAGCTGCAATACACAATTAGTGGAAACTTCACTTATTGGTTTGTAAGAGTTTCCAACATGTTTACCTAGTACGCATAGTGTGCATAGATCATACTTTGAGTAATTGAGAATAGGCAATCCTCGAACAAGTTTCTTGAAAGAGATCTTGGTGATTTGCTTCATATTGGTATGGCCTAGCTTTCTGTGCCATAGATTAGCTTCATCTTTTACTGATATTAAGCACTGTGATCTTTCATGATTCACATCCAGAAGATAAATATTTCCATGTCATCGTCCAGTAAAAGATTGAGTAAAGTCTTTACTGATTCCAGAGCACGTTTCTTCCTGGAAATTGATCTTGAAACCAATATCACACAGCTGGCTTATGCTAAGCAGGTTGTAATTTAATCCTTCAACTAAGGAGACATTCTTGATTGACAAACTTCCAATCTTTACTGTTCCTCGACCAGTAATTCTTCCTTTGTTGTTACCACCAAAAGAAACTTTTCCTCCGTCTATCTGGACAAGTTTTATGAAACGGCTTGAGTCTCCCATCATATGTCTTGAGCAGCCACTATCAAGATACCATTTAATCTTCCTTTTGATAGTAACCTGCAATTAAAACGAATTCAAGATTTCTTTGGTACCCATATCATCTTGGGTCCAGAAGCATTAGAGCAATAGACAGTCTTTGCCCAATTCCTTTTAACAGGTCTCCAAACCAAAGGACATTCTTTCTCAAAATGTTCTGAGCTTTTACACTTGGAACATTTCAAAGCATTTCTGCCAACAAGTTTTACAAAGACTTTCTGGAAATGATTTTTATAAACAATTCTGGCTGGTCTCTGTTTGATTCTTTCCTTCACCTTTGGGAAATCAATCAGTGGAATAGTTTCAGAAGTCATACCAATACCTAACTTATTAAAGTAGGGTCTTTGTATCGAAAGAATTTTATCCAACTTTTTAGAACCATTTGAAAATCTTTTTGAAATGTTAGTAATATCATTTTTCAAAAGATTGTTTTCTTTTGAAATGGAGTCTGAGTTTTATTTCACAATAGCAAAGTCCTTTTCCAACTTTTCAAACTTTTCTTTCCAAAATTTTTCCTGTTGCTTCAATGTAGAATTCTCCTTTTTTTTAATTCGGAGATCCTCTTAAGAGAAGTTTTTAGACTAAGACAAAGTTCATCAATATATTTAGAAACTTTGACAGGAATTTTTAGGTTACCAACCTCGAGTTCACTGTCTGAGTCTGTATCTGAACCAAGGTCTGAGTCTGAATCAGATTTTGCCATTAAACAGATATTGGCATAATCGTCATCACTTTCTTCACATTCAGTATCACTCCAGGTCTTTGCTTTGAGTGCCTTCCTGTATTTCTCAGTCTTTCCTTTTCTCTTCTTTAACAGAGGACAGTTGGGTCTGATGTGTCCATTTTTCTTGCATTCAAAGCAAGTCACTTCTTTGTTAGAATCATCTTCCTCTGTTGATTTGTTTTGAAACCTTTGTGAGCCTTGTTTCTTCCAATTGAATTTCCTTCCTTTTCTGTTCAGCTTTCTGAA
The DNA here is from genome assembly GCA_014182395.1 of Eucalyptus sp. ANBG9806169. Lineage (NCBI taxonomy): Eukaryota > Viridiplantae > Streptophyta > Magnoliopsida > Myrtales > Myrtaceae > Eucalyptus > Eucalyptus sp. ANBG9806169. The sequence goes on along the minus strand of CM024573.1, from coordinate 42,308,360 downwards.
TCTCTTTATCATGAGTGTCAGTTCTTCATCATCTAGTTCTTCTTCAGAGTCTGTAGCATCATAATAGTCATTAGACTTTAAGGCAATAGAATTCTTACCTTTTGAATCTTCCTCTTCGTTGGTGTGCTCTACTTCGTAAGATTGAAGAGTCCCAACCAGTTCATCTACAGAGAGTGGAGCAATCCTCTGTGTCTCTCTTATTGAGGTTTTTATGTAATTCTAGTCTTTAGAGAGTCCTCGTAGGAGTTTGTTGACCTTCATATGTCCTGAGATTGGATGTCCCTGATATTCAAGGCCATTCACAATTTCAAAGCGACTAAACATGTCGAGTTATTGATTCTCCTGATCTCATCTTAAAGACTTCATATTGTCCCAAAAGAATATTGATCCTTGTTTCTTTCACTCGATCAGTCCCTTCATAGGTAATGTGAAGCCTATCCCAGACTTCTTTTGCTATATCACAAGAAGATATTCTGTTATACTCAGTAGGAGATAAAGCACAATATAAGGAGTAAATGGCTTTAGCGTCAAGAGTCTGTCTCTTGGTTATTTCTTCTTGAGTCATTTGAATAGGATCAGCAACTTCTTTTCCTCTCTCTGATTCTGATGCAGCAGCAGGAATGATTCATTTATCTACCACTTCCCATTCCAAAGGATCTTTCGATCTTAGGAATGCTTTCATCTTGTTTTTCCATATGCTGTATTCTTTTCCATTAAAGTATGGAGGTCTGGTATTGCTTTGACCTTCAACCAACCCTGTAGACAACATACTAGCCATAGATCTTTTACTTAGAAGTAAAGACACTTCTTATAAATGAGTACACAAGCTCTGATACCAATTGTTAGAACTAGAATTAGCACCTAGAGGGGGGTGAATAGGTGACTAAAGCGATTTTAACAATTTAATCAGAATGAGAGATTAATGAATTAAAAACAACAATCGTTGCAAATGAAAGTAATGAAAGATAAAAGGATTAGGGATAGAGAATCAAGACTCCAGATTTATAGTGGTTCGGCTTAGACCAAGCCTACGTCCACTCTCCCGCACAGATAGCCCTTCTGGCTGGATTTCACTAAGAATCAAAAAGCGTGTTTACAATCTCACGCTCTTGAGTCCACAGTGTAGAAACTCTACTACACTTCCTCAAGGTCTCACCACACTATGATCTCTCTTTTGATTACATATATTGCTCGAAGAATAAGATCACAAAATAACAAAGGAGATTCAGACTTTGGAATTCTTCTATCCGACACCCTTCAACAACTTGAGTGTCTCTCTTATATACTTCTCCATGCCTTCAATACCGTTGGCACCTTCCAAAGAAGTTCTTCCAATCAACCCGTTGGACAGAATCAATTTAGAGAGATCTCGAGCTCCTTAAGGTAAGTGTTGATAGCCCATCGATCCTGCTCGCCCATACAATCAGGATCTTGGTTTTCATAAGTAGATACTTCCAAATATAAGTTGCGAATCTTAGAGAATCTATATTTATTCGAATACGGATATAAGATCTTGTAGTACTGAATCCAGTAGAAAGATATTCCCTAGCCGTTGGAGTAAAACCCATATTAGATAGAATCAGAATAGAAGTTTTTATCTTGTCGGTCTGAAAACTGTCCATGAGAGTAGACTTTGAAACTTGAGTCTTGTTAGCGTCAGACTTTCATCTTCAGACTTTGCCAGTAGAGTCTGCAAGTCTTCAGACTAGACTGAGGAAAATGTTTTGTCAACTTCAAAATATCTTAAGAGAATTTATCCAACACTTATGGGGTGTTTAGTTTAGTGCTAATCATTGTTATATTAGTGCTAAGATGGATTATTATTAATCAACCTTTGTTAGGTTAGTTAACCTTGGTTATGTGACAGCCTAAATTTTCAGAATTTGTTTTCGATTAAATAAATCAGGCATTTCATCGACGCGCCAATACTGCAATTCTCTGAGCTTATCACTCACGAGATAACTGAAATATCTGGGGAAGCAATTAAGAAATCTAAATGCAATAGACTTGAGAATTCGACCAGGAATCGACTGCTCGACCGTGTTGATCAGCAAAGGTCATTATGACACTATCAGAATCGATCAAAGATCAGAGATTGGTCGATTCGATTGAGATGTGTGATCAAAATATGGGTGATTCCACCTGATTGCAAAATTCTCATCGATCGGCACTAAATTGATTTTCTGTCATTTTGGATACCCTGTATCTGTAATTGAAACCTCGAGGTTTTCACGACAACCAAGAGTCGCCAATGTGTCGAAAATGTACATTGTGACTCGAGATAAATCGATCACGAGTCAAGTGCACCAAAAATTTCTAAAAGTTACCCGGTAGACTAGGTCACGCTAAAATCGCGCCGGAATGAAATTAACCGTGAATTTGAACCTGATTTCAGAAATCGAAAATCTTGTCGTGTCACAAATCATTTTAGGAACATCGACTCATCCTTCGAAGATTTTTCGGAGATTCCGAAATTTTTACGGAAAACCGTTTCGGACGTTGCGGAAAATTAGCGGAAATTCGGATGGGTCAAATTGAAGGAAATTTGGACTTCCAAGCTGAGTCTTTGAATGCTTGGGACTTGCAAAAAATTATATGGGATTTTTCTTCAACGAAATCAGACGTCGATTGGAGAATGTCGAGAAGAAATTGAACCTAAAGTGGTGAAATTCGGACCTTAGATGGGGGTGTGCAACATTGGTATCAATTTGGGATAATTGCAGTTTTATACTTCGAAAAAATAATTGGGGGACAATAAAGGATAAACATAAAGACTTTAGAGGCCAAATTATGATGATTTAGATATTTTCTATTGGATTTTTTGTGCCCTTTCTCTCTCCCCTTCGCACGCCTCATCCATTCCTTCATTGCAACCCACCGAACCAGCTATCTCACTTTCCTTTCATTTGCTTCTTTTTCCTCTCTTTCATTTTATTTCAAACACCCCACGTTTCTCTCCCTCTTGCTATCTCTCCACCGAACTCCATCGTGCGCCCTCAGCCAGCTCGCATCTTCTTTGGTCAACAGTTGAGGTCTTGTTGAAGTCCTGCTGACCTCAGCTCGCGGCCACAAAGCAACGGTAGCTGCTTCCTCTTCCGCGTGCCTTCACCTCAACGGATCAACGCACGTGCAGTTCCCCCCACCGTCAACCGAGCAAGCCACGATTTCTTCAACCAAGCAAGCAGCCAGCTCACATTTCCTTTGCTCTTTCAACCAGAAGCAGCAAGCCCAACGAATTTCTTTCAAGCCCAGCAAAGCCCACGTAAATTTTTCAAGCCCAGCAGTTTCTTTTGTTGCTCGGCCCAACAGTTGGGCCATTTGAAGCCCACAAAAATTTCAGCAGTCCAGCCCGCAGCCCATCTTCACGTTTCAACTCAGCCCATTTGCATGTGGGCCCATTTTCAGCAGCAAGCCCACGCCTTTTTGAAGCCTAGCGAATTCTTGAAGCCCAAACTCGCAATTTTGAGGCCCAAGCCTAGCTTCTATAGCGAGCCCAGTCCAACGCAATAACAAATCTCAGTTTGGGCTGAGATTTGTTGGGCCAAGTTTAGGCCCAGTCCAAGTCCACCGACGCGGCCGAAAATTCGGATTCCGACCACCGTCGCGCCGTCGTCGCGGTGAACCGGTTTCCACAATTAACCGGTGAGTTTATGCACTAAACTCTTCTAAGTAGGCTAATGACATTTAAGGGGTGTTTACTTTAATTTAATTAGGAATTAGGTGGTTAGTTAGATTAAAGTAGAAATTTAATTATTTAATTATGCACGTTAGGTGGTTAGAATGGTTTAGTTAAGGCCTAGATAAATATTGGGTCGGGAATTTTTCGGGCCCGTTTCGGTATTTAATTTAGCAATTTTTGCCTAAGTTAGTATTTATGGTAAGTAAATATAATTATTTAATTAATTTTGATAATTATTTTAATTATTTAATTATTTCCAAAATTTCGTGCTGATTGTAATGGTGTGGTTAATTTCTGCAATTGAATGTTAGTTTGTGCAAATTGAGCAGAAATTATAATTTTGGGTATTTATCCTAAAATTAAGTAAATTCAATGATTAATTAGAAAATTACTGGGCGTTGGTTTATAACGCCAAAAATGTTTTCACAGACTATATAAATAGTGGGATTTTCTAAAAGAAAGATATTGCATTTTTGGCTCAGGCCGACCGTGTACCCACACACGATTATTTTTATCGGGTATTTTTAACACGAATAAATTAGGTCAAGACATTATTTTAATTTGAGGAATTTATGTGCAAGGCACAATGTCATTGGCCGTGAGTGAATAATTTTGTGTTGGTTTATAGTCAAAGCATGTTGATTATTCAAAGTTGAGGTGATAATTGTCGAGTCGAGGGAACCTGATGGGTTGTGAGCAGATAAAGGACTAAGTACTACATGAGTAAAAGACTTCGTGTGAGTCACCTCTAATGCCTTATACTATTGCTTATTGTAGTTAGGGGCTAAGTGTTACATGATAACCTGAGTCGCATGAGAATTACCTTTAATGCCTTGTAGTATGATCATGCATAGTGAAGGGCTAAGTACTATACGAGGATGAAATTTTGTGTGAGTCACCTTTAGTGCCTTATACTATTGCCTAATGCAATAAATGACTAAGTACTATACGATAGCAAAACTTCGTAGGAGTTACCTCTAGTGCCTTATACTATTGCTTTTTGTAGTGAAGAGCTAAGTACGACACAATAGCGAGACTTCATGTAAGTTACCTCTAGTGCCTTATACTATTGTTATTTATCGTCAAGGACTAAGTACCTCACGATGACAAGACTTCGTGTAGGGTCACCTCTAGAGCCTTAGTCTGATTTTGAGTGGGAAAGTTAAATTGGAACGTCAAGAGTAATTATTGGGTGTAGATGGATCCACTGATATGATTGATCATGCCTGATTATGGGACGAAATTGTGTGACACGAAATGAGACGTGTCATAACGATTTGGCCTTATAATTGGGACTCTTATGGATTGTTTGATTGAATGATGGATTAATGATGTTGACTTAATTGATTGACTAAGATTGAATGAGATATTCCAAAGGCTCAGGTGTTGTTACTGCACGTATGTGATATATAAATAGTGCTAACATGCAGGAGGGAACTGAGGGAGGTGAGTCTTCTGTCCTAATTGTGTGGTTGTGTGATTGTGTGGTTAAGATGCTTCTAGGCGTATTTCCCTCCTAATCGAGGTTTAGAGCATGAACTCGCTGAGATTTATATCTCACCCCATCGTGGGCTCAATTTTCAGGACCGTAGAGTGGAGGACCCGAAGCCGAGCTGTGGTGACCTGAGGAGTAGGTCGGTTAGGTCAGCTTCCTTTTGGAGAACCGTCTTTTGTAAACTCTTGGTCGATGACCTTTGTAAATAACTCAATTGGTTTATAAAAGCATGTTTGTTGGTGAAATTGTTGTCCTACTTTTTTATCCCGAGATGGTTACTGTCAAGGGATTTATAATTCAATTCCGCATGTGCAATAAAATAAAAAAAGGTCGGCAACTCATCCTGGGAAGTCGCAAATTTTATCAATCGGAGAGGGATAGGCACGCGCTCGGGGTCCGGGGCGTGACAGGTTAGGTTAGTTAACCATGGTTAGGTTAATTAATCATGGTTAGGTTAATTAAGTTGAATTACCTTAACTTCATATCGATTTACTAGACCCTCGTTGTTTGCTATTTTCGTGGGTTAAAATGTGCTATGATTTTGAGGTTACTTCATCCTTGAAAAATGCTCTAAACATCTTCATTTATAACATATATTTTTCTCAAGATTTTCTGGATTGAAAACAATAAGATTTTAGCTTCATTGCATGCAAGACAGAATCTCGTTTTATGTTGGAACCTGTGACCTTTTGGTGTTTAAGGGATTTTTGTCAACTTTTAGGGTTCGCTTTTTGAAAGAGTTTCTTAACAAAAGTTTTTCATTATATCTTGAAATTTAACATAGTCAAATTTCAGAGAAAACAAATAAGTTTTGGACCTCAAACCAAGTTGGTTTTGGAAAAAATAATTTATGGACATGGACACAGTTTTGGTAATGGTTTGAGCGATTTACTAATCTTATTCTAGGAAGATCTGGGTCAAGGTGTCTTCCTAAAAAGTGTTTGTTTAAGTGTCCTTTATAACATATTTAAATTTGAGGATTTTATGAACTCGTTTGATTATGTTTCTAAAATTAATATTGGAGACGTAAGAGTAGACTCGGTTTCTGCCGGTGAGGGCCGGTTGTGGTCTTGTGGTTGTTCTTGATGTCTTGCTTGCTGGAAAATGTATATTGTGTGATTTGGTTGATTTTTGGCATGTTGAGAACTCATGCGTGATATGACGAGATTGGTTGCTCTATGTTGATACCGATTTCTTATGTCAAAAGATGGCTTTATAAGCTTTTAAATAGAAAAACAATATGGTGTCGGGTTTGGACACCAAAATTTATTTGATCAACAAAACAATGAGGTTTTAAACTAGGTGCGTGCAAAGTTTGACCAGTTAATTTTGAGTACGTAAGAACCTACGAATTTCTTTCCAAAAGTTTTAAAGAAAAAAAAAAAGAGTTGCAAGGTTTATTATTTGAAAAAGGATTTTGGTGTTTTGGGCTAATTGACGGAAGATAAGAACTGGTTTAATTGATGGTGTGCTCGTGTGATCATCTAAATACCCTAATGCATATGATTATGTGGGGTAATGAACCCATCCTAATGCATATAATTATGCGAGACAATGCCTGATTAAGTTTGGATGCCCCCACGTCAACGGGATGCCAAGTCGCGGTTGAGGCCGGACCGATGCTCCTTTATGGAATGCTGTCCTGAGGCATATGAGTACGCAGGATGATGTCGTGGCCGATGGGGCGGGACAATGCCCGGTTACGCTGAATGACCGCCAACTGTTGAGTTGGCCGTGGCTAATGGATCGTAATAACAGGAACATGCCTGAATGGTTGTGCTATTGCGCTTGATTATGAGGTAAAATTGTGCAGCATGTTATGGGACGTGTCATAATGGTTTTACCTTATAATCGGGACCCATGTGAATGTTTGAAGGGTGAAAATTATGTGTTCCGGTTATTAAGGGTGCGCATGACAACGCTTCTTGGCTGGGAAAGAGTTTTTTCAGAAATAGTTCTTTTCTATTTCTATTCTGGGAAACAATTTCTGAGTAAAAAAACCCGTTTGGTAAGTACACAAAATTTCTACTCTTGGAATAGAAAAATAATAGAAATGTGTTTGGTAACGCAATAGTTTCTTTTGTGTATTTATTCATTTTTTATTATTACTCATGGATCGCCAACCGCCAACTGTCGCGGCCGGTGGCCGCTGGCGGCAGCGGCCGACGATCGACGACAGCGACGGCCGGCTACCGGCGACGGCGACGGCCAACGATCGGCAGTGGCTTGGAGCGGTTGAAGGTGGCCACGGCAAGAGAGAAGAATAAAAGTAAAATAAAAGTAAAAATTGACTTATTTCTAGAAATTATTCCCGGGAACAGAAGTAATTTTTTTTTGTTTCTCGTTTCCGCTCCAAATCTATTCCTGGGCTAACTTTTTATTCCGGGGAATAAAAAAAACAACTTAGCATTACCAAACAAGTTTCTGTTCTTTTTTTGTTCCGGGGAACAAAAGAACAGAAATTCTAAGAAATAGAAACATTACCATGCGCAGCCTAATTACGCTTGTGATATTTATGATGGCATATGTGATAAGCTAATATGCAGGGACATGCCGAGGCGATGTGAGTTTTGTATGATGTGTGTTTAGGACTGCCTTCGAGGGGAATTTGCGTCCTAACCAGGGTTTAGGTTGTTGACTCGCTGAGATTTATCTCACCCCGTCGAAGTTAAATATTTTCAGGACCATAGCATGGAGATCTGCTGAGTGCTAATGTGGTGGACGCGAGATGCGACGCCTTTTGGATGGCCCTACCGTTAGTGAAGTTTAGGTTAACCCTAGTCCCGGAAGGTTTTTGAGAGGGTCGATGGGAAGTGGCCGTGGAAAGGCTTGTAAGTATTAAACTTCCTAGAGTTAACAGTTGATAAATGAATATGTTGTTTTCGGCAATGTTTGCCGTGTTTTACTATCATTATATTTGTTTGTTGGCCGGGGGTTTATTTAATTCGCTTCCGCATGTGCTTAACTGAAAGATAAAAAAATGGGTCGACGATGCGTCTTGGGACGTCACATTTTTAATCGACAACCGAGGGATGTGTACGCACTCAAGATTCGGGGTGTGACATAAGAAGCAATCTAACATTGAAACTATTTTTATCAACAGTAATATTGAAGGAGAAATACAAAGGTGGGTAGAAATGTTGCAATAAGTCGCAGTCATCTATTTTTTATTATAATGATAAACAATTTCTTATCGATGCTAAAACATAAATGACACTCTTTAACCCGTTTAGGACTAGACACGTTGCTAATAATAGTCTTCATATATTAAACACGACCAACGGTGATAGTTTATTGTGTGTTGATTTTTGTTCATAATGCACTTCAGATTTCTTCTACAAATTTACCATACATCTCTCGGTACATAACACTCTTTTTGGAAGATATATTGAAGCAGTCTAATGTACTTTCAGAATCGAGTGCATCAAGCAAGTGTGAAGGCTAGTTTCTTAAATTTCAATTGCCTAAACTTCAATTATGAAACAGATACAAAAACTAAGGAAAATTTGATAAGTACCTAAGGGGAACACAAATTTCTCGCACTCAAGATGTGAATAAGCCTAAGCTCACAGCCAACTCCATGCCTTTGTCTCTTCACCGCCAATTGCTGCATCATCGTGAATGTCTCCCCTAGACCGTTCTACAAGTGGATCCCGGATAAAATCCTGTAGTAGCATCAGGATTATGTCTTTATTTTTCTTGAGGACACCAAGAACTGCTTCACAGCTCGCTTTGAAAATTCCTTCTGCTCCAGTCAACCCTAAAGCTGCTTCAAACATCCATGTTAGTTGGAAAGGAACAATTTCCTGGATCTTAAGTCTCAGCCCTTTATCAAAGCATATATTGTAATTGTTGACACCTAAATTTTTGCCCAAAAAAATCATTTCCAAAAAAATGGGAACATTTGTTTTTCCACAAAAATATTCCAAGTTAAATTCTTGCATATAGATTATCTAGGCATTTAATATGGTGTTTTAAATGGAAGATGTTTTTACTTAAAAAAAAAAAATTGAAAATATATATTAAAAAAAGATTTAAAAAAAACAAGAAAAAAGAAAAAAAGTTGGGGCCAATGATCTAAATGTGACTAGCCAAGCCCAGGAGGTCAGATTGGAATTAAAAGGGCAAATTGGGGCCAAATTGCAATTTCCAAAAGTTGAGGGACCAATTCGCAAATTTTGTAAAATTTTGCCCGAACCCTTAAATCATCATCTTGGTCACCAATTAAGTTGAAATTGAACTTGGGCCAACTCGAATCAATCAAATCGGGCCAAAAAGACCAAGTTTGTATTGAATTGGGTATTTTCGGATAAGAAAATTGCCAATTTTGAGGGACTTTCTTGCAAAATTGGTTGGGCAAAATTGCGAAATATGGTAGAGATCTTAAACTACTATGAATGAGCTTGCTAATTGATCAAAAATCGCAGCCAAATTGATGGATTAAAGCACTCAAACGAGCTACCAAAACCCAGCCCACGGTTTAGCCTCAATCCGGAGTTGCTGAGTAAGCAACTTGGTGGCCCCACCATATCCCACTCAGCCGCCCATCAAGCCTGATCTTTGCACGTGATTGAAGACCATAATGAGTAGTACCAGTGGACGGAAAACGGCCAGGGATAAGCTGCTGAATGCACGGGAAAGTCGCAGCAAAACCCGCACACTCAACAGCTGCAAAATTTCAGAATTTTGGCTAAGTCAGAAAGTGGGTAGACTGCTCAGTTGGTGGGCTTGGCAGGTGGACAAAAAGCCGACCAAGGGATTGATTATTTTGGTGGATAACATCTACGAAGCAAGCTCTTTCAGGGCACAAGATAGAGGAGACGAGAAGGAGAGGAGGGAGCACACGGTCGTCCCCCAAAGAGGTCCTCAGAAGCAACTCCAGAAAGCAAAAACCCAGAAATTCCAGACCAACCTTGAGAGATAAAAGTGCAATTTTCACAAACTTGCAGCCAAAATTAGCCAAAACCTTCAACTAGAGAGTGAACCTTCACTCAAAGATCTTTCCAACCATAGGTCGCACGTCCCAAATGGAGATCGGGAAGGCCTCCTAAAGCCCCCCGAAAAAGTACCCTCCTGGCGGGCCAAAGAAAGTCTGAATTTTTCTAAATGTTGAGCCCAGTTGGTCACGAGTGAGAGAAAGCGAGTGTTTTTGAGAAATTTGAGAGACAAATGAGGAAAACCATGAGTTCAAAACCAAAGTAGAATACATATAGCTTTGTTTGGTGTTTATTTTTCCAGAAAAAAAAGTCACGGAGTCTAATTTTGGAGGTTAATGAAAACCTTCGTTATCAGTTCTTTCTTTGCAGATCTGGTTTTCCAGTTGAAGAAGCCAACTTCCACGGGCCCCCGAGGATAATTTCTTGGTTTCTTGAGCGAAGAACCACTTGAAAGGGAAACTCATAAGCAAGGTAAGCATCCTAGATGTATTTTTTCGAGTTTGAGTACGTTTTGATCATGAAAATCAAGAGGAAAACTAGCCCGGAAAACTGATTTCTGAGGCTGAAATTTTTCTAAGTGTTTGAAATTCTTCAAGAAATTTGCAAGTGTGCTTCTTGGAGAGGTCGTTTTGATGTCTTTCGGTGGGCCATTCTCTATGATTTTTGTTGCATTTGAAAGCTCATGTTACCTACTTTCACTCGGATTAAGTAGTGTTTCCCGTAGATCTTTCATGTGATAAGTGTCGGGGCTTGAACATGGGCATGCAACCTGTTTGTTTGACTTGGGTTCAAACCCAGATTTGTGAAATCAGATCAAACCCGCATATTTGAGGATGATTTTAGCTTAGTTATTTTGTGTTTTAAGCTATGATTTCTATCTAATCTTGCTCCTTGCATGTGGTAGTATAATCTTGATGCTTTAGTTCCACATAATATTGCTCATGGGTGAAGATTGAAGGCCGCAAACATGGCCCGCGAAGCTGTTTTTGGGTGATTTAATGCACGCCAAGTGTCCGATGAAATGCGCAAACCAAGTTTCAATCTTGAAACGGTCGATTTGAGCTCGGTTATTGTGACATTCATGTGCTGTGTTACTCCATGTTAGCATAGATCGGTTTAAGGAATTATTATTAATATTTTTTAAAAAATAATAATAAAAAAAGAAAAATATGAAAATTTCAAAAATATCAAAAAATGTTGGATGTTATCAAATTAAGCCAAAAATGACATCTAGGAGATTTTCCTAATTTTATAAAGTCATTTTTCCTAATTAAATGATATTTTGGTATTTTATAATCATTTTTGTAAATAATCTATTTTGCTTAGATTAAAATTATTTAGAGTAATTTCATGCATCTAGGGTAATTTCATGCATATTTAAATTCTCATTTTGCTCACGGGGTCCTGTCCCGGGGTGTGATAACAAGGCCATGTAATATTATTTGCCCGACTTGTATCGGGTTTTCATTTTCCGCATTTATTTTCAAGTTATTTCAATTTCTTGGATGTTTACTTATGCACCGCTTTTCATTAATTTGAGTGTAAATTTCTCTTCTAAATTATGTTAGGATTAGTCTAGACATTAAAAAAAAAAAAAACCTACAAAAACATTTGCATGGACGCTTAGAGGTTTTGTAAGGATTATAATTGGTAATCAAGATTGTGTGGCCATTTAGATGAATAACCTTTCAAGTTAGTGGTACCGCAAGGGCGCTAATAGAAACATTAGCGTAAACAAGTCCCCGTTCCTAGAAATCTCTGGTTGCGTAGGAATCGAGACAACACTCCAAAGTGCCTCGATTGGTTTCTAGCCGACCCCAATAGGCTAGTGGCGACTCCTAGAAATATTTAGGTTGTTAAGAACTAAAAAACAAAATTCAACGTCGCGCGAGGTATGGGCTTGGGAGAGCCGCGCCTAATTTAGGGCCATTGGTCCGCCTCTTTAGGCAAATACCCCTAAACCATTCTTTATTTTCCCCCGAACGGAAAAAAGAGGTCGTGACAGTAATCAATATGAAGTATATCTCCACTACGGAAATCCACCAGAATATTACGTAGATGTCCATCTCCAAGGCCTAGAATGTGACCGAACACGCTCATGGCTGCAATACTTCCAGAGTATGCAAGTGGGGAGGGAATGCAGCATAGCTCATGTTACAACTTCAAATTAAACAACAATAATACTTTCAAGTAATCTTGAGAAATGTCAGTGTCTGCAACTACATTATTAGCAGCATCAGAAAATCACTTCAACTATAGGATAAATACTTTATCCCTGAGAGCAAAATACTACCAGCAAATAGAATCCCACCTTTTCAATTTTAAATTGAATGCCTTGAATCCTTCACTAGCACAACACAGCTCCTGATACAAAACTAACTGAGGCACTTCTTGCAAAGATCCATAAGAACTTCACGCTTGATGTCATGAGGCCAAATGTTTTTGAGATATTACTCTCCGTATGGACGTGAACCTGGTGAAGGAATTGTTTTGTGTTTCCAGTGCCATAAGATGGCTGTACAGCAGTTTGACCTCAGGCTAGCCAACACTTGAAGACACTGTACACACTTTTTTTTGTTGCAATTCAAACTTTATACTGCAAAACCTATAATAACGCATGAAAGCGGTCTGTTTGATAACATAAACTCCTTTTTTTAATGTTTTGTAGACTATTGCTTTCCAATGGCATTCTCGTTTGTGATCTACTCGCAGTTAGACCTTGTGTATGTTATGTCCAAGGTTATACTGTGAAAGCAGCGTGCTTTCTAATCGATTTTTTTTTTTTTTTTTGGTTCTTCTTTTTTTGAATTGATGCACTCTAATGATTTCCCGATTAATTGTTTATACGGCAAACTAACACTCCGTCTTGCCTCCTCGTTGATGACAGTTCTAGGCCCACATTAGCCCCAAAAAGGTCCGACGCTCAATGCTTTTTGTGATTAAAACACGTGCAAAATTTCTGGAACCTCTGCCAGAAGATTACCTTGCGCGACCTGACTCTCTGAAGGGAGCTATCATTTATTTTTATTTTTAGCTTTATGATTTTGACAATCTATAATTCCTGGACAACAACATGATATTTGCTGACCGAAGACATTGGAAATGTGTGAGAGAGACAAGACCTTAATATTATTTGTTAGTTCGTGCTGCTGGGAATGCAATAAAATCAGGGTCAAGCACACAAACCGTAAAGAAGCGTGAGTGGCTCTTCTTGGTTCCTACCAGTTTTCACGGGCAGTTATGAACCGAGAATAGGCAAGTTGTTTTAGATATCCATGCCATAGCCACCAAGTCAGGGGACAAAGAACACGTATCAGTTTGACCCAACTACCAAATACTTTTTCTTATTGCTCGCCCTACCATTTGCAGACAAGGGGAAAAAACAAGAAGAAAGAAGAAGAAACTCACAACACCTGAAGAAGGCAAAGTATATTAGAAATGGCTAGCCCCGAAGCTGCGAACGGAATATCAGAAGCCTCCAATCAGACATTCCCGGCTGCAGACGTCGAGAATGAACTGAACCCCAGTCTGAACACAAAAGTTGAAGTTGATCCTGTATCATCTGCCGTGGCTACTTCCTTGGAGGTTAAGGTAATTAATTCCAATTATACCGCTCAAGAGTTATAGGAATTTCTGGCATGGAGAAAAGAAAATTCGTTAAATTCTAACCTCATGCTGTGCTGCAACAAGATCATTGTGAATCTATCTTTTGATCGTAAAATATTCGTTTGTTAACCTCCGAATTCAACAAGACAGATACGCCATCATCACTATCTGTTGGGAAAAAATAGACTTTTGCTATTTAATCTGGCCCATCTTTTTGATTGATCTTATTTTGTCACTCAAGGAACAAGCCGAAGCAGCTCAACAGCAAAATGAAAAAGAGAAGGACGCCATGCAATCGCTGAAATCAGCCATCTTAATTTCTGCAGCAGTGGTTGCGGTGGCAGGAGCAATCTTCGCGATAACCAGGAAGTTGAGAGAGAAATGAGTGCTTGAAGCTTGCAAATTGCAATATCAGCAAACTCACTCACTTTTGCTTTAGTATTCCCTGTTTTTCTTTTTTGCTTTCCTAACGCGGGACTTTTCATTTGCTTTTTTATATTCTTTTCTTTGAATCTCTGCTGCGAGAGGATTATATTTAGGGAGGCAGTGGATTTGGACGTAGGAACTACACATTATTTCTTATATATGTGAACTGTTGCATTTAGTATCAACTGTTGAAGAGATGAATTCTTGGTGAGTGTGATATGCCCTTACATAAATCAGCTTTTCTGGTTATGTGCTTTTGTGATCACCTTGTCTTTGCAGTTCGGAAAAGTTTACTTTTCCCAAAAGCAACCGCTGCATCATTTCTACCTTGACATGATCATCTCACGTTCAGGATCAACAAGTCTGTCAACGTATCGGCTAAATGAGGAATTAACATAATTGTTTCAAAACATACTTTACAAGAAACTTTCGATTTTCAAAGCACTTATAACAGCAGTTAACAAGATGAGCACCAATAGGTTGATGAAATGGCGTTTGGTTTTAATTATCAAATATGGGTTGAACCACCCATACATATAAACAAGTTCTTGCCATGTCTGAATGGTGATGTATGCGTAGTATGTGGTAAACTTTGTCGCATCTCCTTTAGACTCTTTTCTCAGGAACTTTCACCAAAAATATTGGATAGAGGGACATGGATAGATTCGAGCTTGCAGGACGACTTGCAAATGTTGATGAGTTCATCAAAAAACTTCCTGAGGGTTATAACGCATATCAGGTCCGGGAGATCGATTCTGTGTGGTGGTCAGAAGCAAAGGTGATGTTCGCATCAACAAGTCGTCTCTAGTGTTGAATTAACTGACTGGCAACAGGAATATAGCCTATTCCGTTGTGGCAAATTCAAATTACAATCAGTAAAAAGTCCCAGCTATCCAATTACATTAGCTTTCCTTATTCAAAATGCAGATGAGTTATAGCAAGGGCAGTTATATCACGATCCCTCCATATTGATGTTAGATGAAGCAACTTCTGCATTGGATAGCAAGTCCGAGCAATTGGTGAGCACAGTATTACTGCAAGTTTTTTTTCCCCGATTTTAGGAATAAGTATCTAAATGTTATCATATTATTAAAGCCATTTGTCAAGTATGTAGAAATGTTATCCTACATGCATGCGGGCTTATGATTTTTCTGCTTGTATGGCTTTCCATGCCAAGTTGAGATGATTTTTGAAGCTGGATAAGTTGCAAGTACAATGCATGCCGCACATTAAGGTCCATACAAAAAGTGGCAACTAAATTTCGTCTTTTACTTGACGGGATGATCGGTGATCAATAATCAGTGTTCAGTGCTATGTGAGGTCCCTCTGCTTTGCTGCAGGAAGAGTCCAGCCTTTTGTCTACTGAACGTTTTATCGCTTGTCTGAACACAAGCGTGTCTCTGGTGCAAGTTAGTCATACGGAAGGTATCGCTTATTAGGAAATATGGTTTTGAATCAATAAAATAATTAAGTCAAACTTTAATGTGTGATATCACTTTCTTTAAAAATTTATTTGCCTCACAGTATTACTAATGATCACCCGTAAATATCCTCCAAGATACAACAAAATCTCAAATGATAATACTATATAACAATTTTAGTATTCTCAATGTATCTCTAGGAAACAATTGCAAAAATAGCTGTAGTTTTGAAAAAAATACTCCAAAATGATTTCATACTTGTTTATGCCAAAAATGACATATATATCGGTCTTAAAGAACATCGGCGACTCTTTGCAAAAAGTTGCAAAGTGAATAAAGGTATCCCTTCATAAGAAGTTGCAAAATGAATAAATGCAACCTTTTGAGAAAGCTTGCAAACTTAACAAGTATAATTTCCAAAAGTAATCTCGAAAAGACATATATATATAATTCGGAATAATAAAAATAATAAAAATTATCATTTTTAATAAATAAAATTTCAATTTTCATAATCTCCAAAAATACTTAATAAAAAAAAATCTTTCAACTAATAAAAGTTAATAAGATAACCGTAGAAAATAAAATAAAAATAGGGTAAGTTCTAATGAAACTATGGGCGTGCAAGCATGCCAAAGTGCTAAGTGCACCTACTAATCGTGCCATTAAAGAAATTAGTGCTAATTAAACCACGAGCACACAAATGCGCCAAAGTGCTAAGTGCCCTTAATAATTGTGCAATTATTCACGCACTCGCACACGGATATTGTGGAGTCTAGCTCACACCCCAACATTTTCTTTAAACAAGGCTCACACTTATAAGTTGACCCATCTCCTCTCAACTTTCCTATGTGGGACAAGGAAAAGT
This sequence comes from Eucalyptus sp. ANBG9806169, assembly GCA_014182395.1. NCBI lineage: Eukaryota > Viridiplantae > Streptophyta > Magnoliopsida > Myrtales > Myrtaceae > Eucalyptus > Eucalyptus sp. ANBG9806169. The sequence continues at coordinate 42,291,931 of CM024573.1, read as the reverse complement.
ACATTTTGTTTGTTTTACAAACAAACATCCAACAATCCTCCATTTTGTTTGTAAAACAAAGATTTCAAAAATAAAAAATTTTAAAATATATAGCAAAAAGTTTGGTGAGATTAATATACATATATAAAGGTCTGTATCGAGTTAAACCTTTATTTAGTGCAAATATCCCAAAATTCTATCAAAGTCACAAATAGCTCAACTTTAAACTTATACTTTTAAATAATAGAATCGGGCATACCGTACATCTACTAACCTCCTATTTCAGCGAGACATTCTATATTATTCCGCACTATTATGCCCTTGTGCTTGATCCTATTTCACAAGCTCTTTAGAAAACAATTCTAACTTTGATAAGAAGCAGCATAAGCTCATATAGGTGAAATATCTACCATAAGAAGCAGCACCACTTATTCAGTAACGCATTACAAATTTGTACTATACTTCATTAAGAATTCAATTTGATCTATAAAATGTATAAGACGATACTAACCTCTCATGTCATGGCTACGTTAGTATCAAACAATCATATTCAATAACTTATTGGTACCCATTAAACCTTCTAACTAGTGATGTTCTAGAAAAATGTCGAATTACCATTACTAGGGATTTCAATTAAAGGGTTTCAACCCCATTTCTTATGAGGTTGTTATTACCATGTCTTTTGATAAAGCATATGTCAAGGGATCAGCTAGATTATTGCTTGACTTCACATAGATAATTGTTATGGTATCATCTTTAACTAATTATCTCACATACTGATGTATTAGACTAACATGTATAGACTTACCATTATAAGTGCTACTATAAGCTTTTACTAAAGTGGCCTGACTATCACAATGGATAGAAATAGGAGGCATAGGACTAGGCCACATTTTGATAACCAATAACAACTTCCTAATCCATTCAGTTGATGCTAAAGCAACAAATTCCAATTTCATTGTTGAGCAAATTATACATGTCTGTTTCTTACTTGCCCAAGGTATAATACCTCCACCTTATGGGAAAATCCATCCATAAGTGGCATGCTCATCTCCCACATTTCTAATCCAACTAGCATTATTGTATTCTTCTAATACTGTCGGATAATTATTATAGAACAATCCTAAATTTTTAATTCTCTTAAGATAACCAAAAATTTTGGTAATAGCCCTCCAATGTTCTATACTTGGATTACTAGTGTACCTACTCAACTTACACATAAAATTAGCAATATCGAGTTTAGTACAACGCATAGCATACATTAAAGAGCCTATAGCACTTGTATATTCAAGTTGTGCTATTGTTCTACCAGTATTATAATTTAACTTAATACTGAAATCAAATTGAGTACTTATTTCCTTGAAATTTATTTAACAATTTCTCAATGTAATTACATTGGCTCAAAGAATAATCCCACTGTTTCTAACTTTAATACCTAAGATAGTATATATTTCACCCAAATCCTTCATTTTAAATATGGAATTTAAATACTTCTTAGTCTCAATAATTCAAATCATGTTTGTTCCAAAGATAAACATATCATCAACATACAAGCACACTAAGACACCATAGTCTTTAGTAAATTTAGAGTATACACACTTATCAGCATTATTGTGGATGAAACCATTAGACAATATGACCGAATCAAATTTTTTATACCACTGCTTAGGAGCTTGCTTAAACCTATAAAAAGACTTAATCAATTTACATACTTTCCTTTCATTTTCAGGAAGAACAAATCCCTCTAATTGTTCCATGTTTATTTCCTCATTTAAGTTTCCATTCAAAAAAACAGTCTTAAAATCCATTTGATAAACACAAAGATCATAAACCGAAGCTAGAGCAAAAAGAATTCAAATAGAAGTTATACATGCAACGGGAGCATACAAATCATAATAATTTATTTCTTCCTTTTGTCTATCCCCCCTAACCACTAGTCTAGCCTTAAAAGCTTGTATAGAACCATCATAATGATATTTATTTCTGAAAACCCATTTGCACCCAATAGGCTTGGATCCTTTTAATAAATCTATTAATACGCAAGTATTATTGGACATAATTGAGTCAATTTCATCATTTACAGCTTCTTTCCAAAAAGAAACATATCTGGAAGACATAGCATCATCAAAGCATTTAGGATCGTCTTCTAAATTTAATACTAAAGGGTATTTATTTATCGTGTTATTATATGTCTCCTTCAACAAGAAAAACATGAGTAATAAAATCATGACATAAGTCTTTTAGTTTCCTAGTTTTACTACTTCTCCTCGGTTCAATCATGTCTTTGGAATCATTTGTTTCTTTCTCTTGAGTATCTACTTGAATTTTTATAGGTTTTGAATTATTTTCAATAATTTCAGAACCCGTAAAATATTTATTCTCAAAGAATTCAACATATCTTGATTCTACAATAACATTGGACTTAAATCAAGAAGCCTATAAGTTTTATTGTTTTCCACAAATCCAACGAAAACACTTTTGATAGCTTTAAAAAAAAAAAAAAAATTGTTCTCTTAAGGTCTGGTACTCAGTAACTATGACATCCCGAAATTTGACCTCTTCTCGGATATATGAAATGGTTCTTTCGTCGACGTGATTATGGTTAATTTACTTAGAATTGATCACTCTCGAGTTAACTAATCTATTAGGTGAGGCCGTTAAGGGATATAAATGCGGCAAACTAGAAAATTCGATTGGAAATCGACCACTCAACCATAATAATCGGCAAGGGTCAATATGACACCGTTATAATCGATTAGCGAACGGATATAAGTCGATTCAATGGAATTGCGTAGTTGAATTGCGGGTGATTCCGCAAGAGTACGATATTCGCGTCGAACGGCAATAAACTGACTTTCTATTGATATTATACTCGGGACACGTAATTGAACCCTCGCGATATTATGACAATCGAGAGTCATATACGATTCAGAGATGCACAAACGTTATCAAAAATTATCAACCACAGGTCAAACGCGTTAAAACCCTAAAAGCTACCCGATAGGTTAGGTCGTATTAAAGTCGCATTCGATCTATTTTAATCACGAAATTGAATTCAGTTTTGGGATTCGGAAGTTCGAGTGTGTCATGATTCATTTATAGGACGCCATCTCATCTTTTGGAGAAATTTCGTCGAGTCCTGTGGAAAATCAATTTTCGGACAAAAAGAAAAGAATAAGGAAATTCGAATGGGAAGAAGAATTGAGTTATTTGGCGGCCCAAAATGGTTTATTTGTGAGAAATAAGAGAAAATGGGCATTGGATGAGCCATGGACTTTTGGACATGAAGACTTTGGGGTAAAAATGCAATAAGTGGTTAGATATTTGTCCTAGGTATGGATTGGTTGAGCACTTGACTTCTTGGCTTTCTCTCTCTCTCTCTCTCTCTCTCTCTCTCTCTCTCTCTCTCTCTCTCCCTCTCTCTCCCATTTCTCTCATGCGTGAGCCACCCCTTGCTGCAGCTGACCATCTTCTTCTTCTTCCTCTATTTATTTTCCCTCACTCTCATTCTCCCTCACATCTCCATTCTCTCCTCCTCTACTGAACGGTTCTGCCCATTTCTCCTCCCCCTCAACGTCTTCATCATCATCCCTCTTCATCAACACCATCAGCCCACCTCACGCCATGTGACATCCTAATTTTCAGGTTCTGTTTTCAATTGGATAAGTTGGGCTTATCATCGACGCGCCTATAGTTATTTTCTCTGAGTTGGTCACTCATGAGATAACTAGCCTATCAGGTGAAGCCGTTAAGGGATTTTAACGCAATAGACTTGAGAATTCAACCAGGAATTAACTGCTCGACCGTGCTAGTCTGCAAGGGTCATTACAGCATTGTCAAAATCGATCAGAGATCAAAGATAGCTCGATTCGACTGAGATATGTGATCAAAGTGTGGGTGATTTCACCTGATTGCAAAATTCTCGTCAATCGGCACTAGACCGATTTTTCTATCGTTTTGGGTACCATGTGCCCGTATTTGAAACCTTGAAATTTTCACGACAGCCGAGAGTCGCCAATATGTCGAAGATGTACATTGTGACTCGAAATAAATTGATCACGGGTCAATTGCACCAAAAATTTCATAAAGCTACCCGGTAGACTAAGTCACGCTAAAATCGCGCCAGATTGAAATTAACCATGAATCTGAATCTGATTTCAGAAATTGAAAGTTCTATCATGTCACGATCTATTTTAGAAACATCGACTCATCCTCCAAAAAATTTTCTACAAACCAAGATTTTTGGCGAAAATTCAAAATATGGTCGTTTTGTCCGGAAAATTCAGGAGACCGTTTTTTATCGTGGTTTTTGGATGCAAGTTGGTTCTATTGGCGAGGAAAAATGTCAATTTGGTCTAATTGGAGAGGAACTTGGTTCAATTTGGGGAAAATGGCACCAGATTCGTATGCCATGGCCTCCACCACTTTTGGACCACTTCCTTGGCTTACAAAGGAAGTTTGTGGGCTACCATGAGGCTGTGGAAGACAACCAAGGCCTGATGGGGCCTCTTCAAGGGACAAGAGGATAGAATGGAGGCAAGGGGACCCTCTAAAGTTGCTACTGTCCCCTTTCTTCTTCATTAGATCGCCTTTCTCCATTTCCAGCCCTTTTGAAGCTTAAAAGTTGTGGAGAAGCCAACCAACTCCCTCCCTTAGCCCGTCGCAAGTCCTCCAAGCCGCCGGAGCCACCACACGCCGCCACTCGCGCCTGCTCATCCTCGCACTTCACCCGCCCGTCTCGCCTCCCAGCATCGCTGTCTGCCTCTGTTCGCAGGTCCAGCGGGCCATCCAGCCATCGGTCGTGGCCGTCCAAGCCGTCTAAGCCCGCCTCTGCCGCCGTGAAGCCCCGCCTGCCCACCAACTCGCTCGCTTAGCTGCCGGACCTCCTCCGCTTGCCGTTCCAGCCCTAGGCCAACAAGCTGGGTTCTTGGACAGAACTAAGCAGCCCAGCCAGCCGTGGGCCTTCAAGGCCCATTTCGGATCTCTTCCGGGCCTCATAAGGTGTCGCCGCTTCAGAGTTTGTCACCCGTCTCCGCGTTGCTATCGTCATGAACTCATCGAATTTCAAAACCGGTGAGTTTACTCACTAAACTATGCTTAGGGAGTTAGTTATGCTTAAAGGTTGATTATTTTAGGCTAAGTATGGTTTAGGTCGTTAGTTAGAATGGATTAGTGATTTAATTACTCGTTATTGCATGTTAGGTGGTTAAATCGGCTTAATTAGCAACTAGATAGGTTGTATTATTTATCTAGATAGGTTTGGAATTTTTCCGAGCCCGTTTCGATATTTAATTAGGCTGTTCCGACCTAAGTTTCTATTTATGGCAATTAATGGTATTTATTTAATTGTTTTTGGTATTTATTTAATTATTTATTATTTTCCGAATATTATACCTGAATAGAAGGTAACTGGAATTTCGTGCCGATTGCAATGGTATGATTGGTTTATTTAATTGAGTGTTGATTTGTGCAAATTGAGTGAGAATTGTAATTTTGGGTATTTATTCCAAAATTGGGTATTTAATTAGAAAATACTGGGCATCGGTTTACAACACCAAAAATGTGTTTATGGACTATATTAAATAGTGAGATTTTCTAAAAGAAAAATATTGTGTTTTTGGTTCAGGCTGATCGTGTACCTACACACGATTATTTTTATCGGGTACTTTTAACATGGTGGTTTATCAGCTTGTGAGAGCATATTTGCATGTCAGCTTGTGCGAGCATATTTATCGTCAACTTTTGGGACCCTTTGCACGTCAGTTTGTGAGAGCAGTATACTATATCAGCCTAAGTGCTTTGATATGTCAGCTTGTGAGAGCAGTATACATTTTATCAGCTTTTGGGACCATTTGCACGTCAGCTTGTGAGAGCAGTATACTGTATCAGCCTAAGTGCTTTGATACGTCAGCTTGTGAGAGTAGTATACATTATCATATTGTGTGAGCTAAGATCATTATATTAGCTTGTGCGAGCACGATCTATATTATCAGTTTGTGCAAGTTACTATCTATCTATATCAGCTTATGAGAGCTATGACCATATATTGCAGCTTATGAGAGCATTGACCGTTTATTTCAGCTTGTGTGAGCAGTGGTCATATCGAATGGATAGATAGTACTAATGGTATTGATTGATCTTTGGTTAAATTGACTGAGTTGATTGGTGAATTGAATTGGATTGATTGGTTGAGAATATGAACTATACTGACTTGCAGGAAGGAACTGAGGCAAAGGTAAGTCATCTACCTCGTGTGTGCATAAGCAGCCTTTAGGCGTATTTCCTTCCTAGTCGGAGTTTAGGGGGTGGACTTGCTGAGACATTGTCTCACCCCGTCGTGGGCTCAACTTTTTCAGGTTCTTAGATGGCGAATCCTCCTGAGCGTTTTGGCCGTCCCATGAGGGTTACCGAGCGGGTTTCTAGTTATCCCGATCCCGGAAGTCACTGGGTCTATGAACTTGTAGTGACCACTGTTTAGGTCAAAGAGAATCCACCTCATAGGATACCTCATTGATTCAGAGCGTGGTTCTGCTACGGACCCAATGGTTTCAGGGTAGGTCCCCTTAGGACTTTTGATATCCCTGTTGTGGTAGTTGATGCTGCTCTAGACGAGGATCCAGCTGACCCTCTCTTTGGCATGGTGGAGGACCCAACGTTTTGTCCGGACCTCGTGGAGACTGAAGAATCGGCGAATGAGTCTAACTCGCTGGTCATATGACAGCTTTATCTTGAGGATCGATCTTTTGTAGGCTTGTGAATATAGACTAGTATTGTAAATGACCTAGTCTGCTGTGTATAAAGGTTTGTTGTAGTTTTCAAAATTGTGGCCCTGCTTTTCTATCCCATATTTGTATTGTCTGGGGATTTATTTATTCGCTTCCGCATGCGCATAAAATAAATGGGTCGGCGACGCATCCTAGGACGTCGCAATTTAATCGACCGCCGAGGGATGGGCACGCGCTCGAGGATCAGGGCGTGACACGCCAGCCTTCCACCACCCAACGCACCCTCCACCTCCAGCAACCACACTAGCCCTAAGCTGAAGCCCTCTCTCCCTTGTCCGAAGGCTTGTAGGGTCGTTTCCACCGCCGTTGGGCCTTCGTTCGAGGTGCGGTTGTTTCAGGTTTTTGTCGACGTCGTGATGCCATCGCCGTGAGCCCGCGGCTGTCCTATAATCAAGTGTGGCTATTTCAATCATTCAAGCGTGTTCCAAATGTTTATGACCCAACAGCCATGGCCAACTCAACAGTCGGCGGTCATCCGGCATAAGCGAGCGTTGTCCCGCTTCGTCGAGCACGGCAACGCCTACATCTAGACGACATTCCACACAGGAGCATCGGTCCAGCCTCCACTGCGACCAACATCCATTGTCAAGGGCATTCCACACAGGAGCATCACCTCCCCAACTCTCGTTGGGTGACGAGTTCCGATAGCGATCACACGCACATCAATGCTCAACCAAGAACATCGTGCTTTGTATTCAAATACTTCTATTTCAAATAATGAACTTGGCCAATTTTCTTCGTATTAAAAATACCCGGTAAAATAATTGTGCGTGGTCACACAGTCAAATCGAACCATAAAACGTGATACTCTCTCTTTTCAAAATTTCACGATTTTATATAGTACATAAAACATTTTTGGCATCAAAACCCGACACCCGATATCTTTCTAATTAAATACCATAAATTCAATTTTTGCAATAATAATTCACAACGTAAATCAAGCACCCAATTGCATAATTAAGCAATCAATTTCATCATGTCCCACACGTCAACCACATCACAAAACATACAATTTTCAGCAAGCAAAATACCGAGAACAACTATCAAACCACAACCGGTCCCAATTCTAGAAACATAAACAAACGAGTTTGAAAAATTCTCCAATTTGAATATGTTATAAAAGACACTTAAACGAACATTTTTCTTGAGACATATTGACCCAGATATTTCTAGATTGAGATCAGTAAATTGCCCAAACCGTTACAAAATCTGTGTCTGTTTCCAGAAATTCTGTTTTCCAAAATCAGTCTAGTTCGAGGTCCAAAACCTGTCCGTTTGATCTGAAATTTGACAATGTTAAACTAAAATATGTGATGAACAACTTTTGTGATGAACCCTAAGAGTTGATAAAAATCCATTGAACACCGAAAGGTCACTGGTTTCAGCACCAGCCCGAGATTCTTCTTTGCAATGACGAGACTGAAATATTATTCTTTGAAATCTTTAAAATCTTGACTAAAATATATGTCATAGCTGAAGATACCTAGAACATTTTTCAAGAAGGAATCAACCTCAAAATCATAACACATTTTAATCCACAAAAATAGCAAAGGGCGAGGGTCCAGTGACCAAATTCGAGTGAAATCCACTAATTTAGACTAACCACCCTCATTAGTGCTAATCTAACCAATTGGATTAATACCAATCCATCTTAAGGCTAATCTAACCAAAATATATTAACACTAATCCATATTAAGGCTAATCTCACTTAATACTAATGTAACTAAGCTAATTAGCACTAATCTAACCCCCTAAGCATAATTAATAACCTAATCAAGGATTAGGGAGTAAACTCATTGGATTAGCGAGGTTATGGGTCCACGGTGACGACAGCGCGACGGTGAACAAGACCTAAGCCTACGGCATCTCCAACGAAGCTCAACCGACAGCTGGATTGCAAGGTGAAGCTCACAGCTTGGGCTGAGGTTGGTAGTTCTGCTTGGCTGAGTTTGCTGGCCGTTGGCGAGCTGATGGTGGCGCAGACAGTCGAACAATTCAGTGAGCTGCTGGACACGATGGCTGCTGGACGTGGGAGGGACTACTGGGCATTGGGTGAAATCCTAGTGGAGAGGCGTTGTTGTACGTGTGAGGGGGCAAAGTGGTGGCTGAGCATGGCGTTAGCGTTGGGGGTGGTGGTGTTGGATGGTGGATGAAGTTGGCGAAGGTGATGCGGTAGCCACAAATGAAAGAACCGAACCCAGGGGAGAAACGTGGAGGTTGGCGAGTGATGCGAACGCTTTTGTGGTGGGTGAAGTGGACGGTGGAAATTCTAATGGTGGGCTAGTGCGGTAGGAAATGATAGGAAAATGGAGAAGATGAGGCTGAGGGGAAACGGCAGAAGAGAAGGATCGGTGCAGGGGCTACGCGCGTGAATGGCAGGGGATAAATTTGGAGGAGAGAGAGAAGGATTGAAAGTCAAGCTGCTAGCCACTTAGATTTCAAGAGAAATATCCAAGTAATGATCAATTTGGCACCAAAGTCTTCAGCCAAAGGTCAAGGCATCAACCAATGGCCAATTTCCCTCAATTTCTTCACAAAACAAAGTCTTTTTGGAGGCCAAATAACCCCCTTCAGCAGCCCCTACGAATTCTTCCAATTTCCTCACCAAATAATCCAATTTGATGGCTAAAATTCCCATGGCAACAGCCCATTTTGTCAAAGTTTCATCCAATGGGTGATTTTCTTCCAAATGCCTCACAAACCAGCCAAATAGGTAGTCAAAAATACCCATAAACCAGCCCATACGAATTTCTCCTTATTTTTTATGCCGATTTTGATTTTTCCGCAAAATTCCGGGCTTGACAGAATTTTCCCAAAAGATGAGATGAGGTCCTAAAAATAAATCGTGAAACGCTCAAACGTTCGATTCCCGAAACCGAATTCAATTTCGTGGTTAAAATCAACCGGACGCGATTTTAGCATGACCTAACCTATCGGGTAGCTTTTAGGGATTTTAGCACATTTGACCCGTGGTCGACAATTTCGATCCATGTTTGTGCATCTCTGACTCGTCAGCGACTCTCAATTGTCATAAAAATCTCAATGTTTCAATTACAAGTACTGAGTACAAAATCGACAAAAAAATCAGGTTAGTGCCATTCGACACGAATTTTGCAATTAGGTGGAATCACCCACAATTCGATTACGTGATTTCATCGAATCAACATATATCTAATCACTAATCGATTGTAACGATGCCGTATTGACCTTTGCTGATTATCACAGTCGAGCAATCGATTTCTGATCGAATTCTCAAGTCTGCCGCGTTTATATCCCTTAATAGCTTCACCTGATATATCAGTTAACTCGTAAGTGACCAACTCAGAGAAAAAGTGTGACATCCTAAATTTTAGGTTTTGTTTTCAGTTGAATGAATCGGGCTTTTCATCGACGCACTATAGTTCTATTCTCTGAGCTAATCACTCACGAGATAACGAGTCTAGCATGTGAAGCCGTTAAGGGATTTTAACGCAATAGACTTGAGAATTCGACTAGGAATCGACTGCTCGACCATACTAATTTGCAAGGATTATTACGGCACAATTAAAAATCGATCAAAGATCAGAGATAGGTCGATTCAACTGAGATATGTAATCAAAGTGTGGGTGATTCCACCAAATTACAAAATTCTCGTCGATCGATACTAGACCGATTTTTCTGTCGTTTTAGTGCCATTTGCCTATATTTGAAACCCCGAGATTTTCATGAAAATCAAGAGTCACCAATGTGTCAAAGATGTACATTGTGAATCGAAAGTAATTGGCCACGGGTCAATTGTATTAAAAATTTCTAAAAGCTACCCGGTAGGTTAGGTCACGCTAAAATCGCGCCAGATTGAAATTAACCGCAAATTTGAACCCGATTTCAGAAATTGAAAGTTATGTCATGTCATGATTTATTTTAGAAACGTCGACTTATCCTCCGAAGATTTTTCTACAAACCAAGATTTTTGTCGAAATTGCAAAGTAGGGCCGTTTTTTACCAAAAAAATTCAAGGGACCGTTTTTTATCGCATTTTTGGGATGCAAGTTATTTCCATTGGCGAGGAAAAATATTAATTTGGTCAATGACAACTTGGTTGAATTTATGGGGACCAGTTTAGGTCCAATTGAATAGGAATTTGGTTCAATTTTTAGGAAATGTGACCAAAATTCCTAGGCCGTGGTCCCCTCAACCTTTTAGACCATTTGGCAAGTGTGTTGGTGAAGTTTTGGAGTGGATAAGGGCTGCTGGTCAAGGCTAAAGTGGTGGGACAAGTTGGATGAGCTCAACGGGGACAATTATGTGTTCTAGAAGGCTTGGTGGCCCCCTCGCTTCAACAGTTGGCCCCTTCTTCCTCCCAAGCCTTGCTTTCTCCATTGTTGGACATTTGAAGCTCCAAAAATTGTAGAGAAGCCGAGCCAAGCCCCCCCTGCCGTTGCAAGCTGCCCGTCGAGCCGCTAGGACCACCACGTCGCCATCGCACCCCCGCGCGAGACCGCGCCCATCTGTCATTCGTCCCGCCTGTCCCGCATGCCCAGCTCGTCCCACGAGCCTCCCTGGTTGCTATAAGGCTCATCCGGAGCCCCGTCGACGCCGTTCGCCTCCGCCGTCCACCACTACATCCCCGTCTGCCATCCCTTGTTGTTTCGGCCTCAACCACCACCCGAGCAGCCCTGTCCAGTAGCAAGCAGAGACCGAGAAGCCCAACCAGCCATGAGCCTTCAAGGCCCATTTTTGGGTCGCTTCCAAGCCTTATCGAGTGTTGTTGCTAGGAGATTTATCGCCCATCTCTGCGTTGCCGTCGTCATGGACTCACTGGATCGCAAAACCGATGAGTTTACTCACTAAACTATGCTTATGCAATTAATGATGCTTAAGGGTTTATTAGTTTAGGCTAAATATGGTTTAGGTGATTAGTTAGAACGGATTAGCAATTTAAATATTCGTTTGTGCATGTTAGGTGGTTAGAATAGCTTAATTAGAGACTAGATAAGTTGTATTATTTATCTAGATAGGTTTGAGAATTTTCCAGGCCCGTTTTGGTGTTAAATTAGGCTTTTTCGGCCTAAGTTTCTATTTTTGGCATTTAATTGCATTTATTTAATTATTTTTTGTATTTATTTAATTATTTATTATTTTCCGAAAATTATACCGGGATAGTCAGTGACCGGAATTTCATGCTGATTTAAATGGTGTGCTTGGTTTATTTAATTGAATATTAGATTGTGCAAATTGAATGAAAATTGTACTTTTTGGTATTTATCCCAAAATTGAGTAGTTTCGGCATTTTAATTAGAAAATATCGGGTGTCGGTTTACAATACCAAAAATGTGCTTATGGACTATATTAAATAGTGGGATTTTTGAAAAGAAATATATTGCAATTTTGGCTCAGGCAGACCGTGTACCCACACACGACTATTTTTATCGGGTATTTTTAACACGGCGAATTGTCAACTTGTGAGAGACTTATTGCACGTCAGCTTGTGAGAGCATTTATTGTCAGCTTGTGAGAGCCCCTTTGCACATTAGCTTGTAAGAGCAGTATACTATATCAACCTATGAGCTTGATATGTCAGCTTGTAAGAATAGTATACATTATTTCAGCTTGTGTGAGCAATGATCATTTATCAGCTTGTGGGAGCACGATCTATATATCAATTTGGGCGAGCTACTATCTATCTATATCAGCTTGTGAGAGCTATGACCATATATATCAGCGTATATATTAAATGTACTTCCACTATTTGGGTTGACATCTACTAGAGTTAGTCTCCCATCAATTTATTGTATGGTACGCTAACATTAATGGCGAGTGGTAGGTCCATTGAGAGGATTCGATGATGCACGTGGTCATGACGATGGTGGTGATGTAATATTGTTGGAAGTCATCGACTTTGACGGTGATTTGAACAATGTAGACGCTCGCTATTGATGAAGTGTGGGTGTAATGATGATGATTGACCCAACCTTCTTCCTAGGATTAATGCGTTGTTATCAATTTCTTTTTGGATGCTTGTATTAATACTAAGAGGATGGAAGTAAAAGAAAGATGCATATGTTTATTATTTGAACTTTTTGAAATTTCTATTGATGAATGATTTGATGATTTTATTGTGGGAAAATTCGACAAAGGGGCTACCAAAATGGCCAAATCATCTCAAATAAAAGTTAAGAGTAGAACTTGTTTTAAATAAAGACTTAAAGTAAAACTTGTTTCAAATAAGAGCATGAAATGAGCATATCAATTTCAAAAAAAGACTTAACTTCTTTGACTAAAGGGCATTTTCATCTTTTATCTTTTAAATTTTTTTTCTCTCTCTTCCCTCTGCTAGAGAAGCTAGACTCAAGCAAGGGCAACATTCGCCCTCGCTAGCCTAGGCGAGGGTTGCCCTTAATGGATCTGGTGAGGGCAACCTCCGCTAGCAGTCGATGACCATATCCAAGTAAGGGAAGAGGAAAAAAGAAAAGAAAAAGACAAAGAAAAAAGTAAATTGGATGAAAAAAATCAAAAAATAAAATAAGAAATATAGTTACAATTTTTTTAACCAAAATACCCCTTCTCCGATAGCTCGAAAAGTTACAGCTGGCCAAAGATCCTTATTTGAGATAATTTGGCCACTTCAAGCCCATATTTAAAACAGTTTGGTCACTTCATGTCCTTATTTGAAATAATGTCCACTTTAAGCCATTATTTGAGAAAACTAAGACACTTCAAGCCGTTTTTTGAAATTTTCCCTTTTATTATACTTATGCATGTTTAAAAAGAGTAATAAATAATTTAAAGAAAGATCTTGTGTCAACACTTTTATTCCAATGTGACCGAAGTTCTTGTGATATAAAACCTTATTGCTTCCCACATTTGATCAAAGAATAAACTTTCCTAGTCCAAAATACCCCCACATGCGAATTTCGGCAACAATAGGAGAATTTATGGGCTTGGCCAAAATCCTCATCTCGCAGGCTTGCCCTTGAAAATTTATATAAGGTGAAGTGAAGCCCCATCTATGGTCACAAGCATTATCCAATTGCTAGCAACTAGATAGTTACCATGAGATATATTGTTGCACACAAATCATGCTTCCTCCTCCTCCTACTACAACCCTTCAACGGCAAGGACATGGCCAACCCGACGTCTGCAGCGGTCACCAATGGCACCAAGCTTGGCAACTTCTACTTCAGGTCGTTAATCGTGTTGAACAACTCAATGATGAGAGATAACCATCTTCTCGATTGGAACACCTAATGAGAAATCGAAGCATATATATTAACTATTTCCAATGACTTTCCAAGTCTCTCGCACTTCAATGTGTTCTGCAAGAAGAGAAATTCAATAGAGATCCACTTAAGCATTCGCCATTACGTTTTTGACTCTTTGTGAGAAACTACTATGGAAGTTGCGGTCGAAATGCCCCGGAAGGTGATGAATAGGGCGGGGCGGGGCGGGGACGGTCACCGGGAGGGAGATGGACGCAAATCGGGAATTGACTAGAAATTCAAGAGTGGGAAATGGGGCCGAAAAAGGAACGTAAAAAGGACAGGGGCAGCGAGTATCCACGTCAACCAAGGATCCGGGCGCAACCGCAGCACCACACAATCGGGAGTGGCCAATCAGGGAACGTGGTTGGGATCCTCTCTTGTTCCTCCCACAAGCGGTCAAACGAACCAGATGTCATGCCCAGCGTCGTGCTTCTTTCAAAGACGATCGAAAGACACGGTGTGCTCCGCGACGCAGCTCTATTCCGCGCCTCAAATATAGAATGAATTAACCGTCGCGCCTCTAAAATAACTAATTATCGTCGGTTCTCGCTGAGTATTTATGTGCGATTCTCGAGTGCGGCGGGAGTTGCAGCAGTTGCGTGTGGGAGGGAAGGGAGGGATGATTCAACCGATATAGCGCGGAATATGGAAGCAACGGCGCCTTGCTTCTCCTGCGGCAGTGTGTCTGTATCGGCAACGTTGGCCCTGAAGCAGTCCCTCACCGTCCGACCTGCCCCTAATAATGTTCAGCTTCACCCTCCGTCCATATGCCTGCAGATGCACAAAGGGCGCCTCAGCATCATCCACTACCGGATGAACGACGCCAGCGGTACTGGCATCACCCAGAGGAGGACCAGGAGCCGGAGGAGTCGCGCTCCCAAGAAGAAGCCCGCCCTCGACCCCCCTCCCACTGCTGGGGAGGCAGACAATCCAAAGAAGAAGAAGGAGGCGGCGGCGGCGGCGGGGGAGACGTTGAGTGTGGGGGCGCTGCACCAGAATGGGGACCCTCTGGGGTGGAGAGACCTGGGCAAGAGCGTGGTGAGGTGGATATGCCAGGCCATGCGTGCCATGGCCTCCGATTTCGCTGCTGCCGAGGTGCAGGGCGAGTTCTCGGAGGTGAGACAGCGGATGGGACCTGGCCTCACTTTCGTCATTCAGGCCCAGCCTTACCTCAATGCCATTCCCATGCCCCTTGGACTTGAAGCCATCTGCCTAAAGGCTTGTACTCACTACCCCACTCTCTTCGATCACTTCCAGCGTGAGCTCCGCGATGTTCTCCAGGGCCTGGAGCGTCAGTCCGTGGTCCCTAATTGGCGTGGCACCGAGTCCTGGAAGTTGCTCAAGGAGCTCGCTTCTTCCGGTTGCTCTCTTAACTCTCCATATCTGCCTCTCTCCATTCTTCTTTTAGCATTGCCCCCTTTCTGTTGGGATTGTTGGTACTCCACCATTAAGACCTTGTGATCCTAACTCTTTCAGCTCAGCACAAGGCAATTGCCCGCAAGGCATCCCAGCCCAAGCCCGTGCAAGGTGTTCTGGGGTTGGACCTGGAGAAGGTCAAGTCTATACAGAGGAGGATAGACGACTTCACCACGAACATGTCTGAGCTCCTCTGTATTGAACGGGATGCTGAACTCGAGTTCACACAGGAGGAGTTGGATGCAGTGCCCATGCCTGATACTAACTCTGATGCATCGAAACCAATTGAGTTCCTTGTCAGCCATGGCCAGGCTCAGCAAGAACTCTGCGACACCATCTGCAATTTGTATGCAGTTAGCACATCTACCGGTGCGTTCCTTTTCTATGATTAGTTCAATTTAATCCCTCAGCTGTCTGTACTATTGCATTGCCACTTCATTTGCTTCATGTCTTACTGGTACTTTATGCTGCTGGGCTCCTTCTCATGGTATGTGCTGAACTAAACAGGATTGGGTGGGATGCATCTGGTATTGTTTAGAGTAGAAGGGAATCACCGGTTGCCACCGACGACATTATCTCCTGGTGACATGATATGTGTAAGGGTGTGCGACAGTCGGGGTGCAAGCACAACTTCTTGCATGCAAGGCTTCATACACAACCTTGGCGAGGATGGTAGCAGCATCAGCGTTGCTTTAGAGTCTCGCCATGGTGATCCTACTTTCTCCAAGCTTTTCGGGAAGACTTTACGAATTGATCGCATACAAGGATTAGCAGATGTGCTGACTTATGAGGTACTCTAGAAGATTTAGCCTTCTACAGCTATCTGCATTTCCATCTCCACCATATAGATGTCAAAAGTTAATTGTTCTCATATAGCTTGAAACTGGAGTTTTGTCTTCCCTTTCCAATGTAGGTGCCATTGTACTCTAAATTCATCACTGGGTAGAGTAAATGGCTCTGTCGCAGGGATATAGATGAATCCTGAAAGCCTTTGTAGACTGATCCCTAGAGTTCTTTTTTTAATGTTTTGACTGTACAAGGTCTAGCAACTTCCAACACCCCAAATCCCTACTGAAGAGAAGACTTGTGAATCTATCTTAATCACCTAAGGAATGTTTCAGCTGCTTGTTTCCACCAAAGAAAAATCTCTTCTTCTTCTGAGGATTCATAATCATCACTTTATTCTTCCCCATGCTCCTATTTCTCTGCTTTTGAAACTTATTAACCTCGTTGTAATAGGACTGAATGATTCTGTAATGATATCTTGCAGCGCAACTGTGAAGCACTTATGCTACTCCAGAAGAATGGCCTACATAAGAAAAATCCTGCAATTGCTGTAGTGGCTACTCTATTTGGAGACACGGAAGATGTTGCCTGCCTAGAGTTTAATCAGTTGGTGAATTGGGCTGAAGCAGAGCTGGAAGGATTGTCAAGTTATGGGACGTTTGATGATTCCCAGAGAAAAGCAATCGCCTTGGGTTTAAATAAGAGGCGACCTCTATTGATAATCCAAGGGCCTCCTGGGACAGGGAAAACATGTTTGCTTAAAGAGCTTATTGTCCAGGCGGTTCAACAAGGTGAAAGAGTGCTGATGACAGCACCAACAAATGCAGCTGTTGATAACATGGTTGAAAAACTTTCGGATATTGGGCTTGACGTTGTACGAATGGGCAATCCGGCACGTATATCTGAATCTGTAGCCTCAAAATCATTAGGAGAAATAGTAAATGCGAGGCTTGAAAGTTTCCAAACAGAATTTGAAAGGAAGAAAGCAGATCTAAGGAAAGATCTGAGACACTGCCTTAAGGATGATTCTTTGGCTGCTGGCATACGTCAGCTTCTGAAGCAGCTAGGTAAGGCCTTCAAAAAGAAGGAGAAAGAGACTGTGAAAGAAGTACTCACAGGTGCTCAAGTAGTGCTTGCTACAAACACTGGAGCAGCTGATCCTTTGATCCGCAGACTGGATTCCTTTGACCTGGTTGTTATAGATGAAGCTGGTCAGGCAATTGAACCATCATGCTGGATACCTATGTTGCAGGGAAAGCGCTGCATACTTGCTGGTGATCAGTGCCAGCTTGCCCCTGTGGTTTTATCAAGGAAAGCCCTAGAAGGCGGCCTTGGCGTATCACTAATGGAGAGAGCTGCAAATTTGCATGAAGGAATTCTGGCGACCTTGTTGATGACACAATACCGTATGAATGATGCAATTGCAAGCTGGGCCTCTAAGGAGATGTATGAAGGATTATTAAAATCCTCTTCTACTGTTTCTTCACATCTTCTTGTTGATTCCCCGTTTGTGAAGGTAAGACTTTTCTTTTTGATTTCTAGATTATTTTTCATTCTAACCCAGGTTTGTACTCATTAGGGGTGTTCGCCATGAACCGCCCGAACCGAACCGAACCGAACCGACCAGTTTTGGGCGGTTCCCAAAGAAGGCAGTCCAGTTCACGGTTCCCACTTTTGGAACTTGTGGCCGGTTAGTCCAGTTCCCGGTTCCAAGGTGGGAACCAAACCGACCAGACCGGACCGGTTAATTTTATATATATATATAATATACATTTTTAAATTTCTTAAGAAACAAACTCTAATTTCTCCTCTTTACCAAAAAAATTTAAAAGAACTTTACCAAAAAAAAAACTCTAATTTCTCCTAATTTCTCCCATTTTTCATTTTATTTTTGGCCCGAAAAAACAAATTTACCGGTTCTACCGGACTGGACCGGACTGGTCAGTTGGTCCAGTTCCTGGTCCCGGAATTTGGGAACCGGTTCCCGGTTTCACCTTGGAACGAGACCGGACCGGAAACCGATCAGTCCTAGTACTCATGTTTCCAAGAGTGGGTGTTTGAACTCGGTTCCACCTTCGCAGAGCAACCTAACTTTTTCACCAGGAATCTTTTGGCTCTTGGTTTGTTTATATCCATGTTTCACTGATTGTTGTGGTCTGATTGATTTTAAATGCTGAAGGGGCTATGCTATCACAATAGCACTTAATGTATCATATTCATGCTCAGGATAATAATTTTGATCTATCATTTTGCGGTGCTAGATCTTAAATAAAAATTTGATACCAGAATCATATCAACTGCATTAAAAAGAAGATTTGGGTTTTCAAAATGCTATGAGGACCTTATTTTACTGAGTGGCTTAGATTCTGATTTTAGCCTCCTCTAAACATACACAATCCAGCATGCCTTATCTCACAGGGTAGATTTGCACATTCAACACAATTCAGTGTTTTTCTTGTTAAAGAATGATGAAATGCATTTTACTATTGGTATGTTCCACTTCTTATATATGAGAACAGTGGGACTCCTGTTCTGCATTTCCTGAGTAGTGTATGATCACCAACCTATCAAACTGAATGTTGAAGAAGGATATATGTCATTTTTAAAGGCGGTGGACTAGCCTAACTTACTGTCAAAGACTATTTGGTAACATTCTTGCAAAGGTAATCTTAACCAAAAGCATCAATTAAACCCTCTGCCTTACTGCAGCCGACATGGATAACACAGTGCCCATTGCTGTTGCTCGATACTAGAATGCCATATGGAAGTCTTTCGGCTGGTTGTGAAGAGCATTTGGACCCAACTGGAACAGGCTCATTGTACAATGAGGGGGAAGCAGATATTGTTGTACAGCATGTGTTTTCCTTGATTTATGCTGGTAAAAGCCTTTTCTTCCTCGAGATTATCAGTGTTGGACAGTTTGCACATAAATTTTTCTTTTTATTCCGTTGAAGCTGGACTATATCGTGTCTCCTCTTTCTTTCTCATTGCTGAGTTTATCTTCTGCAAGTATTGTCTTCCTATAGATGTCTGTACGTCAAGTCACTGCTTGTTCAATTTACTGAATTTATATTCCTAGGCATATTGCAAGGCTCCCTGTTATTCTAGAAGACCTATATTTCTCCCTCTTTAAAGGTTGACGTGCTGCAAATATGGTGCATTTCTCTCTAGAAATTTGCTTTTGGGCAGATACTATCCGAACATGTGCATATTTTTTATGACCAAATATTTCCAGTTAGTTGCTGTTTTACCCACAACCATCTGTTGTGGGCAATGATTATGTGTACAGTGATACAACTTAGGATTTTGACTGGCAAAATTTTGACAAAGCCATAAATTCCTCCCACCATACAATGTGCACCGCTTGGCGAATTGCATTAGTCCTATAATTTCTAGCCGGCCTTTTGCGCAGGTGTGATCCCAAGAGCAATTGCTGTACAATCTCCTTATGTTGCTCAAGTACAACTTTTGAGGGACAGGCTTGATGAGCTTCCAGAGGCAGCAGGTGTCGAGGTTGCAACCATTGATAGCTTTCAAGGTCGGGAGGCTGATGCTGTTATTATATCTATGGTATGATCTGTACCGAAGCTGTGCATTTCATTTACCGTTGATTGCATTTATTTTTAGCTAGTATCTGTACCACTGTCGTGGAAGATGCTAAGAAATTCCGGTCAAGCTGCCTCCTTAAATCCATCGGCATTCCCATCACAAGTTGGAGCTTGTTTTCTGAGGCTTTCTAGATTTTTGCCAAGGGTTGACTTCGATTTAGTTAGCTGTAGAAGCTTCTACTAAGGAAAATGTACAAGAATGAAGATGGATATGATATTTAATCATTTGAGAGATTAGGCATTGTTTACACCTATTTTCCTTAAAATCATAAGAAACTTCCGCTCGGTTTTTCCTTTCGACTTTTGTCCACTTCTTTAGCAGAGCGCGTCTTGGGATAAATGATGAGATTTGAACTTCTGTTTGTTCTATCTCAAGTGTTCTCTACTCTGCTAGTTAATGATCGACAGTCTGCGGAGAGTAGGTCTCCTGTTACTCTTGTATTTGACGCTTGCCCTCGTCTCCCTCAGGTACGCTCAAACACTCTAGGAGCAGTGGGATTCCTTGGGGATAGCAGGCGCATGAATGTTGCCATAACGAGGGCCCGGAAGCATGTTGCTGTTGTGTGTGATAGTTCGACGATATGCCATAACACATTCCTGGCCAGGCTATTGCGTCATATCCGCTATTTTGGTAGAGTGAAAAATGCTGAGCCTGGTAGTTTCGGGGGATCTGGACTCGGGATGGATCCTATGCTGCCATCAATTAATTAAAATCTGAATGACCAACCAGCATGGTCATGATAGCATTCATGTCCTCTCTCCATCTCTGCCAATTGTATATGCAGCACAATACACATTTTTTAGGTCATTCTACAATGTAAGTTCCTCACTTGTACAGAATATTCCAACGTCCCTTCCTCTTTCAGGATATAAAAATCATTTCAAATACTTGAAATATGGTGTATTATGCTAAGGCTTGTTCTCAAATGTCGAAAATCCTCATTGGTTGCTCTCCTTTTGCCAAGGAGAATTTGATCCATAATATTGATGAGACAAACTTTTACAGTGTCTCTTAGCAAGGCAAAAAGTTATTGAGCCGGACTTTCCTTGGTACATATACGCATTATCTGCGATGCTTGACCAATTTGTTGTTGCGATTGCATAACTGTATGTTGCTTCATCATGCTCGTTCTGATTATTTTGGTTTGTCTATTCATTTGATTTATTAATTTGTTCCGTAATAACAGGTTGACTAGTTTGCCTATTAGGCCTTATTTTTGCGTTGAAATATAACAAATGAACATAACACCGTGGAACCAAACCACCAGTGACCCATTTTGACTCGAGTGATTTCCAAATGTTAAAACAGACCTGCAAAGGGGCAGCTCAGCAATGCCCCCCTCATCTCAGCTATTGCATATTGTAATAACCACTTATGATTCCAGTTATGACATTTATTCACTTTCTTTTCCTGTAAAATCGCATGCACAATTATTGCAAAGATTGAAGCACTTAATGATTGGACTGAAAGCAGATTTGAGTAAAAAACTTCTTAAACTTAGAAAGCAAAAGGAAATCAAGAGAAAGAACAACCACAATAAAACGAGGAGTCAAACTTACAATTTCAAAATGGAAAATATAACTCTCAGAGTTGCATAATTGAAGAGTCCAAGTTCAAGCAAAGCATCATTTTCTTTCCCTCCAAAAGAAGAAATAAATAAGAAAATTTAGTACTTATTTATTACTTCCCACCCATTTCCCACCTGTTACCACACTCACAGGTTTCTTTTCCATTTCTCTTGAGCATGTACAAGTTACAACCACCCAGTTTGTTTGATATTTTCAGCATAGGACTTTAAACCACAATGGCCCATCTTGTTATCAATCCAATGTACTCATTCCAACTTTGCAATGACATGACATAGTTGATCAGCCGAAAAAGAAGAAAACAAACACCTTGTAACCCCCACAACCATGGATTTTTTCTGCGATTAGACCAAATAGTCTTGAGATTACTCCTAAGAATGCCTTTATCAGTTAGTGTGCTATCTCACATGCACCTTCATCTTCTCGAAACTTTGTATCCAAGAACACAGTATAATTGACCAAACAAGATTGAAACTCAATTATCATCGATAATAGATTACACTTGCCCGGCCATAGACTAAAGAAAGGGCTAGAATGGAGAAACCAAGTACCAATATAACTTGATCAGGATAGTCCAACTCCAACTCCAACTCAAGTCTTCACCTGCATTACTGTTGATGCCTTATTTTAGTCTGATGCAGCCTCAGCAGGGGTACGTGTAGTCATCTGGTCCACAGCATGCACTGTATTCTGAAGCTCCTCCCATATGGCTTTATAAACCATCCTCTGCCGATTTACGGTTGACTGACCCTCAAAGGATGAAGCTACAACATCAATGCTACAAGAAGGCAGACGAATGATTATGCACAGGGACAGGGAGACAATGGGAGACACAGTGGAACAAATGTAACCCCACAAGTAGTCGGAAACGGGATCGTAAGCAACAATCAAGAAAAGCACGTGACTTCATATGATAACAGCATCTAACTTCTGAAATGACTATGTATCATCACTTCACATGCAAAATGAGTGTTAAACAGAGAAAGGACAAAAGAGGAAGTAGCTTTAGGGAAGATATGCCTCATAACAGTCCCAAACTTCATAGAACACAGTCACAACTACTTAACATGCTACTAGGGGCATTCTTAACTTTATGCAACAATGGCACTCAACATTAGTTGTGAATTTTGGATTACACCAGGGTCATGATTGAGATACAGATGAGGCTATGAACAAAGAACGTATAACAACTTTAGGATGAAGATGTTTACATGTACAGAGAATATGGACATTGGCTACACATTGTACCTGCTCAAACCAATATATCATTCCAAATATACACGTGAGATTTTGCCTCTCGTGCTCTCAAAAAAGGAGCATTGGCTTGCGAGATGATCCTCATGAAATCATGTTTACATCACTCCCATTCAAATAACAAGAAATTTCTGAAAATAGCATGGTAGGCAATGCAATACAGTGGACATTCGCGGTAAACACGAGAGTGCAGCCAAATCAAAACCATGTGAAGTTGAACCCATAAATGTTAGAAACAAATTCAGCATATGCTTCAGTAAAACAATCACGCAGCACTACGGAATATAAGCTTACCTCACATGCCGACCATCCCCATAAGCATCTTTCACGACAACCAATTCCGCATTGAGATGCTCCTTGATCTATGAAAGCCAAATGTAAATCGTGAATTGAAAGAGGACAGGTGATGCCCCAGAATTAGTAGCTATTCCCAAATAGAGGTGATTGAACAGTGTTGATGAGGTAGAGGCATTAACACTTGGGAGCTTACAACTTCATCCCGTTTTGTTCAATTTATCTTGTTATATTGAGCTGAAAACTTCGGAAAGGCAAAAGCAGTTCTTTTTCTTTTTATGGTTTCCTGTCGAGTAAAAGGGTATATGGCAAGAGCAAGATATGTGTCTAAGCAATAAAAAAAGAATCGAGAAGCGTAAGACTATCTAATTGAATAAGGAAAACCGCAAGCCATCCCGGGGTGAGAGGTTTCCGAGTAGTGGGTCCTTGAGCATTTCTGCAGAGGGGAGAGGTACCTTGTTCTGCATGGACTGCATCAGAGGGGAGTCGATGGAACCGGCGTCGTTCACGTGCGCGGCTCGGATGCTGAACCTGAGCATGGGAGCGCCGCCAGCGAGACCTAAACCCGACCTCCCGTTGCTTAGGGCGCTGGTGCGTCCGTGAAATCCGCGGAGGGGAGACGACGACCCACTGGAGAGGCTCGGAGAGGGCTTGGGGGTTCGGAGAAGCAATAGGCGCGAGACTGAGAGCACGTAAGGCCTCACCATCACATTGGCCATGGCCGCTTCTGCTTCTGCCTCTGCCTCTGCACCGTGCAAACCGCCGCGCCCTGTTTTGTATTGCAGAACAATGCTCGACGAGGGCAAATGGTAGAACTTCTCCCCCTACCCTCCTCGCCCCGCTTCTCCTTTTACCTGCACCAAAACCAATTTTTACAAATCAAATTCTAAACACTTCCAAATAGGAGAAACGACTAATCGAAATTAATGGAGCGGACGTTAATGATAACTATTCTAATCAAAAATTAATTTCTTATACGGAAATAATTTTTTTTTATTTTTTTCCCTGAATAAGACTCTAAATAAAAATAATCGTGACACAAAATTTATATTTTAAAAATAGAAATTCGTTTGATAATGACACAAAATTTCTCCCTCCTAGGCGACCGGTGGTTGTGGCAAGCGGTGGCGAGTAGGAAGCCGGTTAGTAAAAAGGACAAGCGATAAGAAAAGTTTTTATTTTTCATTAATATAGAAGTATAAATAAAAAATTTTACATCTTATTAATGTTCCAAACTTATTTTTGAACTAAAGATTTGTTTCGATAATAGAATAATGAAATTGCGTTACCAAATGAATTTTTGTTCTAAACTTATTTCTGAAACAGAAAAAAAAAAAATCTAAAACATAAATATAATAATTATCATGTGTGCCCCAATTAATTGAATTTGTAAATTCCTCTTAATTGATTAAACTGCCAATTAGGTTTCATCTTTTTTATGCTGAGTACCAAACCAAATATATCTGACATCAACATTGATCGATATATATATGACGTTTTTATAGTTTGTCGAGATGTTTTCCTTTTCCATTCTTTAAGTTTGAAAAAGTCCTTCCTAATACTTTTTATGGAAAATTTCAAATGAAGGCCCTGACGCCCTCGCCTAGGGCCTTCATAGCAAGAGAGAGGTGGTGAGGGCCCTCGTCAACTACTAGCAAAGCTATGAGGGCTCTTGCCGGCTTTGGACGGCTGCAAGCGGGGGTCCTCACCTCCTTGCCTGCTACCAATGAGTCCTCCATGCTGTAGCCCAAGGCCTTCGCAACAAGAGAGAGGAGATAGGCCCCTCGCCAACCACCAGTGAGGCCCTAACGGCCTCACCCAAAGTCTTCAACAATCATGAGATCTATCGAAACAATCATCACTGGCAATTGTGCCTCGAAACCCATGACAACAAACGTCACATTGGTTCCATGACACCTTTGCCACCCCTCCACCACCACCTCAACATCAAACTACTACTATTACCATAAGTGCATTTGGTTCGATCGAAGTGAACTTTGGGTACAATACAAATGCCGAAAACTTAAAATCCTTGGGGAAATAAAAATTACATTTGATTGAAGCTTTTTTGCAAAGCAACTTTGGGCTACATAGCGTTTTTGAAAAGGATTTTGATTACAACTTTTCTACTTTTTTATTAGAAAAATCAAACCATTGTGAGAGAGATTTGACTGATAGCCATCAATTGAGGTTGCACAACACGACCTTAGGCATCACCGTAAGTGTCACGCATTATTGTACTAGTGACCAACCACAAACCCTAAAAATAAGGAGAGCAAGATGAGAATATGAGAAAGCTAGTGAGGGTAAGATGAAAGAAAAATGCCTAGAAATAGCATTCCGCTCAAGGTTGAAAGGGCAAGTAGCTTTCAACATTCTCAATGCTAGTATTTACTCCAAAGCCTTTAGAAAATGGTTGCTGAACACCCTAAAATTTATCTAAGGGGTTTTTCAAAATGACGAACCAAATGCACTATACATCTAGGGTTTTGAAAACCTTCTCTCTATTCATGTGCATTTGAACATGAATAATTATTACAAAAAGTCATAAACATATTGTAATTATATCAATTTAGTTAAAAAAAATTGCCAATTCAATATTAAACCATATATATTTTTACCAATTTAGTCAATCTGACCAATTTTGGCTAGTTAACGTTGATATGATAGCTGATCGTGGGCAAAAGTGGCCTCGCCCATGTGTCACGGGCCGATCGATTGGAATCGTGACCGCATAGCGACTCGGGCAACTTTGGATCACCCAAGCCAAGCCTTGCTCGATCGAATGCTCCACTCGCTCGTATACCCGGATCGTAGAGAGAGAAAGTATCTAGAGAGAGGAGCTCTGGAAAGATAGAAACTTTGTATTGCGGAAGTAGTGGATGCTTACAAGTGAGGGAGGACACCCCTTCTTATAGTCGAGGGCCTCATCTTACAACCATTGATCTAAAATTCTTCCGGCGAACGAGATCGCACTACCTACCGACATAAGTGCTAACTCCTAGTTACCGACATAATGTCAACTACCATCTATTGACATAAATAAGGTTAGGGACTTCTAGAAACTTCAGGGAGAAAGCTTGTTGGAAATTCGAGCGAGCACAGGAAGTCGACCACGGACGAGTCACAGTCGTTCTCGGGGAACCTCTTGGATCGATCTTCATTCGGTTCGTGATATTCTCCCCAACTCAATCGAGCGACGTCCTCGTCACTCACAGCTCGACGAACAGCTTTCCTAGCTTTGGCATGGGCTCTCTTCCTTCGATATTGTTTGGTGCGGACGCTTACGTATGAAGAATTGCATCCTTCATTGGTCACCTCAAACTTTGGCTCGGGCGCAGCATGCGGTGAGTACTCGACCTCGAGGAAGAGTACTTGGATTGGCATGGCGTGAGTTGGAGTAGAATCCAACTCTTCTTTTGGTTTCACCTCGGACAACTTGTTCAAGCGCTTCACGGACTTCAAGTTTTTGTTGAGGCGTCGGATCGTGGCAATGGTCTTGGTGTCGACTACTCCTTTGATCATGGGGATCGTCGTTGGGCATTTTGGGTCGAGGATCACAATGCACTTGGTCCTCATGTCGATCATGGCTCTCATGCTATTGAAGAACTGAATACCAAGGATGAGATCATAATCATCGAGAGGGATTACCTCGAAATCCATCTTGCCCTTCCATTCGCCGATCTTAACGTCCACATCAGGAGTTGTTCCTACGCCATCAAGCCCTTCCGAGTTAATGGGCTTGAATATCTGCCTAGACGGCTCCATGCACAATCCCAAGGTCTTTGCCACCTCGTTGGACACGAACATGTTCGAGGCTCCAGTGTCAACCAAGGCATATAGCACTTGGCCGCCCACTTTAACCTCCACGAAGAACATCTCCGTGTTTGGAACAAATTCCTTTCCTTTAGACGGCGACCGAGCTTGGACGGAGTTGATCGTCTTCACACCTCCAAGTCGGATTTGTCGCCTTTCTTCTTTGGGCTCCTCCCCCACCTCTTTGATGGCTAGGAGGGCATTGATTCGACCTTTCTTCGGGCACTTTTGGGTCTAGTGTGGACCTTTGCAGATAAAGCAAGGAGAGGGCGGAGGTTAATCGAACTTACTTATGTAGTCTGTCGGTGGTCGACCCCATTGGAAGGACGGCTTGGAAGTTCCTTCTCCCCATGTTTTGACTCGGCCGCATTGATCATGCGTGCCTCGAGGAGTGATCCTTGCTTCGTCCTCGGATCGATCTGACCTCCATTATCTTGCTCAACTCCTTGGTTCGGCTTTGGTGAGGTTGACGAGCGACTTGGCCATGCTAAGCACTCTCGCAAGACTACTCACGTCCTGACACTTGAGCTCGAGTAGTGCCCATGGCCTCAACCCATCCATGAATGCTCCAAGAGCCTCCTCTTTGCTTAGGTTGCGAATTTGGAGTTTGAGTTTCGTGAACTCCTTCACATACTCTCGGATCACACCTCTTTGCTCGAGGCGATGGAGCTTGCTACGGGCTTCCTGCTGAGCGAACTCGGGGAAGAAATAGTCCCGGAACTCCCTTACGAAGTCATCCCATGTGTCCACGGGATTGGCACTGCGTCTAACCTCATCGCACCTATTGCGCCACCAAAGTATTGCCGTATCAGTAAGGAACATGGATGCGGTTCTTACCTTGATCAACTCGTCTCGGATGTTGATGGCGCCAAAGTATTGCTCCATGCTCCAAATGAAGTTATCCACCTCTTGAGCATATCGGTTGCCTTTGAATTCCTTTGGTTTTGGCACCTCAATTTTGGGCATCGCTTGAGTAGGCACCGCACCATTGGTGATGCTAAGCTTGCATAGGGTGAGCTTGGTCTTGAGCTCTTGGATCTCCACCTTCATGACTTCAACCTCTTCCCTACATGAGCTTACCTCCTCGATCACTTGGACGCGTTCATTCAAACCATCGATCGATGGTTCGAGAGCTTTGTCCTTGTCGTGCAATGGAGCTTTAGCTTGGTTGAGGCCAGTCATGAAGTCTTCACGGAGCGAGCCCTCAACCTCCATGATTCGGTCTCGCACATCATCAAGACCTTCCATGAGTTCGAGCACGGCACTCCGGACCTTCCCGAGCTTCTCATTGAACACAGATGCAACATTCATTAAGGCTTCCCTCTTCTTTGATCGGCCGCGGGTCTCTTTGACTTGCACGGCCTCTCCATCTATAGCCGCATCTTGGCTTGACATTCTCTCAAACAGTTGGTGCTTTTCAATCTCCAGAAACGGATCTCTCTTTAGCTCTAATACCACTTGTCACGGGCCGATCGATTGGGATCGTGACCGTGCAGCGACTTAGGCAACTTTGGATCACCCAAGCCAAGCCTTGCTTGATCGAACGCTCACTCGCTCGTATACCCAGATCGTAGAGAGAGAAAGTATCTAGAGAGATGTGCTTTGGAAAGATGGAAGCTTTGTATTGCGAAAGTAGTGGATACTTACAAGTAAGGGAGAACACCTCTTCTTATAGTCGAGGGCCTCATCTTACAACCATTGATCTAGAATTCTTCCGGCGGACAAGATCGCACCGCCTACCAACATAAGTGCTAACTCCTAGCTATCGATATAATGTCAACTACCATCTACCGACATAAATAAGGCTAGGGACTTCTATAAACTTCGGGGAGAAAGCTTGTTGGAAATCCGAGCGAGCACAGGAAGTTGACCACGAACGAGTCACGGTCATTCTCAGGGAATCTCTTGGATCGGTCTTCATTCGGCCCGTGACACATGACTATGAGGCCATGACCGCCTTCACCCACGACCTTCAGGCCTTCACAAGGCATGGTTGCCTCAAATCAAGGTCGAAGTGTGGTAGCAAGGCTTAATCAAGCCCGTTGACCATTGGTTAAGAGAGAGAGTACACCTGAGACAAAGGGAAAGGACCATGAGGCACCTTGCAAACTTTACTAGGGCCTCACTGGTCGCGGGCAAAGTTGACCATGGCCTCCCCAACCCCATGCAAGACCGTTTTCACCCACAACCGCGCTAGGTTGCCCTCGCCTGCAGCCCCCAGGCCTTGCCCATTGGCTTGTGAGCCTCAGTGGCGCCTTGTCGACCAATGTGGGGAAAATAAAAAAGGAAAGTAGGAAGAAAAGAAAAAAAAACGAAAAATAAAGGAAAAATAAAAAATTAATAAAAAATTGAATGAAATGAAATACTATAATAAATGCCAGGTCGGCGTTCACTAGACAAAATTGACCGAATTGATTAAATTAAGACAAATACAAAATGTTCGAGATTGAATTGATAAAAGGAAATATTTTAGAATTAAATTGGTATAATTGTAATAAATTTATGATATTTTTAGTAATTTTCCCTAAAAAATTTTGAAATACACGTAGAATGCTATGAACGAACATGACATAAGTATAAAGGACCGCCGACAACATCATTTAAGTAGTCACAATAGGTGTAATCATACTGGGGATTACGCTGTAACTACCTAATAGCGCAACAGAATGCTAGGGGCAATTCTGCAACCAATTAACGGGAAATTCGCTATGCACAGGAGCAGAAATAGAAACCCGCGAGATGGCTGACTCAAAATACGGAGATGATGAGGACGGTACATCTTCGCTTCCATAATCGCGCGTAAATCTCGCTCAGCTAAAAGCCTCGCTTCTCTCCTCCCTTCGAAGGGGGAATGACCCAAGAAGAAACCGACCCAACATGCAGAGAGAGAGAGAGAGAGAGAGAGGCCAAATGGCGGAGCGAGCACCACTGAAAGCGGGACCCCATATCCCGATCCACCAATGGCAGGCCGTCCTGCCATATCTTCAGACTCCCCTCGTTCCTTCTTTTTTGGGTGTTTCCCCATCTTCATTTTTCGCATTGTTTTTTTTTAAAGTAATATCTTCCCTTTTGCCTCTTCATCCACAGTCCACAACTTCTCGAATTCACGACGCAGAGGCAAATAATCTTCTCTTTGTTTTTCCTTAAAAAGAAAAGGGTATAAACAATTGGACAGGAGAGAGCTGGAGGAGGAGGAGTAGATAGTTTGTTCGGTAGCAAACTGGTGAGACGGTTGGGGGGAACCTCGACTTCTTCACCATTCGATTCAGGTCAAGCGCTTCCCGCACCTCCCCCTCCCCCCCCCCTCCCCTTGACTTCCCCGGTGATTCCCCACTCTTTCTGAATTCTTGGAGTTGGGTTCGTCTCTTTCCCATCAAAACTTGGGAGGATTTCAGGCGTGGAGGTGGTCATCTCATCGGAGATCGCGCCTCCTTCTCGTTGATGATATTGATGGCCACGGCTGCAGTCATCGGCCTGAGCGCTGGGAAGAGGCTGTTGAGCTCCCCATCCTCCTCCTCCTCCTCCTCGTCGGCCTCCTCCTCCTCTTCCTCCTCCTCCTCCTCCCCCGATATCCCCGACAACTACAAGCTCTTCTACGTCAGCGCCAGCGCCAGCGATCGTGTCTCCTCCACCAAGAATGCCGTCGTCCCCAAGCGCCCTCCCAACTCCAACCCCTGCTTCCGTTCTTCCCATCGCCTCCCCACTCCCGCCAAAGCTCTCACCCAACGTCTCCACCCCTCCTCCTTCCCCATCTCTCTCGACTCGCCTGAAGACGAAGATGGGCATGAAGAGGGTGGGCACCATGTCCCTGAGCTCGACTGTTCGGTGGAGGCGCTCCTGCTGCTGCAGAAGTCCATGCTGGAGACCCAGTGGAGTCTCTGCTTCGAGCGCACCGTGCTCGCTGATTCCGCCAAAGACAAGCCCACCAAGAAGATCCCCGTCACTTGCTCTGGCCTTTCTGCTCGCCAACGCCGTTTGGGCTTCCGGCGGAAAATCTGTTCCCCCGTTGCGGGCCGTCAGTTAAGATCGGCCGTTAGCCCCGACCTCCTGCAACACCGTCTCCACGGTTATGTTAAGGGCGTTGTCAGTGATGACTTGCTCACCCACGGAGAGGTCGTTACCCTCTCCAAAAAAATCAAGACTGGCCTTCTCTTGGAGGAGCGCAAATCCAGGTACCCTTTTTCTCTTTTGGTACTCGCCTGTTGGCTCTCTGAATGCAAAGTTGTCTGAATTTCCTATCGATGTTACAGACTGAAAGAGAGACTGGGTTGTGAGCCCTCTGATGAACAGCTTGCTACCTCCTTGAGAATTTCTCGTGCTGAATTACGGTCGAGATTGATCGAAAGTTCCTTGGCAAGAGAGAAGCTTGCGATGAGCAATGTTCGTCTTGTCATGTCCATAGCTCAGAGATATGATAACATGGGTGCTGAAATGTCCGACCTTGTTCAGGTATCCACTCCCTCCTTTATCCAGTCTGTGCTCCCTTAGTGCATTTAACTGGGTTTATGATCCGTTTCGCTCTGTTACCGCTTCATAATACAGGGTGGTTTGATCGGGCTACTGCGTGGGATAGAGAAATTTGACTCGTCTAAGGGTTTCAAGATTTCAACCTACGTTTACTGGTGGATACGTCAGGTAGGTCTCGATTTCCGCCTACTTATTTGTAGATAAATTAACAATTGACAGTGAAAAAGGTACTCAGTTGAGACTATAGTTGTTGTTTAAGTACGAGAACTATTGCTGGAGTTTCGGGATTTGGGTCAGAGTTATGGGGTTTCTACGTCACTGTATTGTGGATATTCTAAACTTTAGCTGCGGGGCATAACCTTTCCTTCTGATGACTGAGCTCATTCTAGTTTTTGTGGTTTTGTGGTCAAGAGTTACAGTTCTGTGCAGAAGCTGATGTGTGGATACATATAACCAGTCACATGTAATTGGAGCTAGGCTGCTTCTTGTTTGCGATCCCATTGAGACATCAGATTGCCCTCCTCATCCTCAATTTCCATTAATCCATTAAACTTTGTGCACTATCTTGTCAATCTGTTATGTTTATTTAGTTCATTTGGGTCTGATCTTTGGGTTTTTTGAGTGGTGATGGTTCCCCATATCTGTTCGACTTTAAAACTACATAGGATAAAGATTCATGGCGATTTTGCACTAAAGGAAGGCCATGCACATTATGTTGATGATTTGTGTGATAAGAAAATGGTATCATAATTTTGCAAGGAAAGGTCACTGACTACAAAATAGAGCACTTTGGATTTCCGTGAATATCCTGTTCTTGAAGAGTTACTGGAGATTATTTGCTCAAGTTGCAACTCTTTTAACCCTTAATGTTGAATGACTTCCTTTATAAGTTTGTTTTTGGATGCATTGAAGGTATTGCTTAAGTCCGATAGTAATTGTACTTTCCTGAATTCAGGGTGTTTCAAGAGCATTGGTGGAGAATTCTAGAACCTTGAGATTGCCAGCTCATTTGCATGAAAGGTTAGGTTTAATTCGCAATGCGAAGGTTAGACTGGAAGAAAAAGGAATCACTCCCTCTGTGGATGTAAGTTGACTGTCAGGTGGCTTTCAAATGGAATTTCAACCCTCTGTCGTAGTAGAGTAGTCATGTGAGTGCCAAATCGTTGGGATGCTTTGCTCATCTCATCCTCTTTCCTGTGTCTTTCTTTTCTGTTTCCAGAGGATTGCAGAATGTCTGAACATGTCTCAGAAGAAAGTCAGGAATGCCACAGAGGTAGTATATATGATAGAGATTAATTGTTGTTATAGATGGACCCATGGTCTCGGTCGATCTTATGCGTAATGACAATGGCAATTATGCAGGCAATTGGTAAAGTTTTCTCTCTTGACAGGGATGCATTCCCTTCCTTGAACGGTCTACCAGGAGAAACTCACCATAGCGTAAGTATCACCACAGTAACTTATCCTCTGAGGTCATATATAACTTTTGCTGCACAGCTTACACTGCTCTGACACCAATGTTTTCTCTTTCATTTTTTATTTTTTTTTGGTATCTTTTAGTACATTGCAGATATTCACGTCGAGAATAACCCATGGCATGGAGTGGATGAATGGGCACTCAAGGTAGAGTGGCAGTCTTGTGGGGCTTTAAATTTATGTAACGAATTAGAGGCCTTCAAAATGCTAGAAACTATTGATCATTTCAAATTTCAAAGGCATCCTGCTGCAACAATCAGTCTTTTACTAAGTTTAGCATGACTAGAAGGAGGGTTTTGGTTTTCAGGCAAATTTTTGTAGTTCTGGAATCTTCTAGTCCTTGTGCACGAAAGAAATTTTTGGCTCGGTGGTTTTCATTCTGGTTTTTAGTTTTGTACTGATGAATGGTGGAGATCAAGTCTCGAAACATTAGGCTTGCTTTCAATTGCATTGAGAAATTGTCCTATGAAACTGTTTTCACTGTTTCTACAGAAGATTTAGCTTCTGGTCATTTGAGAACCCCACACGCTACCAAGTAAGATGGTCGCAAGTTTGATCTTTCAAGTTTAAAAACTGCCATCAAGTGTCATTCTAACTAGATTGTTGACTTGGAACAATCTCCCTGATGGCTGGATTACTAATTATAACCAGAATAAGATTACGACAACGGAATTTCAATTATGCTAAATGATGGTTTCACTACAAGGTTGGTGAATATACAAGGAAGTAACATTGGCTGAACCACATGCAGGATGAAGTAAACAAGCTCATGAACGTGACACTTAGCAAAAGGGAGAGAGAAATCATACGCCTTTACTACGGCTTGGATAATGAATGCCTTACATGGGAGGACATCAGTAAACGGTGAGTATTCATCGACTAATGTATTGCATTTACTGATCATTGCACATGTGCATTTGGTGCAAGACTGCTAGTGCTACACAGCATTAGTTTCCTTCTATATGCTTCGATGTTTGGAATTTTCGTATGAATGCGACTCTGTTATTAAGTGAAAGATGGTAACACTCGGGCAGTCAGTAGAGTTGGCAGTCAATCAGTGTAGTAGTTAGAATTTCCAAATGAGCAAAGCAGTCTTTATTGTAATTGGCCCTTTCCTCTTGCTCATTTGTAATGTTTTAACACTCGATGATCACTTTGCAGTATAGGTTTGTCCCGGGAAAGGGTAAGGCAAGTTGGGCTAGTCGCGCTAGAGAAACTAAAACACATGGCGAGGAAGAGAAAGATGGAGGCCATGCTGCTGAAACATTGATACTTTTTGTTTCCTTTCACTTTCAGCTTTAGACAGCACAGAAATTGGATGGTGTATATATATTGGGAAGAGAGGATTTTTCCTTATTTTACGATTCTGACCTGCAACGGTGATGAAGTATAATGTAAAGGGCCTATAAACTTGGGCATTTTGTAACTAAAGCTGAACGACTGATCAGGATCCTGTAAGTTTAAGTATCTGTGGATTAAAGTGATCGCAGAAAAAATTCATTTAGTCTGTTGTAAGGCTTCACATATGGATGACCTCTGCAGTTGCTATATCTGACCGACACTCATCGTAGATCCCATCACCTAGATTCAAGGTGCTTTTAACTCAATAATACATAAATATAGCGGAGATAAGAGCACCATATAATTGTTATTTACACGGTATAATGAAAGTGAAGGAGGGTCGGCTGCTTCATTAATTAATTTCTCGAAAAGTCGGGTCCCTTTTGCACGCATTCGTCTCGTTTTGGAGCGGCGGTGATGGAGATCTGGATCTTGGGCTGGTTTTGTGCATCCCCAGGGCCACAGCAGGAGCAAAATATCGCCTACCGCACGTGTCACGTGACCATCTTCTCCCTTTTTCCAACATCGCCATCAGCGGTGGAGGCGGGGGCGCTATTGGGATTTGCCAAGACTTGGAGGTTCATCATTGATAAAAATCCCCGCCACGAGGGACGTCTCTCCACTGGACAATACCTTTTCTGAGCACTTGACCACCACCTTCTATTTCTGGGTCCTTAAGCTGTTACGTTATAATAGAGCGAGAGCAGTCAGCTTAGAAGAGTTCCGTTCATCCTCGAGGCATGGCTGAGTCTGTGGTTGCTTCTTCCGCTTCTTCTTGTTTCTCCAGAAGCAGAAGCAGAAGCAGAAGCAGGGCTCCTACCCCTTCTCATTCTGGCTCCCTCACCCTCAGAATCACCTCCCGGTTCGCCTCTCCCATCAACCACAACCACAACCACCGCAAGCCCCTCTCCCTTTTCCCTCGCCATCCTCCTCTGTTCCTTCTTGTTCAATCTCCTCCCACTTCCACCGCCGCTTCTGCTCTCGAATCCGACGTCCCTCGCCCCAAGGTCGACGCAGTACAGGCCAGCATTCTCCTTCCTTCCTTCTTTTTTTTTTTTTTTTTTTTTTTTTGGTTTTGCCCACTGCCCTCTTTCTTGTTCGATGGACTTCTGTGCGTCTCGTTTTGAATTTGGCCTCTTTCTTGACAGGGATCGTCGCCTCCGGCCGAGACAAGCACCCTGTTGCGGCAATGGGATTCTCTCACTGCCAAGTTCTCGGCTGCCTCAAACCTCCCCTTCTTGTTGCTGCAGCTCCCTCAGATCATCCTCAACGCCCGCAACCTCTTATCCGGCAATCACTCCGCCCTCCTCGCCGTCCCCTGGCTGGTATGTTCGAACAGGACCGCCCCTTTCCTTCCCTCCTCTAAGCCAACTCTTTTGGAGTTAGCAAGTTACATTCACAATTGCAGGGCATGCTTACTGGGCTACTGGGCAACCTTTCCCTGCTTTCTTACTTCATAAAGAAGAGGGAGAAGGAGGCGGTCGTGGTTCAGACGCTGGGCGTGGTCTCCATCTACGTCGTTATCTTCCAACTCGCCATCGGACGCGCCATGCCCCTCCCCATCTTCCTCGCCACTTCTCTGGTCGTCGCCACAGGCCTCCTCCTCAACTTCTCCAACTACTTCCACTTGCTCCCTCCCTCCCTTTGGTCCATCTGGGAAGACTTCATCACTATTGGCGGCCTCTCCGTTCTCCCTCAAGTACATCAATATAGCTCTGCAACCTGGTTTGCTTCTCTTTCTTCATTTTGCTTCCTTTAAATAGTATTTGTCTTCCATCTTTTTCGCAGGTCATGTGGTCTACTTTTGTCCCTTATATTCCACATAGCATCTTGCCCGGATCAATTGCTTGTTTCATTGCTTTTGTGGCTGTTCTTATGGTATGTTCTCTCTCTTCTTTCCCTTTCCTTCTCTTGGCATCTTTGATTTTCATCAATCTGATGATAGATGCTCTAAGTTGTCATATAGCTAATATTCTACTACACAATGAACAGAATTTGCTCATCCCCGGGGTTTCTCACTTGCTTATTACACTGCCTTCTATGGTATAAATTTTTCTCAAAAAATATTGAAGGTCAGGTTTTTGCTTTTGCCAGCTGACACGCCCGCTTCTTTCTTATCCGTGGACATCAATGCATCTCCAATAGTCAAATATTTTAGTAAAACCAAAGGTCTTCTATAAAATTGAGGAACAGAATGCTGTTATTCCTCGATGCTGCTTTGCATGACTTGCTCAGGAATTCTGGGCTCCAGATATCCCACTAGATATGCACAATGGACTCTTGCTTTTCTCAATACAATCTCTGCATCTTGTAGTCCATGACTCCCTGCCCCCAGACACCACTTTAAAACTCTCAATTGTTTGATGCCCATTATGTCTACTTCTAAGATGGTTACCACAACTGTCACAATTACTCTGTGTGCTTAAGGTCTTCAAAACTGTCATTTTATTCTTGGGTTTCGTCCTTGTAAATAGAACCGTTTGTGCAGCAGTGAGAAAAATGAACAAACAAGGCTTTTGCCTCAGATAGACTAGAACGGACTTAAGTTCTGTCCTTGTTCTCTCTCCATGAATTGAAATGTGCCATGTTTAAAGGAATCTTTTGTTACCATTATATCTGCAGTTCAATCTCTTTGTACAATACCATGCAAGTAGTGACAAATACAAAGAGCTCTGATACAGGGTTACTCCTCAAGAGGGCATTGTGATCTGCTTTGAACTCTCACGTGGATTAACTGCAGATATCCCTGCTATTCAAATTATTAAACAAAAATAACTATGTGCAGCACACCAATAATTCTAGTACGTCTTTTTTGCCAGTGGAAGTTTCTAAATACTTGATGATAGTATGCTTGCTCCCCTCTGACATGGAAGTTATGAGTTCCAGTCAGCCTCTTCCAGTGCAGTGACAAGGAAGCACCCCTGTCCAACCCACCCCTACTCCAAAAAAATAACATCCTTTTTTGCCAAAAATAAAGAATAAAATCGAATAAATCGCTAAGAACCTAAATAGTGTGGAAGCCTTGAGCATAGGGGAACATCCTTGGCGAGACCATTCTTCAAGCTGTTTGTAATCCGTGCAAAAAATTATAGTATTCTTCTCCGTGTTGTTTTTCTTCCCATTTGATATGCTGCGGCCCATCATAACTGAAGCTGCGAAGTTTTGCAGGCAAGAACGGGGAAACTTTCAGAGAAAGGTGTCAGATTTGTGGGAGCTATATCAGGATGGACAGCGACGCTTCTCTTCATGTGGATGCCAGTCTCACAAATGGTGATCTAAGACTGCGCCTTGCCAGTCTCACTAATTTTTGGTTCTTTCTGACCCAGTTTATTGTTCTATTTAGTGGACAAATTTTCTGAATCCGGATAACATCAAGGGTTTATCTGCATCGTCAATGTTGCTTGCCATGATTGGAAACGGACTCATGCTCCCACGGGCACTCTTTATTCGTGATTTCATGTGGTAACTTTCTTCACAACTGTCTATGGTCCTGTGAAATCACCATCTCTTTAAGTTGCGTTCTGCCTCGCTAGATTGACTAATGTGCTTCAGAACTGACGTTTTCTCTCGGGTGATTGATGCGCTTTCCAGATTATCCCATAATAGTCACCCCCCCCAGGGGACAAATGCCGAGAACTCATTGTTTGATTGATGATTGTAGGTTCACAGGGTCGAGCTGGGCCACTCTTTTCTATGGGTATGGGAACATTGCATGCCTGTACAGGTAGGATAATCCTATATCGTTGTTCTCCATAACTTCCATCTTTTTTGTGCAACTTGGACTAAGTAACAATCTCTCTCGTTCCAGCTTCAATTGTATCAGTAGGGAGTTCTTCTTGGGAGCAACAGCTGGATTGTTGTCATGGATAGGTATGTGTTATATACCATCAGTTTGAGAAGCCTAAACTTTTACAAAGAAACACGAAATTTCCTGCATTCCTTTGGATTTCCGGTATTTCTTCAAGGGATGTTGGCCCCACTTTAGATTTCTTTTAAGCTTTTGTGAGAGAGAGAGAGAGAGAGAGAGAGAGAGAGAGAGAGAGAGAAATTATTTGAGTGCTGACTCCATTTTTTCCCCCTCCAAATAGGAATGGCCTTATGGAGAGACATGATGGCATACGGATACAGCACACCATTGCGATCCATAAAAGAGCTGGTTTATGGACCTTGATGAAAAGATTGGGGCAAACTGGCAGCTGCATGAAGTGCATTGGCACAGATTGACCTGGTCGAAGAACATGGTTGCAGCATCATAGGTTGTGCAAATGATCCTTGTTTTCTGGTCAACGAATCAAGTTAACACAGCATTATAGGTTGTCCACATTTTTTAATCTGCAAATAAGTATGTAGAATGCTCATTGATTATGCAAGTATGAGAAGAAGTTGATTTAACTTTCCTGTGATCAAGTCAAATGGCAAAAAGGATGGGCAAATGCAGTTGGAAATACTAAATGATGATATGTCTCTGACTTGGACTTTGAGCCTCAAAAAGAGGTTCCATCCCGAGTATGGTTCTTACTTGACACGATATCCTGGTGCTTGACAAGGAAACAGTTCTAATCTCGACGACAGAACAAGGAGATGCACTCAATGTTCCAAAAAGAAATGGAGATCGGCTTGGTGTAACGTGGGAAGGCCACTACTTGGCTTCCTTTTGGTTGTAACTACCCTGTGGCTGCAACACCACAGAAGCTTCTTTAGTCTCAAAGCTACATTGGATGTCAGAACATTGTTGGAAACGATAACCTTAACTTTACCACATAAATAAACAATTGTTACAGATAGATGGCAACGAGACATGATAAAATCATGGCAAGAACATTCTAAATTCTTGCAAAGATGTTTTTTTAAAATGACGATGATTAGGAAGCCCACTTTAAGTAAGTAAAAAATTAGTCATTGGGAGAAATTGAGAGAGCTCTCCAAATTAGGTTCGTCTATGGAAGCCACAGTGGAACAGCGACCTAGGTGTAAGCATGTATTGTTTCTGCCGTAATGACCTGCAGGTTGAAACTAATCCTTGACGGTTCAGTTTCAGAAAATTGGAATTGAGAATTGACATGGCCGGTTCATCAATTGCTGCTTGCTTAAGATTTTGTGACTCCAATTAACCCAGATAAACTCCAAAACAGTTAAATCAATACCAGTTCGATAGAAAAACCAAAATTAAACGGCCAATGACTGGGAGCCAATCTGAATCATATGAAAATATTGAATTCAGGTAAAAAAGGCTCGATTGCCTTAAGATATGGATAACATGGTGTGAAGCCCTACAGAAGATTTAGCCAACAAGCAATTAGGATTCTAGTAACTTTATGGGGGCGAAAAGGTTATGACCATAAAAGTGAGAGTGAATGAATTCTAGCAGCAGGCTGAACTATTTCATTCATGCTCATTGCATCACTTGAAAAGTTCTTTGAAGCGACTTCACGTCTATAACACATCAAGTGATCTTGACTGGGTAGAGTTTTGAGAATCTTCCAAAAAAAGGTTCATCTTTTATCTTGTTTTATTTTGACTTGGAACCAGTTCCAGGCCAATTCAACCTTGAACCGATCTTGAAACCAGAAGGTAGCTTTTCTCTGACATTACCAATAATCATACAAATGCTTCTCCCATCTGTAATTTCCCCATAAATAGGTAAATTAGAAAATTTAATTATCAACTGTGAAGCACACCAAACAGGAACAGACAAACAGCGAATATCAAAGTCCAAATGCCACTCTCTGCACAAAATCTGGTCTTCTTTTACTTTGCATCCGGAGAAGCCCGGTAATCTGAAGTTCTGTAACTCCCCTGCAAAACCTTGATCTGATTTAACACGTTAAGGCATGAAAATTCAAGAAGACGCAGTCCAACCCAACAATAGCGTGTATCCACCCTCCCCATCAAATGCTCAAGCAACCTTTTGCTCACACAGGAACAAGGAAAGCACAAAGCTGATATTCATTCTTGAAGTCTTACGAAAGGCAAAAAAAAAAAAAAATCGCTCTTAATCTGATAAAAATCAATTTTAATCAATGCTAAATAAGCGATGTCTGAGAGAGCACATGCGTTTGAAATGTTATTGGAATTAGTCTATGCACGCAAATAAATGAGTCAATATACTTCAAATGTTTACCCTATGCAGTATTCGCCCAAAAATAAGACACGGTTGAACTATTTGGGGAATTTCAAATCAAAACCAAGTATCTACACAAGTGATAAGCCTTTATGACCCAAACTGCAGTGGCCCTCACTATGTGACCAGTGGAGTAGCAAATCACAAGCCATTCTTTACGTTTTACCCTGAACCATAGTATCTCGGATTCCGAACTTAGTTCCTCAAAACAAAGAGGTTCCATAAGAAAAGGGCCAATGTTGTCAAATCCAATTTAAGCAAATCAAGGAACAAAAGATTCCTCTGTAGCATCACTAAACTATTTCGGGATCCTATTCTCACCAGGTAAGAAAATGTCATATAACCAACTGCAGAGGACTGGTAAAAACCATGATCATCCATTACTTGTTTTCCTTCTGCCCCATCTTTTGACAAATATTTGGACAAGAAAGGAGTGGAAGTTTGGTATAGATGCATAATAACAAGTTGCTCCAGAAGAAGGCATCAAGTATCACATCAGAAACTACCAACTACCCCCCAATACACAATGAATGCTGCAGTGATAAATCTATAAGTATGGATTATGGTTATGAAATTTAAAATAAGTGGAAGAAAGAGTTCATAGTCCTGCCACACGTGCAGAGCCAAGGTCATGCTGCAGTACCTAACTATGGGAAATGATATATTTGATAAAGAAACATACTCAGAGAACAACCATAAAGGATACTGTATCACCACTTCACTCAGCTTTTCAGAATCATCAACAATCTTTCGTTTCTTCGAGACCGGGGACTGCTTCAATTTGTGCCTCTTCTTACTGTTTGGGCATAGAAGAATCCTTTTGAAAGATTGATACCAGTCATAAAGATTGATGAGATCACCATGCTCCTGGCATGAACTATACCTGGGACATCAAATGCACATTTTTTAATCTTTGATGAATGGAAGCTGCAAAAGTGACTAGGGGAAGAGTGTGGTGTCTGCAATTGCTGCAATTACGTAGAGCAAGAGACAGATATGACCTTCTTGATATCCTCTCACCAATGGTGGCAGTTACCTAAAGAAGATTGATTCTGCTATTTAACTAGATAAATTTGATAAATTTGCCCCAAGACATCAACAAATTCCAATGAGTGAGGTTTTGCTAATGCTCAAGAAAAATTTTTAGTCTTACACACTCCTCATCCATATTCCAAATTTGCAACGAGGTATGACACATTCACTGAATAATTTCATGGGTCTTTTGCGGGGTGGAAAAAAACTAAGAACTATTAAATCTCAAAATAATTAGCAAGAGTAGGCAGCAAATTGTCCCATACTATAGAGACTCATGAAAAAGGGAGAGGTACAGAATAGAAGCTTGTTCTTCTTTGGGGAAGCCAACAAAGAGAAAAAGAACAATGTAGGAGTGTATTCACTTTTGGCATCTGGACAGGTCATTCAATTTTTCTAAATAAAAAACTTTGCAAAGAACTATTTTTTCCAATGGATAGGTTGTATTTGTAGGATGATGGTAATTAACGAAAATAGTAAGTCCACATGTCCTTAAAAATTACCAACAAAAGATTGCTTACATGATTGATGTATCATGCATGGATGACAACAGGATATTATCGTTCCTGCAGCAACTACAACTCAGAATTTTGTGGGATTCCAAAAGATCAACCTGAATCCGTCTTCTCGAGTCTCCAACTAAAGCCTGAGATTATTAGAGAACAACATATCAAAATGTACATCTATTTGCTGCTATTATTAACACGTCAAATGCTCATCCCACTTTCTGTTATTATCATCTGAAACATGTATTCCAAGTTGCCCCTTCTAGATTGGTTGTCCACTAAGCCAATGTTGCCTACAGTCAAATTAAATCTTCCCAACTTCCAACAAAACTTCATTAACTCCCACAGAAAGACAAAAACCTAAGCAATGCTTCAACTGTTGAAGAGTCACATAATCACATAATAACCTTGTAAAAGAACAAATATGAATGGCAATAGGCCAGAACCTATCAAGCGATAGATATGATCTGTAAGAACTAAAATAGCACGCATACCTCAATGGCCAGAAACATAGTCCTGGAGCAACAAAACAACTAATAATAGATGGGCGCAATAAGAGGAGTCTTTTACCATTTGAAGTTTCTTGACATTCTTAAAGCAAACAATCTCGTGAGAAGGCATGCATTCAATGGGTTGCATATACTTCCTGTCGAGAAGAGAATTGAAATTCAGTATTCTCGAACAGTGTATTCAGCAAAAGATATTCAAACATGTATTGCTCACATGTACTTCAACAGCAAGAAAAAAGTAAAAAAGTCATTTGCTGGAAGAAGATGTTGTGTCAGATCATATTGTTATTCAATGCTCAAGACTACATAATAAGACAAAAATTCAATGCAAACTCAAATCAAGGGAATGGTAGAAAGATACGAAATTAAGCGAGAGAAGTTATCTCAAGAAACTATTTCTCCCCAGGAATGAGCTTCTAGCTTCTAGCTTCACGCAAATTTTATGTGATTTTGTTTCCATTATAAGATTTCCAGATATGCATATGTAAGTTCATTATTAATACAAGAACAAAGTAAAAGTCAATCAAGAACAAGATTGAAGACCAATCCAACAATAACAGAAGAATATTTTTGTGAGGCAACAGGCACCTTCAATAAACATTGTAGTTGATGGATTGCTGCCATCTTTTATTGGAGTAATGTGCTCAGATATATCAATAGTAGTATTTTTATTTTTATTTTCCCTTGGGCTTTTGTATGGTGGAGATGACTAGAATGTGGGACATAATGATCCAAGGTTCAGAAAAATCGAGAAGGTAAACAAGAGAGGAATAGGCTTGGTAGGAAATTTCTCATTGCACAATGTTTTCAAGCTTTCACTTGGACAATTTCCCATGGCAAAATAATATCTGATATATAAAATTAAAGCATGTTTAACGAAAGTATAGTTAATTCACACATTAAGTGAGCATCATGTCATTTGGATGTTCAGTTTATTCTTTTTGTCTTTGTATCTACATCTTGGACATTACTACACACATTAAAGCCTCATGTGATTGGATGATTGAAAGTGCTTCTGGCAGCTTGTGGATGTGTCAATCTGGCAACCATTTGACAAAAATTACCAATAAAAATTGCAAAAAAGATAAAAAAAAAAAAAATTAACGGAACAATTGAATTTGATAGCACATACAACATGTGAAATTACAAAGAAGTAAAAACATAAAAGTTTGTGTCATAAGCTTGAATTGTTTATACATTCATTATGCAAACATACATCACTGTTGTTGAAAAGTGCCCTTA
Source organism: Eucalyptus sp. ANBG9806169 (assembly GCA_014182395.1). NCBI lineage: Eukaryota > Viridiplantae > Streptophyta > Magnoliopsida > Myrtales > Myrtaceae > Eucalyptus > Eucalyptus sp. ANBG9806169. The sequence goes on along the minus strand of CM024573.1, from coordinate 42,248,471 downwards.
GGGAGCTTTATAAGGGCTATTAACCATGTCTTGCAAATTGGCCTGTTGTTTTACACATTTTAAGGAAAAGAAAGTGATTTCAACATCCATTATTTTAATGTGTATTGAAAACTGTTCCTACTATGTTTAAGGTCTTTATCAAGTGCCTTAGGCACTTCTTAGCAAGAGAAATTTGTAATGGTATAGCAAATATAGAAGGGAGGATGCTCCTGAACCGCGTGAATTATGTGAAGTCAAGCATATGCTCAAAGCTAATAAGGGAGTGCGCTATACAGCCAGGTAAGACAGGCAGCGGCAGGACTATAAATGGACTCAAGCTCCTGAAGAATTGGGTATCTTGCAGAAGGATAAACTTGGAGAGAAGTTTCCTACATTTGTCCCTGATTCTTGTAATTCTGCTTTTATTTCAGATTTAAGGAATCAGGACTCCTTTAATTTAATTCTGAACCTTATAACTGGGTCGTTTTCTCCTAGTAATGTTGTTGTACATGTATTTCTACAGGAAGCATAGCAAATATATAGTAAAGCCAAAAACATGTTGCCAATGAGAACTGACATTCTAGTAAGAATTGCATTAGGAAAAAAAGATATTGAAGTGAGAGGACAGACAAATCATCATAAAGAAAAATCTGATAGTGCCAGATGGTACACTTACTCAATCAGGTATGCAAGAAAGCTGGAAGCTTTATCATTGACCCTTTTCATGTCTCTTCCCAGATTTGACTTGTTTTGCAGTCCACGTATCCTGTCAAAAAGCCACTGTGACTACTTTTCATGCATTGAAAAACGTTGAAGAGATAAAGAGGAACTGAATCTGTAAGAAGAATGAGAATGGAATTCGTCTACTAGAAAAAAAACCAGTAAAGGAAACTTACTTGGCAATCTCCACAGAATCTTTTTTAACCTGCTGGCAATTCTCAAATTTCAACATATATTGCAACTCCTTCACCTTTTCATGGATCTGCAAAAGTGACCTCTAGTTGAAAATGAGTTTGATCCAATTATGAGGCTAGATCAGAACAGAAACACACAGTTTTTCTAGTATTGGACTGAGCAATCTTCAGGTAATACTAAAACATCGAGCATGGTAACTAGGATATACGTGAGGATTTATTTAGACAGAAAATATAGGCTCTCTCGAGTATCAAAAGAATCCTATGACACAAGGAATTTACCTACATGACTTTCATGAGAGTTGGATGCTTCTAATAGACCAAGCCACAGAAATTTCACCTCTTATTCTAGCAACCATAATGTTCATAAAGTTGGATTTGGTAATAATTAAAGCCTGTTTTATATTCAAGTGAACCAGGTCAAAGAATCACCAGCGAAGACTGAATATGAAGACATATAGGGGAACAGATCTAGATACCATAGCCCAAAATTAGTAAAACAAAATGATTAATGGATTTTTGCAAGCAATTCATTATAGATAACCACCAGAAGTACACAGAGATATGGCTGTGTAAAAACCAAGGACCAAAATAACTGGTATATCAAGTCAATTTTACGCAGATAATTCATGTACTCACAACATGCTTATTCACTTATGTCCAATAATTTCTGAGTCAACAAAAAGTATAATTAGTTAGAGATAATGACCCTTGCAGGCGAACATGGGCAAACTAGACAAATGTAATGAGGTCAAAAACACGAAGATTTTAAGACTGATTAGACAAAAAAGCTTTTCAGCAAGCAGGAAACCATCTGCCCAAGCAAATCACCTTCTGTTAATACCTCAATAAAATCTGCTGTATGTCTTTCCCACCTCTTAAGCAATGAAAGAAGGTGTGATTCAGAAAGATCCCTGAGTCAAATTAAAATAAAAAATGTCATCAACAAGGAAAAGTAGAATTGTTTATGTCATACTAGGATAGTAATCATATATAAAAATCTACACGAGGATAGTAAATGAGATAGCTAAGATCGTATATGAAAACCTACAATAGCAAGATCTGATGTACCAAAGATATAGCAAAATTCCACTCCCTCATCTGATTTTGATGAATCCCTCGAAACATATGCCAGACTCCCATGATGATGATAGCACAGGGTGAATCAACAAAATGCACATTTGACATAGCAAAATGAACATAGTTGTGGATGCAAAATTAGGAATCAATTGCTACTCCCTTTAACTTCAAGGTAGTGCAATTTCAATCCTGGATCTGTTTCAGCAATCATAAAGCAAGAATTCTTTTACACTGGTTTTTCCATCACGTCCCGGCTTAATTACATAAATCCTAGGGAAAGTAGAAAAATTATAGAATAAGCTCAATTTCGTAAATAACATAAGCAGAAAATACATCAGGGTGGAAGTGTGGAGGAAAAGCTTTAAAAATGACAATAATCACATGTTGTTTCGCTTCTCTATCTTCCAAAAGGAAAAAATTTTCATCTTCTGGCACCTTGGCTTAAAATGGCAAAAGGTCAATGCAGGCTATATCAAATTGGATATTAATTATAAGAGCTTAGAATGGACAAACAGCAACCACAATGATTATGCTTCTTCAGGCAGGTTGGGATGCGGATCCTCATATGTGAATGCACCTGCTTAATATCGAGTCTTTGATATGATTCAAGTACTAGAGATTTTTTAATAGAGAGTTTGTGCATGTCTTAAATAGTTTAGAGCAGAAAAGTGCCAAAAATTCAAAGTGGGAACAGACATAGTAGATGGACAAAAGGGGAAGGTGTAAAAGGTGATTAAATTCAGAAAATAGTTCCAGAAGAATGTTCGCATATGCAACACCTAAAGATGATCTAGAAAATAACGTTTCCAGCTGATGGAAAAACATGCTCATGTGACAAATATAAGATTACCATATCCGTGCTTCATAAAGCAAAAAAATAGTTAATGCAAAGATCACGACAGAATTTAATAGCGGCTGTAAATTTCCATACTGCACTTAACTACAAAGCTACAGAAAGAATAGTGGAACACAAAGGCTAATGACAAAAAGTGGAAGAACTGAAAGATATTATAGATCTCTCCCCTCTGAAGACCTTTGTATTGTTTGAGGATTTAAACTTTTCAAAAACACCCTCTTACCTTACTTTCCGCATCGCTTGAGAGATAAATCCATTCTTTCTCATGGTAAACTTATGCTGATGTGTAAAACAATCATTTGGAGATGATGCTTTTGTATGTCCAGTCTCTTGAGTAAAAGAACCTGGAGCCCTTGATGCATAAAATTCTGGATCAAGTGCTTCGCACAGTAAGTCTAGCAGGTGGAGCTCATCGCACTTTCCAGCTTCATATAGACACTGAAGTTTAAATATATTGACAAACAGTAAGGATAGATCAACCATTTCTTTATGAGTATAACGCACTTTAAAAGATTTACAGTGACATCAATGAGTTCCCAATAGTACAAATTTTAGAAGTAATGATAACATGCGCCAAATATATTAAGTAAAATATTTACTTACTTGAGTTTCTGAAAGTAAACTGGAAAACTAAGCTTCAATATTCTCTTCCAGCCAAGGAAAAGTAAATGGTGATTAAACCTTAAGTGCACAATAGATGAACTCATATATAGAATAGGACATTAGATTCTTGCGTTTAGACTGCTCACATAGAATTCTCAGTTTCATTTATAGTAAAATGCACCAAAACATATTGAAAATTTTCCACATACTTTATGATTATGAAATTGATATACAATTAGCATCTAGGCTTGCAAAGACTAATTTCTCAGGAAAAGGAACGATACACACAGAAAATTTTACACCAATAGTCAAGTTGCTGATTGCTTTACTCGTGTACGGAAAGACAATAAAATACCCATGGACAGAGAGTGTCTACATCAAAGTAAAAAGAAGCTGGCTTCAGGTCATGAAAAGGGCATTTACTATTGATCTGAGCAAGATGAAAAGCTCTTCAAAATAATGTAAGCAACAGATGCAGAAAAAAGCAACCCAAAAATCCTTTTACCTTTGCAATTCTTTTTTTGGGTAATCTTTAACATGCAAGTCTACTAAAAGCACCAAATAAAGCCCTTACCAGGACCACAATGCTCCACAAGAAGTGCAGTCTCCTAAGTTGTGCGATTTCAGGAACCAGTCTTTGAACAGCTTCTTCATCCATTTTATTCCTAGTGACAAATCCGCAACCGTAAAGTCAGTATACCACCTTTTATGTTACTCTACCAAGAAAATGCTGACTTTCTTAAGCACATACCTCTCATGAGGTGAAATATTAGAAGCACAATTGTAGATGGCTTTTGGCAATACACCATGCTTGCTGCCCTATAACCGATTAGATTATCAAACAAGAACTAAAATGCAAAATATAAAATTAAGGAAAAAGAAAAACCCATGATGCCCATAAAATAATTGAAATGGGATACATATGCATTTCAAGGATAAAAGAAGAACGCTTTGAAGAAAATAATATGGCAACATATTAAAAAAAATCAGACATCATGCATCAGAAATTTCTGAGTAAGAATGAAATGTACAGAAGTGCAGATATACAAAAAGGGGCGTAGACACATGACAGAGAAAAGATACTATATCAAGGACAGTGTGCAAATACATTTCAACAACAAGCAAGATAGGTTGTAGGGAGAAAATTTAAACTACAAAGTGGCAGTATGCTTTCATCAAAATCAGGCTTTTTAGTCCTCTTCACCTAGAAACAAACAAACATATTAGGCATCATCAACATGTTGCTCACTTGGCAGAATACTCACTGGTACAATATCAAAAGATTCTGTCAGCAATTGGGACGTCGCCTGGACTTTCATTTACATTGTCTAGATCATCTTGATACACAAACTCATAAGTACATTTTGGCAGACATTAGTTGATGACAAACCACGCTTGATAAGGATGTAAAAATAGACGAGCTTAACATTATAGAAGGTGTTACAGAAAACAGTTTGTTAATAGATTATTAATATGTTCAAAAGAATATTGCACTGAAAAGGGGAAACAATGAAATCAATGGAGACAAAAGATGGAGGGAGAGGAAGTTACGATATCCATAATCCAGGAGAAGAATAAATAAATGGAATGAAAAGGGGTGAAGTTGATACCCATGGGAAAAATTGAAGACTAGAGTAAATTAACATGATACCCATTTAAAGTCATTATAGTGTTATAGGAAAGGCTATCTTTCAAATTTGAAGTGTGAGACCTATTTCTCTCCAAAATTGTGGAAAATGAGTTTTCTAGAACCAAACTAAAATGACTTTCCATTTCCTATAATCTTCCTGACATGAAAAAATCATCCCTTGGTCTCTGTTTGTGCTCTCTCTTTTGTGACCCAAATATCTCCTCCCAAAATCGTACGAGAGATGATTAAATTGCAGTTGAATTAGAAGCCATCAAGAAATACAAAGGCAAACCTGTATTTCTTCTTCAATAAGCCCTCTGAGAACGAAGCTAAAAGGCTCCATAGAAAAATGTTGGACACATGCTATCTGAAAAGTACTATATGAAACGTGACGTCAACAGGTTGTGAGCAATTTTAACTGTTAGAAGAGAATTGTGACAATATGTAAAATCATTCAATAATCATCTAAAGTACCGACCTTAAGAGCTCTGATAAAAGAACTCAATGTTCCACCATGGTTAACAAAATGATTCCTCATAAAAACTGCCACCTTATGGCTAATAAAGAAACCAGGACTCTTCTTCACCAGAATAGCCTCAACAACCGCGTCCATTCTCTCTGCCAGAGTCCCCAAATTGAACTTGAAAGGATACAAGCACTGCAGCGCCTCGGACTGAAGTATGCTTCTCAACCGATCTGGCGTTGTTGCCACTCCTATGATTAAGATGACTGGAATCTTCATTACCCACTCACTGAAAGAATCTTATCATCAGGATGGCTTCATAAAGTACAACAAAAGAAATTAAGCACGTGATACATATGGTCTGTGACATCAAAAAAGCCAACCCTGGGTGTCCATAGCATAAGATGGTGGCTTAACAGCCGCCATGGTGAGAACTAATCATGACAGAGTTACTTTATTCAAACTGCAAAACACTTTAAAAGTGATCAAATAGATTGCGACATTAATACGTCCTAGACCTAGGTGCGCAACTACATATACCCCCTTAATTTTGAAATTACATTGTAGAATGCAGACATAAGTGTAGTGTTCCTCTGATTAAATAGCAAACCAAGTTACACCACCTCTGTTTGTAGAAAGAGTTTTACCACTTTTCATTCTTAACCTCTTATGTACAGTGGATCAAAAGAAATCTAACAGAAACATGTAGAAGTCACTTGGAGAATGAGCTTTGACACGTGCATGTGAAGAATAAGTAAGTCCCCTAATTTAAGTATGCAAAGAACAATGTGCATATATGAGGTGGCTTGAGGTGGCAAACCTTAACAAAAGGATGAAATCCGATAGGACAGATCCACAACAACGCTCCAAATCATCTATAATCAAAACAATAGGGGTGTCGTTGTGCACTTGGTCATTGTACCATGATGACAGAGTAAGCATGTCAGGTGCCTGCTTAAAATTAACATCGCAAATGTGAACAGTTATAATTAGTTCTCGAATCAGATGCACTTTTGTGAGATAAAGAATGAGAAAGTGCAACACCTACATCCACACTAGTAGCTAAAAACTGTCTGAGCAAGCTTGTGACACAACCACCAATCCCATTCTTGGCCACAAAATCCATTGAAGAAAGATTAGCAACATGACATCCATGGGATCTCAAAAATCGGCCAAGCTCTTCAAATGTCCTGAGATCGTCAAACAGCTCCATGTTCTCTGTCGATAATCAACTTAATTGAGAAGGTTGCATGAGGAAGAAAAGAGATAGTATAAAGCTTTAATTGCGGTGATGTTCGTAAAGTGCAGATGCAGAACAAGCCAGCAGTTATGAGCTCCTCAAACAAGAGCGTTTATAAACGTACAATCGAAAGCGACAGCAGGATGGTATCAACGCCAGTGGTCATGTTAACGGTCAAAACACATTTTTATCCAAGCATCAGAAAGACCTATAGCAAAGATTAGTATCTTCCAAAGGTCGAGGGTAGCTACCCAAAAGTATTTGAGGAATCTCGATTAGAAACTTACTGGTGAGGATGAGCCCGGTAAAAAGCCTTCTAGAGACAGAATCTACTGCGGCGGGGAAAGAGTGCGCAATTTCAGAAAAACCAGAAGAAACATGCGTCCCGATAATGCCGAAGGACTCACTGATCCAGGAATGTATAGCCTCGAATGTAGCAGAGTCGATACTCTGGAGGACTCCCTGCGATGGAAAGCGAATTGAGAGATCACCAAAAGGACATCCGGTAGGCAGGCACGGAAGTCAAAACGGAGAGATGGAAATGCGAAGCCGGAAATGATGGACAACTCGGGCGAGAAACAAGGAGGGAAGAGAGAAACCTGGACGGCAGTCTCGATGTCGGACCAGGCGTGTTGGAAAGCCTCCATTCGCAAGTGCTCGCGAGAGAGGTCCCCGGAGTAATCGTCGTGGTCATCTGACTTGACGGCTTTATTAGGGGATGCCGGAGACGAGGGGATACTCCTGCGGGATGGTTTCGCTCTATGGAGGATGAAGAAGGCTGTTGAATCCGGCCATAAAATGCAGTCAGCGCCGGAGCACGACGAGGCAAGACAAATGAGAAAACTGAGATTTTTTTCTTTTTTCTTTTTTGTTTCTCGGGAAAGAACGTTGGGGGATGGCGAGCGGATGAGGAGAAGATGAAGGAGGAGGGACCTGCAGACTGTTGTCGCCGTCGCCGTCGCCGTTCTCTTGATGGGGCGAGGGTTCGGCGGGAGAGGGTGCAGAGGCCGCCGTCTTCTTCATCTCGATCTCTGCAGCCAGTTCCCTCCGATCTCCTTCGGCTCAGCCGCTCTTTGCCTGGTCCCCCTCGCCTCCCTTTTTCCCCCTCTTCCCTTTTTGGCGGGAACCCGAACGCTCTTGCTCCGTAGGGTTACGATCGCGCGTCCTTCCTCAAAAGAGAAACCAAAATCAATAAGACTATGGATTCTTGAATGCATGCGCAGCCCCGCTTCTTAATCTCAACCGTTAAAAATCACATGGACCACCCCCCCATATCTCGTTTTAAATGTGAGCAGAACTCGCATAAGTCAAGAACATAAAAGAATCCTTCCATTTTTGACATCATGGTTATATATAACGTGATAAGCACGTCGAAAGCAGTGAAATTCGTATTCCAAATATAATTATGTCATTAATTTTTTAAATATTGTTATTAAATAGTAAGATTTATCGAGTTTCTATAATGAAATCCAAACTCTATATCTAATATTAAAAAAATGTCTGCCTCGTCTCTTTTAGACATTTTTCTCCTCTTGTGGTTGTGAAAAGAATAAAAGAATGATAAAACTACATCATCGACGCACCAAATAAAAATGCATGATTTCCATCGTTGAACATGGCTAACTAATGCAATGGTTGACTCCTATTCTTGGAGTGCAATCGCTTGTCCGGCTAATTAAACAAATAAGATGATTGATTCGAAAGTTTCAGAGATCAAATTTTTAAAATGAGAAAAAAAGAGTTGAGAATTGGGAGTCCGAGGCGTGTCCCTCGTGCGGGACTTACCTATCGGGGATTGGGCAGGTGAGGGCGATGGATGGTGGGATATATAAGAGAGGAACAGCGCACGGATCCGTTGCCACTCCCTCAGCCGATCGTCGCCCGCCCGCTCGCTCGCCTTAATACACACGCACAAATCGCTCACACCTAAACTCCTCCTCCCCTTTCCTGCTCCTCCTCCTCCTCCTCCTCCTCCTCCACTGTGATTTTCCTCTCTCTTTTTTCTCCTTTTATGCTCGCACATGTGATTGATTTCGCGATTCATAATCGAATCTCGATTTCTTATTTTTACTTTAAAAGCCTCCCTCCCTCTCTCTCTCTCTGTCTCTCTCTGTATTTCTCGCTCTCGTTCCCATTTGACGCCGACCCTCTCAAAGTTTGAGCGTCTTAAACTCGGGGGGGAGTTCATGTTGGGTTTTGGGCGCACCGCCACCGCAAGCAATCGTGCCTCCCGGCGATGGCAGAGCGGAAGCAGCGGGACGTGGAGGAGCTTTATTGCGCCACGGACCTGATTCAACGACCCGAGGCACGTACTCTCTCTTTTGCCCTAACCGCTCCTCTCCCTCCCTTCCCCCCTTCCAGTCCCGATCAGTCCCCCTAATCACTTCCATTTCAATTCTCCCCTCTCGAATCCTTTGAATCTGTGCCCTCAAAAAAAAAAAAAAACACAAAAAACAAAAGAAGAAAAACCTCTGCTTTGAGTCGATTGGTCCTTTGGTGTGCGAGGCAATTAGGGTTTGGGCTCAATTTGATCCCCTTCCCTTCCTTCGTGTTTCGGTTTTCTTATTTTCTCTTTTGAAGTCTGCGTTTCTCCCTCTTTTCTCCTCGCTGATTTCGGTGCTTACGGGCTCCCGATGATCTGATCCCACCAACGATTGAAGAGTACCGAGCGCTTATTCTTGGAAAATCTCTCAATTGATCTGGATGCTGTCCTTTTTAGATCACACCCGTGTTGAAAGGGCGCTGTCGCATGCAAGGGCCGGGGGACGAGGCCGATTCTAATTCCAACAAGGATTCGGTGGCTAATCAGGTAGTCCGCGTTTCGTATCTTGCTTTCGCAACTGGAATTTCGTCTTGTACCTGCATATTCATCTATCTGTTGAGGTCCAGCATGGTCCCTATCGAGTTTGAGGCAAACACATTAGTATGGGCAAGCAAACTGATGTATACATTCATTTGTGGAGGGTATACGTGAGTTCTAGTTATAGGTGACGGGTGGGTTCGGTTCCGTCCTTAGATTGGAACCCGCCTGTTTGTAGATATGGGAGCTGGACGGTATTGAGCTGGCTGAAACATCCAAAGTTCCATCTCAGTTTGAAGGCCGCTTTTGAAGTGATAGAGATCCATCCATATATGGCCGGCACTCGAATTATCCTGGTGCTTGGCTCAAGTGCATCATTTGGGTGGTTATGGTCGGTGGTGGAATACCCAATGTAGCCCCTCCATACTTCCCCAGTATTTTCTTTTCTGCTGCCGTACGAGTCGAAAAGGGCTTTTGTGTTTCTATGGCGTCTGGTGTGCGAAGTGTGTTGCCAAATAAGGAATGTCAAGTTGTCGACCGACCATTAATGGCCACACATACAGTGGACCGCTTCTCTTCTACTTCTACCATAATTCATCCTGGGTTAAGTTTAACTTTGGAATACACGTAACCTTTCAAGCCCGAAAGATGGCTTTTGCATGGATTGATAACCCATGAGTTAAGGATAAATTCTAGAAGGTGTCGCAAACACCATACTTGTGATTGCATTGTCACATGTCTTCTTCTGAAAATGACTAGTTGGTGTTTTGTATGTTTTATTGAGATGTTACTTCCGTTTCCCGCTGTCTTTATGCGTCTGCCTTTTCTTGTCTATATACAGTTTTACTAATTTATCTTATTCTTTTGGTTTGAATGGTAAGGTACCATCTCCAGATGTCAAAGGATTTGGGGGGCCTTCCATGAGTCAGAAGAAAGTTAATATTACGGCAGAGTCTGGTACCTGTAATGTGTGCTCTGCTCCTTGCACATCTTGTATGCATCTTAATCAAGTTATTATGGGATCCAAAAGGAAGGAATATTCCGATGAAACCTGTCTCGATGGTGTAACCAGCCAATATTCTGCTAATGACTATGATGTTTCGCGGCCTTTTATCGGTGCATCAGAACACAGCCCACAAGGCACTGCTGACGAAACAAGTCGTCGACAGGGGTTCAATTCTGGGTATTCCTGTGATAATACTAAAAACAAACCAGCTTCAACTGATGCGTCTGGTGCTTTAGATGAGGATTTGACAGTACGCAAGCCATTTGACAGGGAAAAACTTTCTGAAACTTATCTGCCTCCTAAACCTTGGTCTAGTTCCGTGGAGATTAATATTTCAACCGAGGATTCCAAGCCAGTGGAAGGCCAAGATGATAATATATCCTGTGTTAGCAGTGGCAATGATCTAAACTCCAGGGCTAATAATGATGATTCCTATATAGACAGAAAAGTTGTTCCCTCTAGTTCAGTTTCAAGTGGCAATCTGTATCCAGAAGGAATGAGAGTATCAATTCAAGGAGCTGGAAGTGAAAGAGATGATCATGAAATTCCATTAGGAGATTTTAAATCTCTTAATGAAGATAACCAGGTTGAAAAGTTAACTGAATTACTTGAGACCCCTGACGTGCCGGACCCTTCACCAGGAGTTCTGCCCGAGGATGAGAGTGAGGGATCGGATACTCTGGAGCAGGATGTAAGCAATGCCACTTCTTATCTTTTTAACTGTACATTTCAAATACCAAGCTATTGAGATAATCTTTTCCGTTGTTTGAGTGATATCACTGGAACAAACTTTAAGCTGTTGGAATCATTTGTTCCTTTTTATGTCATGACATAAATTAAATGACTAGTGGGACGTGAAAATTGTATCATTGGAATTTCAAATATTAAATGGACTTGTTATGACTATTGGGTGATAACTAATGGTTTGTGGACACAGTTTCCATCCTTATAATTGGAATTGTGTCACTTTTGTTATTGCTGCCAAATGTGCAGCACTCCCCCTCTCTCTCTCTCTACCTTTTTTCCCCCCTTTTTATGTGTATGTGGTTGAGAAGTCTGACTGGTTCTTTCTGGGTCCCCTGTGAGTACCAAAGGGAGAACAAATATAGTTGGGTCATAACTTAGTTTCAAGTAAACTTGTCCTGTCAAATACAAGGAAACAGCTCTAATGTGATTTGGTGCATTTTCACACGGGAATTGGGAATTTCGTTGCTTAAGGTCATGACGTGGTTTCGTGTTTCTTCTGTAGAACTTTTTAATCTAGATAGCGTTTAAGAAGAGGACGATGTTTCTCTAAAAAGCACAGAGGATGATGATCATTTTTCATGGTTTTCTGCTTTCTTCATTCATTATTCTCAACTGATTTTTCTTCTATGTGGCACCTTACTTTCTGGCTTTTCATATGAACTTGTGCATGTGTACACATATTTGAAATATAGTTCAATATTCTCATTTGGTGGAAAATGGCATCTCTCATTTTTCTCTCTCTGAAACAGGTCAAAGTTTGTGATATCTGTGGGGATGCAGGTCGGGAGGATCTACTTGCTATATGTAGTAGGTGTAGTGATGGTGCAGAACACACGTAAGTAGAAATTAGTCATTTATGAAGTTTTGGCAGGTTTTTGCTTGCTTGTTATGGATTGTATGTCGCCCTTTAACAACACCAATTTATGAGATTGCTATTGCATCACTCAGCTATTGCATGCGAGAAATGCTTCAAAAGGTACCAGAAGGTGACTGGGTGTGTGAAGAATGCAAGTCAGCTGATGAGACTGAAAACCAGAAGCCAGGTAAGGAAATAGTAAATGATGAGATAATGAAGTTGAGTGTCTGAAGTGCGAGCAACCCACATTGAGGCTTTGATCATATGAGTTGAAAGTTTCTCTTTTTTAAAATGGAATAACTGGTGTAGGTATCGAGGGGAAAACATTGTCTAGAGTCACTTCTGCTTCACAAGTCCCTGATAAAAGTTTTGTTGAAAATATCGAAGTCTCTCCAACGGTTATAGGACCAGGATCATCAAAGTTGTGTGGCTCCACTAGGAGAGTCACATCATCAAGGGATTCTTGCTTCAAGAATATTGATAAGGGAAAAGCGAAGCTAGCTCGTCAAATGTCATGCGCAAATTCTGTTCAAGACTTCCCAGAGGGTGCACGCTCCCCCCAGCCTTCCAATCTTCGATCCAAAGGTACATTTTCATGAGAATGTTGGACACTCAAGGAAGTGCTTCTTCTGCATCAATCACGATACTCATCTCTGTACTTGTGGTTATCTTTTCCTAGGTACTTTATTGAAGTCCAATTCATTTAATGCCTTCATTGCAAAGCCAAAAGTAAAAGTGATTGACGAAGGAATGATTCAGAAGCACAAAAGCATAAGGGAGAATTCTTCCTTCATTTCAAAGGAAGGGCCTACCAAAACAATAGGCAAATCAATGTCATTCAAACACGCAAATCTGGGCCGTCCACTTGCTGTTGATGCCAAAGTTAAAATGCTTCCAACTAAACTCACCCATGCTCAGACTCCAAAAGGATCTAAGAATCTTAAAGAAGGGAGTGTGTTTGATAGGACAAGTTTACGTAAGTTAGACCGCAGTTTTTCAAGTCTAACAAGGGACAATTCTACTCCCTCTACACCTAATTCTGATCAGAAGCTTACATCTTGTGGGGAACCTTTGCAAGGCTCACCTCTGAGCAACAACCGAGATTCAAAGCTTGCACAGTCTGATGTTAAACCGGCTGTTTTGGTTAAATCTGCTGGTAAGGGGCTTAGAAATCGGTATTTTATAGTTTGGAGCAGAGAATTCACTGACAATTTCATTACTGTTGCATAGCTCTATCTTCTTTCTTTGTTGTGTAAGGTTGGTTTTGTCTTCAGCAACCTTACTTATTTCTTAAAATTGTCATGACTGACTCTTGGTGAAGAAATTCTTGGTTAGTTGTTGTTGGATCTTCTTCCTCTGATGAAATATATAATTTTTCTGCAGAATACAAGTCAAATCAGCTTGATCAGAAAGAAGAACCCTTAACTAGTTCTTCTCGGACTGTCGAGAAACATTGTATTGAAGGCAATGGCCTTCGACATGATGGGTTATCTCGCTCAAAGGGCTTGGCAAATAACACTGACAAAGCCCGGGATTGTTCTGTTAGTCGCTCAAAGCCGGCAGTTATAAGTGGTTCAAGAAGCACTTTCTGTCAAAAATGCAAAGAAGTCGGTCATGATGCAGAGTCTTGCCCTGTTAGTAGCTTGCAGGTTGGAACAGATGTTTCAATGACCAGAAGTATGAAAGAAGAGACATACAACAGTAGTAAGACTAAAACTCCGATAACATCTTCTATGCTGAAAAAGCCTGGAAGAAGAAACAAAGGACCTGAGAAATCTGAGGATTTGTCTGTGTCTAGCCCCACCCACGTGGATCCCTTATCGTTTCCAGACATCTCGAGGAAAGTTATGTCTGCTGATGGGCCATATGAAGGGCAGGCAGTTCGTCAGAGCTGTACGTCTGATTCCCGCTTGCAGATGATTGGCAATAATGCAACGCAGCTGACTGGACCACAAAAAGGAGCTACTTCCTTAAAAGGAGCGAACTTAGATTTCACTAGGCACCCTGAGGGGAGTTCTTCAAGCCAGTTTCCTTGCATTTCAGTTTTGCCGTCTGCTATTTGCAGGATATCAGCTATTCCGGAGCATGAGTGTATCTGGAAGTATGAAGCCTCGAACTTTATCAAATTTATTATCATTGTCTGAAGGTTAACCTGACGTTATTTTAATTATTTATTTTATTTTACAGAGGGAGTTTTGAGGTGTGCAGAGGTAGTCAGCAGCCAGATTTTTGTGGAGGACTTCAAGCGCATCTGTCTACTTTGGCTTCACCTAGGGTTCTTGACATGGTGAAGAAGTTTTCAAATAAACTTCTCTTGAGCGAAGTACCTAGAAGTTGTACATGGCCAACCCAGTTTTATGATAGTGGTGCTCAAGATGATAATATTGCTCTTTACTTTTTTGCGGAGGATCCTGAGAGGTATGTCGCTGACTACTATTTTTCTGCTTACGAAATACCGACATAATGTGCATGTTTTGTTGTCACGGCAAGTTTTTCTTAATTGCTTATTGGTGACGACACAGTTTTGAGAGGAGTTACAAAGGTCTTTTGGAGAAGATGATCAAGAGTGATTTAGCTTTGAAAGCAAATTTTGATGGTGTTGAACTACTGATTTTCCCATCCAACCAACTCCCAGAGAAATCCCAGCGTAAGAATCAATTGCTGAGTCTCCTAATTACTAATACTGAGAAAGTTCTAAGTTTACGTTTTCTTCCTTTTGCCTGTACCAAAGTTTATATAGATAAAAGCTGCTATTTTCTGTTTCTTCTTCTGCTATTCGATGAAAGGGTTCCTCTTGTTTTCCTGATAGGCACTGCGAACTTTATCAGGCAGGTTTTCTGATTTTTACCTTTAAGGTTCCTGGCGGTAGCAGGGGGAGAGGCTGGTGTTAATTATAGTAGGGCCAGTGATTCTTGCTTTTGTGTCATGTCAAATTCAGGTCTAAATCAAACACGGCATGTTTCAAGCATTTATCAATCATGTTATATTCTTGAAACCCAAATGAGACATCTTTTTTTTCGGGGGGTAAATGGGTTACGCGACAGGACATGATACATTAACACGTCATTTATCGATAGCATTTATCAATCATGTTATATTCTTGAAACCCAAATGAGACATCTTTTTTTTCGGGGGGTAAATGGGTTACGCGACAGGACATGATACATTAACACGTCATTTATCGATCATGTTATATTCTTGAAACCCAAACGTGACAATTATTTTAAATGGGTTACATGACATGACATGACATGACATGACATGACATGATACAATTAACAAGTTTAAACTACTATATCTTATACAAATGTGTACATGTGTAGTTAAACTTGTATTAACAAGTGTGTCTAAACATGCGTAAGATGTTGACCAGTTTAATTAAACATGTCTAAGAATGTTGTAGATGGGTTGAAAGGATCAATCCGTCAACGGCACATTCATTATCTGTGTGCAAACGGACTGATCCATTTGTGACACGTAGACAATTAAGCTGAATTACATGGTTAAATACATTGTACATATGGTGCAAACGGGTTATGTCAAAAATTGCCATCTATACTCTATGGGATGAAGTTACAAATAATCTTTATACGTGCCACTACATTAAAGTAACGCATCTGGTTTTAGTTATTGCCAGTACCCATGACACCTGCAATTATTTGGGGGGTTGTGAGGGAAGGCAAAAGTAGGTGCCAGATCCTATTACAAATAGAAAGGGTGGCCCACCTCTTCCTAATTCACTCCCTAATTCCTGAGAAAGCCATAGTCTTATTTCAGGTTCTTTGCATCTATTGGAAGAAACTTTGCCAGTTATGCAAGCAGCTACTTTTAGCAGATTCATTTTTTGAATAACCATCGAAATTTTAATCATTAGTCTGAAGTCATGGGAAACTATACAATATTGTCCGGAATGAGATAAATCGTGTAATCAACTGTGCTAGTCTTATCCGTGACTAGGTTTCTTGAATGATCCCCCCCTGGTAGTAGGAAAGGGCTTCATCATTACTGCTGTCGAAGTGGCATCCCTTGAATTTTCATAGGTTGAGTAAGGATAGAAAATTCAAGCTTTCAGTAATATGTAATGCCCTTCATACAATGGAGAGTAACAAAAGACTTCTTGTTGACAGGCTGGAACACATTGTTTTATCTCTGGGGTGTTTTCCGGGGAAGAAGTGTAATTGGTTCAGAGCAGCAATCTGGTTCTTCACTGAAGTCAAGTATATCCACTTCGAATGTGACGCTTCCAGAGAAAGATATTCCTCCTTCCGTTGTACCGTCATCTAATAAGCTACCTCTTCCTAAATGTAATGGTGAGAATCTGCCTCCATGTGGTAAATATTGCGAACAGAGTTCTCCCTCTGGGAATCCTTCATTGGGCAGTTCTCAGATCACACCATCATCCATGGCCATGAACGGAAACTGTCATGCAAAAGACTCTTCAATTGATAAGATGCGTATATGTTTGAATGAAGTCTCAATTGAGGAAGACAGTGGACATGATTCCATTGACTTGCATGGCTCCTTTACAAGCAGTGACTGGTCAAAGCAGCAAAAGAAATGTCCTCAAACATCCCAGGCATGAATCTTTCTTAGAATGCTTTCTGTGCATTCCCTTTTTTTTCTAGGAGGTTTCTTATACTTAATAAGATGTTTTACCTGCAATACATGGTCAGTGTTTCCCATGAAGAGGTGAATTTGATATAACTGAGACATCAATAGGGTAATTTACTAATGTTGTGCATTCATGAAGAAAATTGAAATCTCAATCTCAATGGTCCTTTTTGGTAGAGGGTTTGCACCTTTTGCCTTGAGTCCTTGCAATCCAAGAGATTCTGAGCCTTTGCCACAAGTAGCATATTTTTGTTAGTTTGCTTTGTATTCTGTCGAAAATTGTTACAGCATTATGTTCCTTGCTTTGTTGGATTTATTGTGAAGTACCCAAATAGCATTCTTCTTGTTTCTGTTGTTCCATTGCATCAAATAGGTTATGTAGTTGTTAATTTCTAATACTGTTTCTGCAACTATGTAGAAACTGACAGAGAGAGTGAAACTCGTGATATTCAATTTTAACTGTTCATGTTTTAGAATTTGTGATTGTGATAGTATTGACTGTTCTCTGGTGATCTTAAGTTTCTTTCATGGTTCAAATGACATCTGCAATACTTTCTGTAGAATGAAGTTTCTGGTTCAGATGCCATAGTGCCCCTGGAGCTTCAGCCGTATGTAACAACTGGTGCCCTTAGTAGCGCTGAAGATGATAAGATGTTGATGCAGCGTGTTACCTCTCCGGACAGAAAAGTTTCTTTGCCCCATTCTTTGCTTGGAGGAATCAGGAATAGCAGGGAGCAAGAATTGCATGGCACGGGAAATGAAGTGAAGCTTGACAGAATCTTGAAGGAAGAAGACAGGCTCATGGATAGAGGTGCTGCAGTAGACGTAGAATTGACGACTTTCGATGTGCTCAAGCATTTGCAGCATGAAAAGAAGCGGCGACATTCAGATCTTGTTGAGACAGCCTTACAAACTTCTTTTGGCACTAATGAAAAAGTGGCATGGAATAATGTTAGTAGTGAAAATGTTAAAATAGAGCATGTGGATAAGAAGCAAAAGACTGATTGTAGGGAAATATACGAGGCTAGTAGACCGATAGATGCAAATTTGGTAGATGGTTTTGCATCACAGAAAAGTGCGCAGGATTCCACTCTGGCAGTTGTGGAGAAGTTGCACAATAAAGCGTGTGATGAGGCGATCAATTTGGAAAACACGGGAACTGCTGAGAGGTTCTTCTTTCCTGTCCTTTCCAATCATGCAAAGGACCTAACCTCAGGGGAGAGCTCTGTGCCTTGGAAAACACTGCCATCACCGGTTCCAGCTCGATCTCATGATGGGGTCCCAAATCTTGACCTTGCTTTGGGAGCAAAAACAAAGTCGTCAAACAAAGGACTTCTGCCCCTTTGGATTGGTGTGGCAGATAAAAGCAATAGTCATCCAGAGGCGGTGGCTGCCCAGGAAGAGGACCCTGCTTCTGGTTCTCTTTCCTTGTCTCTCTCTTTCCCTTACCGAGACAGTGACAAAGGATTTAAAGCTGTTCCTGATGCAGAGCAACTATTGCCTGAAAGCCGTCGTGTGAATACATCCTTGCTCCTTTTTGGGGACTTTTCAGAAAAATGACCTTTGGTCCTTGCACAAATGGTGTACATTTAGTTTTACCCAATGGATGTGCTGGGATTTCGTCCGTCCTCTGTTGGCTTTCTGAGGAGAAGGCCTATACCATCTGTTGATAACCCACATAGGATTCACCAATAGTCTTTTTCCAAATACTTGCTTCCTTTTCCTTTTTTCTCCGAGTTTTTACATTATAGCCTCTCCGCTGTTTGAGTGCACAGGCACTGCTGTATGTATATAAGGAGTTGAAAGCCGAGACTTGAAGATACTGAGGAATTTTCGGGCTGTAAGTTGGTAATCTTAATTGTCCCTTACTTTCTTCTCTCTGATGCTATCCGGTCTCTGAAAGCCACAAAGACAACTTGGAAGTTATTGTTGATCTGGGAATGTCGATGGTGCGTACCAGTCCGTGTCATCTCGTGGGGTTCACGGTGCCATTTGAGGGGCTTTTAACTTTTTCTGCCGCTTCAGTTATGTTCATAGAATGGAATAGAGTGTCGTTACTTGTAAAAAAAAAGGAATGGGTTGGTAGGGTGACTTTGACGTTGTATATGTGCATCTAACAAGTTCATCGGTGTTTGGAGGACTGGAAGTCATCTACGCTTTTTCATCATAATGTCCATGTCCATGAGCTTGCACGTCTGCTAAATGTTGCTTTGCTGACAACGTACTTAGATCTTATCTAGTTGCCGCCGTCAGCATTTGCAGAGCAATCTTCATATCCGTCGCAGTATTTCGTTCACCCTCTCGCACTCCATCTGCCCACTTCTGTTGTCTCGTCCAACGCCAGCTCTCACCACCACATATTCTCCTCCTCCCCCACCTTCTCTCTCGCGTCATCGGCCACCGCAGAGTTTCGTTCTTTCTCTCCCACCGTGCATCAATGTACCCCTCCTTTCCTACTTCTTCTTGTGACCCTTGCGGCTTTTGTGCCTGCATCAATGCCCAAAGGGGCCTTCGGAAAAGAGCTGCCATTATTAAGAGACATCTATACTCCGTAGGAGCCTTCATGTTATGTCGGACATTCCGACACTCTCCGACACTCGGTCAATAGGTGTTGAAAAATTCGACACTCGGTCAACTCTCTTGATATTTTTTGAAATACAAGTTCGGGATTCTGACACGTGATTCTGACACGCACGGGATCAATTTTTAAAATTTTCAATAAATGTCAAAATGTAAATATTTAATAAAAATAATAATGGGAAAAAAGAAAAATCTCATATTATCTTCTCTTCTGATTCTCAATTTCTGTGACATACATTTTATCCTCAAACTTTGTTTCTTTTCTCTTCTATTTCGGTACACTTTGACATGTGAGTCCAAAATATGGATTACTTCTTATTCTTTTTCTCTAAATTTTATGGATTATTAGAATAGAGTTGAATTTATTAAATTGAAAGAATAAATGATATTAATAAATGATGGATTAATGCTTTTAGTATAAATTCATATTAGGCCTTGATTTATTATTTATATATTTGTGAAATTGAATCAAAAATGAAAATTTATCATATATAAAAAATAATCATGGAGAAGCTTCTTCATCAAGAGACACAAACATGTAGAATACTCGCAGCCCCTCTAATATCCGACTTGTAGAACTTGAACAAAAATACGAGGAATATCTTCTTGGTGGTGTCATCGTATCTTTTAAGATCTCGTTGTACATCTATAGTTTGGAATCAATTGTTTTGAACGCATTGTTGTGTGCTAGGAGAGTCTCCAATTGTCAATTCAGGATGGCTTCAGCAATAAGAGTTCTTTTTTTTTTCTTCCATATTCGTCCACATCAATGGGGGTAGGTAATTTGGAAACATGTCAATATCTATCTTGTAGGTCAATGAATTCTTTTGGGGCAAGGAACGAAAGTTTTGAACTTTCTCAAGCAAAATGAGGAAAATCTGCCTCTTGGAACATAGCGATAGAAGAACTAGGTGATGCCCCTTTTAGAGCGTCAAGTGGGTATGAGTGCTTTTTGCCCACTTTAGGATTGGCTTATAAAACGAGGAAATATTTGGTTTTTTGTGAGGATGGGGTGATGTTGGTGGTGAGGCTGGTGAGATGGAAGGTGGCGCAATGGACTCTAGTGGTGGAGTTGGAGCATAAGAAACCACGAATTGGAACTTATCACACTCACCAAGAATATCAACAGAGGAGTCTCATTTAGGTACTTTTGGTACATGGCATCCTTTGGCTTCTTGGATTTTCTGTCGGGGCCTTGCATTTGGGTTTACTTCGTTGGGAGAATTTATACAATAAGAACATTGACAAAAATGATCCAAAAAATAGTGACCATATCTAGGGGTGATCGAGTCTAGGGTGGGTAGGGTCTAGACCTGGACCCTGTACCCGATCCTATTATAACCGATTCCTCTTTTTTGGACCATATACCCGACCCTGTTTGTATTGGACCCTATACCCGACCCACCATATTTTTCCAATCCGATTCCAAAGTCAACCCTGTTTCCACTAAAACCTATTTTGCAATCTCCCGATATCCTATATGACTTCTAATTTTATATTAATAAGCGATAAAATAATTTAATTCTTCTAATTTATATTGAAACATTAAGCACTGATAATAAATTAATACATGAACTTTTTGACTAAACGAAAAATTAAGGATCCATAGGCTAATTATAATAAATAAAATCATAAGGCAAAGAATTAGCAACAAACATGAGTATAATATTAGTCTTATTCCCACAACTAATACATAAAGTTACTCATTTATGCAAGCACAATTCCTCCTACAAAAGAGAAATTAGGTGAGCCAATTTATGTGATACACAAGAATTTGGCGGCGACGAACACCGTTCGTCCATTTGACGATGTGAGAGGGAGCTAGTGAGGGAGGGAAACAAGTAAGGAAGAGGAATGACAAAGGAGGAGTGCCGTGCGTGTTTGAGAGAGTTAAGAGGAAAAATATCGTGTGATTGCGGGAGTAAGAATAGAAATCGGGAGAAAAAAAAGGGTTTTGGACCTTTACTTACAAAACCGGTCCGGGAACCGATTTTCGGGTGGGTAATCACTCGGAACCTGTTCCCAAATTGGTTTAAATTGGTTCTGAATTTTAGGAACCGATTCCCAGACCAGTTTCAATGGGAATCGGTTCTCGATCCTGTTTTCCGGGTGGGCCGGTCCGAGAACCAGGTATATCCGGTCCGATTGCACACCCCTAACCATATCGGTCCTTGTAGTAATGGAGAAGGTTTCCATTACTCTGAAAGTACTAGACAAGCCCTTTGGGATCTGGTTCAGAAATTGACTCAGGAACACATGAACAGGGTCTAGAAGATAGAATGATTCTCTTCATTTTCCTTGCCAAATTTGATGGAATCTGTGCCATCTCTTTTCCTGACGAATTCGCAGTCTGAAGACTGAAGAGGCTTGTTGTTCTGATGTAGCTTTTTGTAATTGGTAATCCAGGTTTCTGGAAGGAGGTTGGCCAACTTTTCTTTTGGAATCTGTCTAGGAACATGAATACAGGATGCCCGATCATTCTACATGGAGATGAATAGAGCATCTTCATTCCCATTCTGGAAATTTAGATCAAGGGCATGATTCTGAACTTGATAAATCATTTGGTAATGCAATATTGCTGCAATAGAGTCAATAGTCTAGGGAGCTCCTATGAGCTAGATCTAAACTTTCAAAAAGGAAAGTAGCTAGGGATATGAAAGAGCAACATTAAAGTTTGGGTATAAGGTTACAAAGACTATTCCAGCATTCATAGTGGTTTGGACTATGGGCCCGTTTAGTTCGATTTTGGGGAAATGCTTTGGGAGAATGCAAATACCTTTGAGGTAAAGGGGTTTTCCAAAATGCTAGACCGTTTGGTAAACTTATATTTAAAAAGCCCTTTAGTGTGACCAAATTAAATTTTTTAGTTTTAGTATTTTTAAAATTGCAAAAAAGAAACAATGACTATATAACATTTTACATTTTCATGTTTAGAGTATTGTAAATGATATATATTAGTAAATTTATTTAAAAATTATATTAAAAAAAAATTTGATTATAGATTAGATGCAAAGCTCAACTTTTGGCCTAGGGTCTTTTAGGTTTGTTTTCAACTTTGAATAATTTTTTTATAATTATTGTAGTATTAATCATCTTCGTTAATTAATGATCATTTTAGTGTATTGATAAAAAGTTGGGTTATTGATTGTCAAAAGATAAAAATGACAAAAAAAAAAAAAAAAAGGTGAACCCAACATTTGCAAAGGGTTTTTATTATTTTTTTTAAAAATAAAAATAAAATCCGATGAAACTCGTTGCGCATCAACGGCGGTTGAGGTGTGGGGAAGATGATCGGTTTTAAAAAATAAAAAGAAAAGAAGTCAACGGATGAATAATAGAGGTGGACTTGCATTTCAAAGGCTAACATTTTGCTAATGACACCTCCAAATGCTAAACCAAACAATTAAATTTTTTCCTAATGGGCTTTCGGGGCTGAAAGCCCCTTGGAAAAACTAAACCAAACGGGGTAATACATGCATGAATATCCAATAAAGTCATTATGGCCACAACTGGTAAGCCTTTACGGCCATGGAAAGTGAGGGCGATACGAACAGCTCCGAGTATCCTTGCTGATTCCATTGTTTGGGAAATTCTGGTGGAATTTGGAGAGTAACAAAGTACTCATTTTCAATAGCTGGAATGGGATGTTGATCGAACTTGGAGGATTGGACGTACTCCTTTACTTTCTTAGGAGTTTGGCAAATAAGTTGTCGAATGGAGCGGATGAGAGAAAACGATGAAGCAAGTTTAACAAAAGCATAATAAGGGTTCATGAGAAGAAATTGGGTTTCAGAAATCTTAGTTTCATCACTAAGAGAGATTTAATAAAAATAGTTAATATTAGAAGCATTTGACACACGAAAATCTAAAAGAGTTAAGGAAAATGGGGATGAAGCGAGAGTAACCAGGGTTTCCAGTATTTCGAGATCAGTCATCATGAGAAGAGATCTTCTCAGCACTAGATTCACCTACTGAGCGCATGGAACCGATTATGTTATAAATGAAACCATGGCTCTGATACCATGAATGGACCTATGCTTAGAACTAGGGAAGACGGAGTCGGTTATAATGTATCTCAACGTGTCAAAGTTCTCTATTTTTAAAAAACAAATGATGAGTTAGCATGTTGTATTTGTATTGTATACTGGTGTCAATGCTACTTAGGTTGTCAACAGCAAAGTCAATGTCTAAATGGGCCCCGTCCCTTTTGTAAAATG
Source organism: Eucalyptus sp. ANBG9806169 (assembly GCA_014182395.1). Lineage (NCBI taxonomy): Eukaryota > Viridiplantae > Streptophyta > Magnoliopsida > Myrtales > Myrtaceae > Eucalyptus > Eucalyptus sp. ANBG9806169. The sequence continues at coordinate 42,224,889 of CM024573.1, read as the reverse complement.
GGCTTGTTGGCTTGATATGGGATGGGCTGGCCCTTGTTTTCCTTTACTTTTTCAACCCCGGGATTGGGGTCCTTGGGGTCACAGGCCACGTCACTTATTCTTTGTACACTAGTTCGATTGTCAATATGATCAAACAAACAAAGTTCAAGGATTGGCCTGCTTGACTCAAATACTTTTAATCTCAATTTGAATTTACTTGTAATGTTAATTTGTGAAACTCAACAGAATCCATCATTCATATGTTGTATAGCGGTATATATATATATAGTGAGAACGGCCATTGAGTAAAAAAATATCAACGGTGATACCAAGGAAATGGACAAGGGAATAAATTTTTTCTTAGGAGGAGAGTGAAGATCATTTTGGAATCTTGCCACGATCCGCCGGGAGGGACGGATACCCCAAAGGGCTTCTCTTTTTTGGGGGGTTCTTGGGTCGGCATTCTCCCATCGATCGTTACTTCGGTCCACCTAATGCCCAACACTCAAGAAAAAGGGAGTTTCCCCAATGGCAATTTTCGTGAATGTAAGGATTAGGGAGGGTAATTCCCCTCCCATTAACAACCAGATTTTCTTTCGATATTTCCGCTCCCTCCTAGTCCTATCCTCTCTCTCTCTCTCTCTCCTCTTCTTCTTCCTCCCTCCGATCTCTCTTCGATTCTCTCTCTGTCTTCTTGGCCTGTGTCGTGGGGATGGCGACCTGTTTCTCTCCACTATCGATCTCCCCCGGTAAGCCCTCCTCCTCCTCCTCCTCCTCCTCCTCGTAGCTGCTGCTCCTTCCCTTCTTTTGGTTGTACAAATTCAATTCATCACCGACTGCACCGGGCCACCGATCGTCCACGATTCGTTCCCGTCCTCGCTTTGCCTACCCTCCCACCTGCCCCCTCTCTGTCGTATTTCTATTTCACCTTCTTGTCACGCTTCCTTCTTCTGCTAATATACGCGTTGCCAATGAAGAAGGATCCCGAGTTTCTTTTTCGCTCTCGCCACCCTTCGCTCCGTTTGCTATCTACACGTGGTTTCTTGTTTCCATCCGAATTGCTTCCGCGTTCTGTCGGTCGAGTTCGTACTGAACTTGGCTGATGACTTTAGATTCCTGCTGCCACAGGAGATGATTCTACTGCCTTTGGGTAGTGATTGGTGAGAGAATAACTCATTCAGGCGACTTGGGCAATTTATATGGGTTTAGCCTTCCTTAACAAGTATAGCCTGTAGGTCGGTGTTATTTGCAAAGTGAGCCCAATCTCGGCTGAAGTATGACTAAAAATCGCTAAACATCTGTTCGTAATCCCATTGAACATTAAAATGATGGTTTTTTTTTTTGCTCGGATCCTGATGGTCGAGGGTGGAGGATCTATTAGGCTGTCAGAAAATGTAACTTGAATGAGATTTTGTTGAGAAAAGGATGGTTAATCTTTAGATGTCAGCTCGAATGCTTCGTAAACAACAGCTGATTTTTCTTAAGCCTCAGGATTAAGAGTTGTGTACTGATTTCGTCAGCAATTGGTGTATAAGTCTTGCTAGGTTCGAGAATCCTCAATCATATAGCTGCCTATGCTCTCTTAATCTTGATGAGAATGCTAGTAGTTTGGACATTGTTACATTGCCTGCTTGCTCGCTGGTCATAAGTGCAGATGATCCTGGGTAGCATGGTAAATTTCATGTGACGTTGCTTCAGTTTCTATTGCTCTGCTTCTTAATTTAATTTTAGATTATATTGAGCTTCTTTCTTTTTGTGCTTTTGTCAAATTACGTTTTCTGAGGATACCATGGTTATTGCTTCACCGGCTTATTAATTTAGTTCTTTTGTTCCTTTCATCTTATGCTATTACCTTAACCATGTTGAAGGCGGGTCTCATCTGAAGGCTCGTGACCTTGGCTTTCTCAAGTCAACTTCATTGCGGACTGGACCGAGGCTGAATATTCAGAAGAAGTCAAATGAAATTGATGATAAGAGGCGCATTTCAGTTCGTGCTGAGTACCAGTACGTTATCTGAATCTTACTACAATGTGATGGGCACTTGAACGAGTTTCATGTGATTAATTTATAGAAATTATGTGACACGATGCATTTTTACCTTCCTGACAGTGTTACTTACTGGGGTTGTCCTTTTTCTTTATATTGACATAGTCTTCAGATCCTGGGAATTGTCTGATTTTCGTGTGCTTAGATTGTCTATGACTTGTGCTTGTGACTTTTGTGCTCCTTCGGTGTCTTTCTTTTTATTGTCCATTCAATTATTCTAAGTCATCTGTTACTTTATTTGGCGGGTAAACATGTAAAGAATTCTATAAAATCCTTGGCCATGGTAACGTGCGTTTGAAGGATGCTTAGTTCTTCCAATTACTTAGATAGTCTAGGGTATGGAATATCTTGAATACTTGTCATATTTTCAGTATTATTCAAATCAACAGGAGTTACATATTGTAGGCATATAGTTTATTTCTGAAATTGCTGTGATTAGGTAGTAGTTGGCAATGCTCTTTAAGTGAACTTTGTTGTGTCCCAATAAAAAGAAAGCTCTTGCTGAAAGTAGTCTGTGATGGTAAACGCTTTAGGGTTACTTTTCGTTCTATGGACATGTCTTGCAGATATATATTGTGGGTCTTGTTAACGAGTGCCCCATTGCACTTGTTCACCATAGTTAATAAAGTGTGATTTTCATTTTAAATGCACAAATTGTGCATAACACAATGTTGCCGGATATTTCTTTTTGTTTTTTTTTGTTTTGGTAAAAAATGTTGCAGGATATTGTACCTCATAATTGTCAGCTTATGAAGTTCTGGTTTCTTATGTGATAGGGCCTCCTTTTTCTTAGCGAGTTACTAAAGGAGTCCCTGTCCTGAACATTATTTGCTTCAAAGAAAGTGATGACAGACAACACAATCTGAATAATTTATACTGTTCTATTCGGCCTTACTTTCAGTCTGGCTTTGCAAATATGTTTTCACACGAGATTCTCTTGGGTGGCACCCAAATTCCCTTATGCAGAAGTTAAGATAGGGATCACTATGACCTCTAATCCAGTGTTCAATATTATGACTCCCTCTAAGTTTGAAGTCTTCATGGACAGAATTCAGTTTTTACACTCGAGTGGCACACGCCATTTTTGAGTTTATTCACATGTTTGTTTGATACTATTGAGTAGTTTTGTCAACTCTCTGACATTATCACAACTACGCCTCTTGTTGCAAAGTCATTTCAGAAGCCGTTGTTTTATATCATAGTTCCTCTAATGATGCTTTGTGACCTTTCCTTTTCTTTTTTCTTTTTCATTTTTTGTTTCTTTTAACATCATAACTTTCTTTAATATTTTGTCCCAAGATTTCTAACCTATAGAGCTGATCTAGTATATACTAAATTTTTGTGGTGTGCAGCGATGGTGGTAGGGGTGGAGGCGGTGATTTTGTTGCCGGTTTTCTTCTGGGTGGTGCTATTTTCGGAACATTAGCTTACGTTTTTGCTCCGCAGGTAATTATTTAGTACTTATCTGGCACAGTAAGTTGTCTTCTTATTTATTCGGGGAGATGAGTTTGACAGCACTGTTGTGGTGCAAAATTTACCAAATTCTATGCAAGTTGTATTGTGATATCTGTACATAAGCACAAAAAGAGAAACACATGCAGATAACTTAGTTCTAGTATGAGTTTCCTGATTTATAACATCAAAGTGAAGTTAAGGAAAGTGGTGTATGTCGTCCATTTTAAGTATGAGAAAAAAGTGAGGGTCTGGAAAGGTGAGTTTGGACGGCAACTACTAATAGCGAGATTCTACCTCATGTCTTTTAGATTAGAAGATCTCTGCTAAATGAAGATGAGTATGGGTTTCGGAGGGCCAAGAGGCCAATATATTACGATGAAGGCTTGGAGGTAATTGTTCCAGGGTAACTCCTTATGGAATGTGTCTCCCTTGATAGGGATAGGATACATTATCTGATTCTGAATGTCCTCTTCTTGCAAGCAGAAGACCAGGCAGACTCTGAATGCCAAGATCAGCCAACTCAATTCTGCGATTGACAATGTTTCTTCTCGTCTGAGGGGTGGAAATAATGCGCCTAATGTCCCAATCGAGACCGATCCAGAAGTAGAAGCTACCCTCTAGATGAATATGCCTCATCCGTCGACAAGCTTGGTAGATGCGCTCGATGCTTATTTTGGCTGACAAAAGCAGGGAAGCGGTGGTGGTGTTTCGGAAGTGTAGGCGTGCTCGGAAGGGCATGATAATCCTACTGATTTCTGTTAAACTCATTTGGGTTTTTTATTTTACTTATGGTGAGCCGAAGAAGAAATAACTGATACAGCCAGCATTTTTGAGTTTGCAGCAGATGCGTTGGACCAATACTTGATATATGTTCTTTTGTCTTCACCTTGTGGACTAAAGTTGAGTACAAAATACCATTTCTGCATTTCGACAATGTGACGTGTCGCTCACTGTTGCTCGTGAGTAATTATGTATGGAGAATGTTACAAGTGGGCGAAAAGCCAATAGAGAATCATCCCAAAAGAGGAATCAAATGTTGTTCCTAGAAGAAAGCTCAGGCAGTTTCTAGAGGAAGTAGATGGAAAGGAAAATGAAGACACTGTACGTTGGAAAGCAACAAAGGGAATGATTTTGTGTGGGGTGGGGAAAGGACGTGAGATGGTATGTTGCATCATAGCCTGAGAAAAGAAAATACGCGAGGAGCAGGCGTGGAACTTGATGTCATCATCCTCATTCCAAATATTATCATCATCATTATTATAAGAAGACAAAGCACCAATTGGCAATTGGCAATTGGCAAAATGAGGTCACGCCACACTATTAACTGGGTACCACCCCCCCAAAAAAAAAAAAAAAAACGGAGCGAAGAGCTGAGTCAGGCGATACGATACACGACGAGAGAGTGGCGAAAGAGACTCGTGCTATAATGTAATACGACGTGATACTGTCCAACTCGTAATTTCCCTCTTTTTACTTTCATGTTTTTCTTGTCCCAACAATTTTGTAAAGGGCTCCTCCTCGTCCTCCACTGGGGAGAGTAAAAGAGGACAGAGGAAAGAGAGAGAGAGAAGAGGGAAGAGACAAAAAATAAAAGGTGGCGGCGAATGCAATCAGGAGGAGGAGGAGGAGGAGAGAGGAAGCAGCGAATGTGGTGGAGGAAGGAGAGGTTGGGGGGCCTGTCCCCGCGCTTCACGTACCCACGCGCCACCTCCGCCGTGTAGCTCCCGTGCCCCATCCTCCCGCACTTGTCCCACATCTCCATCGCGTAGCCGCCGTCCGCGCAGTACGCCTCCGCCCTCCTCGTCTTCCTCCTTTTCCTCCCCTCCTCTCCCTCTTCTTCTCCGTCCTCCTCCTCCTCCCCATCCACCAGCTCGACCACCTCGATGGGACGCCTCTGGTAGTGCCCGCGGGAGGTGCCCTCCAGCTCGTCCAGCAGGGAGAGGGCTCGCTCCGACGTAACCGAGTAGAGCTCCCCGGAGACGAGGCGGCCGGAGCCCGAGAGGTCGAGGAGGAAGGGGACTCTGTAGGGCCCGCACACTAGGGGGTACCTGATGGAGGTGCGGCACCTCCCCAGGAAGGCGGCCTCGCCGGTGGCCATCAGCTCCTCCAGCACCCGGTGGTTGTGGAATCCCTTCTTGAGCGTGCCGTAGGTGAACACCACCGCCACCTCCTCCTTCGCCTCCGACCCCATTCCCCACCCACCGGTGATTGATGGATCGGTCACTTTATATTTTTTCCTTCTTCGACGAGGATGGTGATTTCGGCGATGGATTTTTAATGAATGATTGGGGAATGGATGGGAATGGAATGGAACGGAACAGAACAGGAGTAAATCTGCTTCGGTTTCTTCTCTTCTTTATTTTTGGGGGTGGGGTTTCGTAGGGTTATATATATATGGCATATGGGGGGGGTGCTTTTTGGATGAGAATGCGAGGGGATTCCATCCTTTGACCACTTATAAGGGGACGACGACGCTCGCTCAGCTCCCTACTTTTCTTTCCCCTCTTTGTATTATATGAACAAATGGCGAAATGTCTGCGGCCCATCCCCTCTTTTTCTACGGAATTCTCTATACTATATTGGACACAGTAGCGTGTCACCTCCGCTTCTTGTCTTCTTCTTCTTTTTTTTTACATATACATATATATATTTTTCCTTTTCTTGTTTGACAGCTCTTTTTGTCCTTTGCATAACGTCGTAAGACAATTTACGACACGCGTGTTTCCTTCATCACAACCACGCTTCTTCCTAATGCTGTGTACAGTGCGTCGGGAGCACCATAATCATCTGCGGTACGACTGTCTCTTTTACGTCTCACCCGTCGCGTGGGGAATGGTATAGGAATATATGTACGTGTTGGTTTGGTTGTACATTGGATGAACCCACTATTTTCTCCTGGTCTCGTATCGAGTCCATCACATGTTATCACATTAGAAACGAGTCTTTTTCCTTTTCTTTCGGCTATCGTAGTCTTCCGCTCAAAACGTTCATCAAAGTCATAAAAGCAGCACGTGTTTCGAAGACAAGAAGAAACCATCCTAGAAGATCAACGGAACGTTCGTGTACTTGGAATAAGCGTTGCTCTTACCATACGGCGCCTTGTCTGACAAATCCACTCGCAGCAACCGGCCCAGAGTCACCTTCCCCGCCCAGTTCTATTGAACGCCCGGACGGTCCGTAACTCCCGGCCGAACACCAAAAAACTCCACTTATATAAATCAAAAGAATGTCCTAATCCACTTGAATACATTGCTATCCACAATGACAGATCCCATTGAAATTGGGAAAGATCATCAATAAAACGGGCTGAGCACCAGGCTACAAGCTCGACACATGATCAGAAGCAACATCTGACAGGATCCCAGAATTCTCGACGTTAAATGCAAAAGACTCTGCCAACTCAGCAGCATCTTGGACCCTAAGCCGGGTGCCCTGTTGCCCGACGACCGTGGATGCAACCCTTGCAGCTAAGGCGCCAATGCCTTTCAGATCAGATGCACCCCGCGAAATCCCATACAAAACGCCCGAGGCATATGCGTCCCCAGCTCCGCAAGTATCCACTGGGATGCACGGCGAAGGAGGGATATAGATTGCTTCTCCCTTCACACCGAAATAAGACCCCCGGGGGCCATCCGTAACCGAGACTAGTGGGACAAAATGGCTCAGGTACCTCGTAGCTGAGACAGGACTTTCCTTCGAGGAAAAGTGACAAAAAGCTCGAGCTTCTTCACTATTTGCAAACACGATATCTGCGTACTCTCCAACAACTTCCCTGCAAGATGTCCACATCTATATCAGGCACCACGGATCGAATGTGCTAAACAAAGAAACCATTTAGCCAGTCTACCTAATCTACCACAACCACTGATGATTAATTTTCATATACAACACTACTTAATTGGCAACAAGCTCAAAATTAGGGGGAAAAATAGTTGCTCCAACAATTCCCCGGTCATTAGTTTTGGAAAAGAAAAGTTCCTCTAACAACCTCAAGAAGCATGGGCAACTGTCTGTGTGGAAAACCCAAATGACAACTAGAAGGACGAGCAATTACAAACAGCTTCTGCGGGTACACTCTTCAAACGTGGGATGCCGGTTTATCCATGTCCAAGAGAAAAATTCCGGGATAGCAAATTGAAGGTCAAAAAAAGAAAAAGTGAACTTACCAGAAATCATCATAGTGATTCTCAATGCACGATACATCGGAGGCAGTTATGGCAACTAAAGCACCACCCCTGCGTGCTTCTTCACATGCTTTTACTATGGTTTTGATGGTATCAGGAAATTCAAATAAATAACCTTCAACAATGAGGACTTTTGTTTTGGAAACCATGCCAGCCAAAGATGAATCATAGTTAACTGAGGATGACGTGCCCTGACCACATAAAAAGAAAGGCAGTAGTAAAGGAGTGATTTACCATCAAAAGCACACAAATGAGATCCAAATCCAGGAAATAGCTCTAAACAGTATATGTTACTTATGCAGGATAAATAAGACCACTTCACGAGGCCTTTCTGGAGCTCATACGAGTTAGATTTCTGCCAGCTGAAAACCTAAACTCAAAAATCCATCTTCTGATGATTTGACAGCAAAAGGAAATGACCATGACCTTGCACAAAAAGATTAGCACTACACTTAGGATGCTCATGGTCTCGCCCAGTGCCCACAATCTTCAGAACAACAAACAGGCTATTCCCTTATGCCTTAGTTACAAGTCATCTCAAAAACAGAATCATTCTTCTCGAAGCAGTGCTGCATAGTAGATTATGCCTCATCTTAATAGTTCTTACAACTAACACTAAATCCATCAGATATTTTGGTACTTTGCCTATGGTTCCTGCACACACTGAAATTTTTTTCCATGTGCAAGCCAAATATCGTTTTGCATTTTAACTTTTCTGTCTTGTTTCACTGAACAATGAGAAGAAGCCTACCCCTGATTACTCCCAGTAAAAGTGACCTCTATGAACTCAGCATCAGATTTGTTAGAAGCAGCTAAAGTTAAAAGTTAAAATTAGTTCTGCCCATTTTCCTTTTCACCCATGCCGCTTGAGAACAACAACAGCTCTTGGCTTCTGTCTACCTCCGCCAAGCAAAAGATGAGATAGGGTTTGACTAAATTGGACGATAAGGCTTGGCTCATTGGAGGAAAGAGAATGGAAGTAGGAAAGAATATGTTATCAGGAGAATTACCACAAAATGAAAAAAAATCACAGATTTAAGTACTTAGATAGTTGTATGCATCTTTTAAGCAGCCTTCAGTTTCCCCCTTTTAAATGGATTTTCATTGTTGAATTAGGGACAGAGTGGGACCAGAGATGAAGATAATATCAGCAAAAAATTATGGACACAGAGCACAAATCCTCCGGCAAAAGCAAATTTTTTTAAAAAAATAAATAAATAAATTAGATTTTGCAATCAATCAACATCTCTGACTGACGTCTCCAAGTTTAGGCCAAAAACTCCAAGCCATTGAACCACTCTATCAGAGACGTAGCGACTTTTTGGCCGGCCGGCTAAAAATGCAAAACTAGACATTGCACTCTATTGGAGAAGCATCAATAATCATATTATTCTTAGAAGTCGTCGATGGAGAGCCAGTAGAATCATGTCTTACTTGATATGCAAGCATAGTACGCTGCGCATCGGGAGTTGTGAGAACGATCACTGTGCCTGTCGTCCCATCATTTACAGGCGCAGATAGAAAGTTAACATTTGCACGACGCAATTTTGCCCTGTTAAAGAATGAAAAGGAAGGTCCAAATTAAGAGGGAATTCATTTGAAGCCACTCCGCGAGTAAAGAAAGGCGAGAAGGGATGTGTAGGTTTGAATTTGGAAAGAGATGAGGGGGCCAGACCTGTAAAATTCACCCAGAGGGTCGCTGCCCACGCTCCCAGCCATAGCAATGCAAAGGGGAGGACCTCCAAAGGGCCGAGTGCCGAGCCTCGAGAGGGCGACCAAGCTGTTGGAGAGAGAACCACCGGCGGCAGCTTTGTAACTGCAGCCATCCATGGCGCGCAACACCCGGCCCCGCTCCTCGTGGTTGATCAGCTTTCGGGTACCTTTTTGCAGTCCTAACCTCTCTAAGAAAGCGTCATCCACCATGCCCGAAAAATCCACCTGAGGACGCGATAGAGGAAGCACATAAGCAGACACAAGAGGGAGTAGGGGTGGGAAGCAGAGAGGGGGAACGAACCATGGCTTGGCCAAGGCCGAGGACATCCCATCCGTCGGGCACGGCAGAGGAGGGAGAGGTGCTCGTGCTGCCGTCCCTGACATGGAAAGCCAGGTCTCCTTCCTCTTCGTCGTCGTCGTCGTCTTCATCTCCGTCGTCGTCTGCAGCAGGGGAATCCCGTGGGCGTTCCCGGTCGGCCCGAAAGCAAAAGCAGGCCGAGGAGGAGGGGAGGAAAACCCCAGGGGGAGGAGGGGCCGTCGTAAAAGCGGACATGAGAGCAAGCTGAAGAGGTGGGTCGGGAACAGAGCGAAAGGAGGGGAGGGAAGGGGGGCGAAGGTACGAGGAAGAAGAAGAAGAAGAAGAAGAAGAAGGGAGAAGGAGAGAGGAGATAGGGGGAACGAACGGAGGGGAGGAGGAGAGAGGAGAGAGAGATGCTTCAGCGTCGCGGCGGGCATCATCGTAATAATAATAATAATTAATAATAACAACAAATAATCCCGAAACGAACAGGAGGGAGGGAGGGAGGGAGGGAGGAGGGAGTGGGAATTTCAGGGAGAAGACGGGGATGGAGAAGCGACCCTCTCCATCCACCTCTCTCTCTCTCTCTCTCTCTCTCTGCGCTTCTCTCTTCTTCTCCCCTGCTCCTCTCTGGTTCTGGGTGTGGATAGAATTAGACTTTGGTTGGGTTGGGGGAGAAGGAGGGCGGCCGCGAACGCCAGATAAATTCCAAGCAATTCACAGTTGAAACGAGACATAATGTGGGCTTTTTGATAGGGCCGGCCCATAAACTACATGGAGTGTTGAAATGAAACACCCCCCTCCCCCGGCCCAATCTCCATGAATGAATGAATATGCTCCGAGTCCATGTACCCAACACTCGATCGTCGTCGTCGTCATCGTCTGGGGAATCGATGGCGGAGCTTCGGACGCCGGAGACGCGGAGAGAGGGAGGCGAAGAGGAGGAAAAGAAGGCCAAGACGTGCAAGCGGTGCAAGCGTAGCTACGCCCCTTCCTCCAACCATCCCTCCGCCTGCCGCTTTCACCCTTCCTTCTTCGTCTCCCGTCGCCACGACGACCAACGCAGGTCCCCCCTCTTCTTCTTCTTTCCCCTTTTTGGTCCTCCGCTCCCGCTAGGGTTCCCGCGTGATTGTCGCCTTTGTCATTTCTCTTTATCTGAAACTGGGCTTTGACTATCTATCACTATCAATAGGTAGCATTCGGGCATAATTCATATATGTGTGACTCTATGATCTCAATTGATTTTTCATTCGACCGATCCCGAGATTCCTCGTTCATTATCTCTCGTCGTTCCATCCATCCCATTTGCCGCTCTTATAGCTGAACCCCGTGAGTGATTTCTTTACGAACGATGGTTGCTCCGAGCTGGGGGGGTTTAATAGTTTCTGCATCCTCTGCTCTGCTCTTGAAGGTACTATGAGTTGGGACCTGATGATCCCCCTTATGCCGCCAAGTTCTACGACTGCTGCGGCGCTGAGGACCCCGAAGCTCCTGGCTGCACAACTAGCACCCACATCTCTTACGACGATGATTAGGAGACACGGAGGATTTCCCTAAGCATTGCCGGACGCTAAGTATCTCCATCGCCACTTCGTGTTCTGTTCGCACGCCATTGAAGGAATTCTTAGATACCTGAATTTCCTCCATATCTGTGTGTACATTCGACATCTACTGAGCTGCAGAGGCCCTAGAAAGTATCTAACTGTGCTTCTTTTGATTTTCAAAGAATGTCCCTTCCTTTTTCATTCACCCATATTAACTCTGCAATGGTGTTTTTAGCATCAATTTTGAATTTCCTTGCCGGGAAAATTGGTGGTTTCGGGTGGCTTATATTCGTAATGCCTGTTTTGTTGCCTATTCCACTATGAGTAATGCCCCATCGAGTGGCTCGGGTTGTGGGGAGACCAGGGTGGCTGAAGACATGCGATCACCGCTGTCATCTCCCCATGCTCTAATCTGATGGTGTCGACAAGTGGAACATAATGTTTCCATCTGCTATGTGCATGCTTGGGCAACACGTCTATGCAATGGCTGTGATGGACTTAATTATATGGGCCTAAGTTGGCCCGGCCACGATGGGCCTAAAAGCCCGGCTTACGGGAATAAGGCCCGTGGAAGGAGGAACATATAAAAGGGATGAGAGAGAGGGAGAACATACATTTTGGCATTTAATACATATGTTCTCATTCTCTTCCAAAGGGCTCTCTCTCCAAGACGAATAACAAAGTCAAGAAGCAACTCAGTTCTTCCCTTCACGGTGATTTGTCGTCATCGGATCGAACATGGCTGAATTCTCTTCCTCTTTACGGTATCGGTGTCTAATCTGTGGCTAACAAGGTACGCTCGAATCCGTGGTGTGCTTTACGATCGGTGATACGTGACTTTTCTCGGGCTTGACTTCCGCATTAATTTAGGGGTTCGGTTTAAGTGTCGAATCCGTTTTCGGGGATCCGTCGATCCCAACATTGGTATCAGAGCCTTAGTTCACGTTTTTCCCGACCAATTTGATGTTTATGATTGATTTTTCGCAAAAACATTTCGGCCGTACGGATCGGGGCGAGAAATCCCGACACCCGAGCGTTGTTCGCCATTTTTTCCGAATTTTCGTAAGTCGAAATCAAAATCTGATGGCATAGGGAGGAAGGCGACGTCGAGACGAGTCCGGCGACATGTTGCACACCGCCGGGGGACGCCGCACGCGCCCACACGCGCGGCCAGAAGGCGCTGCGCGTGAGCGCGACGCGCCCAGACGCGCGGGTTCATCCAGCGCGTGCGGCACACGCGCCAACTCGTTTTGGCCGGTGGTCACCGACCGGCGACCCGACCCGACCCGCCTCGCACGCGCGCGGCACGTGCAAGCTGACGTCTGCGTGACGTCAGCCCACGCACGCGCGCAGCACGTGCGGTCGGTCCGTCCGACCCGGGCGACCGGTCCGACGACCTGACCGTTGACTTTCGTTGACCGACGACCGTTGACTTTCGTTGACCGACGACCGTTGACCAAAAAAAAAAAAGAAAAGGATATGTTTCTTTTTTCAATTATTATGTCTATGTGGATTATATGTAATCCATTTTTGTTCTGCATTTGTTGCGGGAACAATGCCTTCCCGTAAGCGCGCGCATCCGTGCGCACAATGTCAGTATGAACAAAAGGAAAGGCTTTCAAGGTTGATAGCCGATTTGAATGGTTATCGATGGGAAAGTGACGACATAATTGATCATGTCATAGAGGTCAACAACAAAATTCAAGAGGTCATTTGGAACGGTTATCACATGCTAGATATTCAGATAGTGCGATTCTTTATTAACACTCTTCCACCAGAATGGCAATGAGTGTTGAATCGCCTATGGGAAGTCAAATGATTTACTAGATATAAGGAGCTAGTAATGAAATTTGTGGATGAATATCATCGGGTTGGAGCCACAAAGATTGCGACCCAAGGAATGACTTCGATTAGGCCGAATGAATGTGCGTAGGAGAAATCTAAGGGATATCCATCTCGTTTTTCCGTGGCTGTCGAGGATGCCCGAAAATTTTACGAGAGAAAAGCAAAAGAAATTGAACCATGTAGCTGCTTTCCCTATTAGTTGTACGATGCCTCCTTTTTAGATGTTATGGCTAGTCTTTATTTAGTGTTCTTGGTGGACATCTTATGTAAAGTTAACTACCTGATTGTTGTTGTTGTAGCAACCTATATGTTAGCCATATTATGTGAAAGCATTATTATTTTATTGTATGTCAATTATATGTTACTTTCTGTTATTGCTGGTTGCTGTGGGTAGTTTATAGAAGTTTTTGTAGCTTCATAGAATTGATTTTGCATAAGACAATCATATTAATGATAGTTTTTAAGTTAGGATTTTTGGAGGATGATTGGAAACATAGTGACATTTTGATTCTGAAACCTTACTTAAAATTATTAATTAATATGATGGGTTTGTGCAAAATAGATGCATAAGTGATAGGCATTAATATTTCGTGCATATGTGTCGATATGTTCAGATCGATGGATTCAGCAAATAAGAACATCATTGATGATTTGAATAAAGAGGACAAATTGAACGGCGAGAATTGTGAAATATTGAATATGAGAATTCAATATTTGCTGGAAAAGCAAGAAACACTAAAAGCTCTTGACCATGTTATGGAAGATCTAGAGGATGCTGTGCGCCACCTTGAGCTAGCTGATCTACGCCTCAAGGCATTTAAGCAGGATACAGATATCTGCTGTGTTGCTTTAAGCTCAGAAAGGGCTTCAAGCTCTAAGCGCAAGCGTATTGATTCGTTCAATATGTGGGAAAGCAAGGGATCGAGTCCTTCTTGCAAGAAACCAAGAATTAACCAATAAAAGAGAGGAAAACGTTCTCATGTAAAGAATATCTCAAGGGTGAAATGTTACAACTGTGACCAAAAGGGTCACTATGCCCGCGATTGTCGCGAGCCAAAAAAGGTACACACCATTTGTACAATTGGGAACTTTGCATATGTGTCAAGTTCGTATTCTTGACTCGAATCTAATCCTCTCGTGGACTGTGGATTCAGGAGCGACAGACCATGTAGCGAAGGATAGAGGATCCTTCGTGGAATTCCGATGAGTACCAACTGGATCTAAATGGATCTATGTGGGAAACAACTTCAGAGCTGAAGTGAAAGGAATTGGCACATGACAACTGAATATGCGTGGTGGACGCACTTTATTCCTACATGATGTGTTGTATGCTCCGGAGATTCGTTGGAATTTAGTGTCTGTTTTAATGTTGGTTAAATTAGGTTTTAATGTGAAATTCCATAATAAATGCGTAGATTTGTATTTGGATACAAACTACTATGGTCGTGGTTACTTTCTGGATGGTTTCATTGTATTAGATATTAACTATGTTAATGCAAATATTTGTTATTCCCTTATCACATCTCCTAATTCATATGATAATGATGTGAATGTGTGGCATGCTAGACTTGGTCATATTGGCCAACAACGTATGAATAGACTAGACAAAGAGGGCTTGTTGGGCAACATTGAAAAAGTCGATTTGCCCATATGTAAGCATTGCCTAGAAGGGAAAACGACAAGGAAAATATTTGGAAAATGTAAAAGAGCTGAATTTCCTCTGCATTTAATCCATTCTGATGTTTGTGGTCCAATGAATGTGAGAGGAAGGCATGGGGCTGTTTATTTCATCACTTTTATAGATGATGTCTATTTGATTTCTCACAAATCTGAAGCAATAAATGGTTTCAAGAGGTTTATGAACCTGGTAGAGAATCAATTAGACAAGAAAATAAAAGTATTGAGATCCGATCGAGGTCGAGAATATTTATCTGATGAGTTCAGAAAATTATGTGATGAAAAAGGAATAGAAAGACAATTGTCTATTCCATATACTCCTCAACAAAATGGTGTTGCGAGAGAGAAGAAACGAACTCTATTGGAAATGGTTAAGTCCATGATGGCGCATGCTAACTTACCTATCACCTTTTGGAGTGATGCGTTGTTAATCCTATACCTATATACTTAACCGAGTGCTTTCCAAATCAGTCACTTCCACTCCATATGAGTTATGGACAGGTGAAAAACCGGACTTATTGTGCTGCCTATACACGAGTCATCTCACAAGTTTGGGAAATTGGGTCCCAGAGGAAAGAAGAGTATTTTCATAAGATACTCGGAACACTCAAAAGGGTATGTGTTCATAGGTGAGCAGGAAAGTGGGAGTATAACTGAATTTGAATTACGAGATGTCACATTCTTAGAGAATGAATTTCTTAAGAAGGGCGAAATAGGGAAAGACAACTCCCTATTTGAAACCTCGGATCAAGATAATGATCTTAGTGGAGTTCGTCCAAGTGGGAGTAATATGAGAAGTGATGAATTGAATTCAACTCATTCTCAATTGCAACCACATAATGCGACGACATCATCATTATCTAATCTAAGTAGAAGCATAATGAGAAATGATGTGCAAAGTGTACAAACTCCCATACGGCGAACAAGTCGCCAAAGTATTCCCCGTCGACGTTTTGACATTGAAGGGGAAACTTTTATGGTTGCTCCACAAGATGAGGATGAGCCTAGAAATATTAATGAGGCTATGAATTGCCCTAGTAAGGAAAAATGGATTCATGCAATGGAAGAGGAAATTGAGTCAATGAAATCAAACCAAGTCTAGGAACTGATTGATCTTCCAAAAGGACGCAGAGCTATTGGGAACAAGTGGGATCTCAAAATAAAGCGAAAGGTTGATGGCTCGATAGAAAGGCATAAGGCTCGCCTTGTGGTGAAGGGGTATAATCAACAGGAAGGAATTGATTATGAAGATACGTTTTATCCTGTAGTGAGATTTACCTCGATTCGCATTATTCTGGCAATAGTAGCTTGTATGGATCTTGAGTTACATCAGATGGATGTAAAGACTGCTTTCCTCAATGGAGAATTAGATGAAGAAATATACATGGAACAACCTGCTGGTTTCATAATGAAAGGCCAAGAAGAAAATGTATGTCGACTTTTGAGATCGATATATGGCCTTAACGATCATCGAGACAATGGTATATACGTTTTCATAATGCCATAATGGCATATGATTTTACAATGATTAATGAGAATCATTGCGTATATATCAAAAGATCCAAGGATCAATTTGTGATCATATCATTATATGTTGATGATATACTAATTGCCGGAAGCAATATGGAGTTTGTTCATACTGTCAAGAGTTGGTTGTCTTCCAACTTTGAGATGAAGGATATGGGTGAGGCTGCATACATTCTTGGAGTTAAGATTTAAGAGATCGTTCGAAAAGATCGTTGTCTCTTTCGCAAGAAACATATATAAATAAAGTTCTTGAACGATTTCGTATGCAAGATTGTAAACCCATAAACACTCCTATTGCAAAAGGTAAAGGATTGAGCTATAGACTGTGTCCGAGGACTCCACAAGAGAAGGAACAAATGAAACATGTTCCTTATGCTAGTGCAGTTGGGAGTTTGATGTACGCTATGATGTGTACAAGACCCGACATATGTTTTGCGGTTGGAATGGTGAGTAGATACCAATCCAATCCAGTCCAAGACATTGGAAAGCCGTTAAGAGAATACTAAGGTATCTAAAGAGAACTGCTGATTATACGATGAGTTATCAAGGAAAGGATCTGCGACTCGAAGGCTATTCTAAAACTGATTAGGGAGGAGGTATAGACGAAATGAAATCTACCTCTAGGTTTGTTTCCTTATTGAATAATGGCACCATATGTTGGAGCAGTAAGAAACAAACGTGTATAGCCTTGTCCACGATGGAAGCCGAGTTCGTGGCATTATCGCGAGTAATATAAGAAGGAGTTTGGCTTAAGAGATTTTTTGGATCATTTAGGTGTTATTGAGAAAGCTGCAAATCCATTATTAGTTAATTGTGATAGCCAAGCGGCTATAGCGTACACCAAAGATCCAAAATATCATGGCAAGACCAAACATATAGATACCAAGTATAACTTTGTCAAAGATATGGTTGCACGAAAGGATGTGAACTAACAGTACATATATACGCATAGAATGGTAGCAGATCCTATGACAAAGCCAATACCTAGAGATGTGTTTTGTGGTCATGTAAAATCTCTAGGATTGCGTAGAATCCGATGTGTCTTGGATTGTAATTTCCCCGAGTTGTTCACATGTATGAACTAGTGTTGTTTCATTATTAATGCCTATGAATCTTTGTTTGATCTTTATGCATCTTAATGCTCGGTGCATTACTTTATGTTGAGAAAGTATGTCGGACGGATAAGAGATTAGCCCACTCACACGGATAATCGCCTCTATTTACTATGTGATAAATAGAGATGAGACGGTTTTTAAGCTTATTATCTAGGTGATAATCGAGAGCTCAAGCTTAAAATACGTATGTCGCCTTAATCGAGTGTTAAGATGAGGACATAGTACTTACGATGTCCGAAAGTAAAATAACCCACACATTTTACTTTATCTCGTCTAAGATGCCGATGTGAGTTCGATAAATTTTGTGAATGAGTAAATACGTGAACTCAAGTTAGACATTGGGTATGTTTGAACCATCATCTCATACGGTATTGATTGTGTAGACATACGCTCCATGGGAAAGGAGTTAATACCGTAATATGTATTTCATACTACGTATGCATGAGACGACCTATAAGAGTGGCAAAAGTTTGATCTCAACTTTTATGACGTGTGAGACTCTTGAGGAATAGAGTTCCTCAATTTTGGTGCCCTCATGACTCTTACTTATTCTCAAGATTTCTATTTAGT
This sequence comes from Eucalyptus sp. ANBG9806169, assembly GCA_014182395.1. Taxonomy (NCBI): domain Eukaryota; kingdom Viridiplantae; phylum Streptophyta; class Magnoliopsida; order Myrtales; family Myrtaceae; genus Eucalyptus; species Eucalyptus sp. ANBG9806169. The sequence continues at coordinate 42,206,936 of CM024573.1, read as the reverse complement.
GTTTGCTATCTTAGAATGTTACCAATGGTCATGAGTTGATTCGATCTAATGTGACATTTCTAGAAAAGCAAGTTGAACTGAAATTGAGAGTTTGAAGGAAAGAGGAAGATCGGATTTGGAGAATCACATTGTGGTTTTATATTCACTGGTCGACCAATTATGACTGTTTTTAGGATAATCATAATTGTGAATACAATAAATATATCATTGTTCAAAAGAGATTAAGAGAGATATAAATGTGATCGATCGATCTAGGGTACTGCATACTAAATTTACTTGGAAAGTGATGCCCATTATGAGTGCTATATATTCCTAACAGATGTATAGCAACGAGCTCTCAAAGTATCTTGATCGCACCTGGATTATTCACCTGGTATGAATGTTGAAAGAGGAAAAGATGATTCTATTCGGCCCACCATGCAAGTGGGAGTTGATGGGCCTAAGTTGGGCCTATCCGCCCATGTTGGTTTTGACCCACCATGTGCGAGTGGGAGATGATTGATTTAATTATATGGGCCTAAGTTGGCCCGGCCCACGGGAATAAGGCTCGTGGAAGGAGGAACATATAAAAGGGATGAGAGAGAGGGAGAACATACCTTTTGGCATTTAATACATACGTTCTCCTTCTCTTCCAAATGGCTCTCTCTCTCCAAGACGAAGAACAAAGTCAAGAAGTGACTCAGTTCTTCCCTTCACGGTGATTTGTCGTCATCGGATCGAACATGGCTGAATTCTCTTCCTCTTTACGGCATCGGTGTCTAATCTGTGGCTAACAAGGTACGCTCGAATCCGTGGTGTGCTTTACGATCGGTGATACGTGACTTTTCTCGGGCTTGTCTTCCGCATTGATTTAGGGGTTCGGTTTAAGTGTCGAATCCGTTTTCGGGGATCCGTCGATCCCAACAGGCTGCAATAGTGTCCTTCGATGAAAGGCTGTGGGGGAATGCACTTGAGGGAGTAAAAGGACCCACGTCATCAAGTGAGCATCCAAACTGAGAGACGAGGCAAGGGTCTCACAGGAGGGTTAAAGTTGGTCGATGGTCAAATGACGCTTCTCAATTTTTCGAATGTTTTTGAATCCCTTTTCAGTTGATTTCTCAGTGTGAACTTGTGAGGCAAACATTTGAGGACACGGATATCTGTTGGACTGTTTTGTATCGTGTCTGGCTGATAAATTTTTATAGGTCCACCCGGCGGAACTGGCTAGAGTGAGATTATTCGCGCCTTTCCTTTTACTTCTTTTGTGGTGTTTGGCTCCGCGCTCATATGCGGGTTAAGTTCACCTACATTTTAAATGGCAGGGATCTTCGCCTAAACTATCTATATCATATATTATCAATATTTGGGTCACCAAAGGTCGTGAAATTAGCCTCAGAAGTGGTTGGTGGAGATCCAACGAAACGATGACTGTATGTAGCGTCTACGTTGGATTGTGCAGGAGGGTCAATTCTTAGTACTGTTGCAGCGTTGCTTGATGAGGAAATGGCGGCAACTACAAGATGGTCCCCTTACCTTTTGCTTTTATAAATTGATGGCGATTATTGGGGTGTCGGGTAAGCTGAATTTGCTCTTATTCGTTCTGGTGCTAGCTGCCTCTTATTTAAAGCTAACTGTTGTCATCCCTTCGGGCTTTACTTGCTTGATGTTAAACCTTCACTTGTGCTGACGGAGGCTTCGGATCAAAGTAAACATGTAAATCGGGTGGAAATGAAGGTGTGGGTTGCGTGTTTGTTTGCCTTTTAAACAAGGCATTGGATCTATAGCTGCATCTTCCCCCGTCCGCGAACCCCACAGTAGTTTATAGAATGGACCGATGATGATTGCGCCTCGACGTGATTGATTGCCACGAATTCTCCACATGGTCCCGCGCGGTTCAGCCTTTTTATCCGTTGTAGCGAGTCGAGTCTGTGGATATGGTAATACGCGACCCCATAAATCTGCAAAACTTCGCCTTCCCGTGAATTTGGGGGGTGCAGTGGGGCGATTAAAATACAAAAGTGTACGTGAGACAGAAAGAGGGAGCGCATCGAATTCGGGGTTGTAGTTTTCTAGTGCGGAGGCTGGGCACATGGATCTGAACGGGACAGCTCGGACCAGATTTGTCAACCGCTATTTCACATTAAAATATCAGCTATGTTTATAATTGCACGTTGCCATCCTTCTTCTTCTTCTTTTGTACCCGTCTGTCATGTCAGAAGACTGATCGCAGTGCGGTGCAGCGGATGTCGAAAAACAAAAGGAATATCTAATTACCAACTGTAAAAGTTATAGCTCTGGAATAATGTAAACAGTAATGTGCGAAGTTCAATTTTTTACACATTTTTTAGGAGGTTTTATTCGTGACTTAACTAGGACGGATGTTGTACGAAGCATTTGGTGGGCGGCTCCTCCCATAAAGCAAGATGGAAAACGTTCCTGTCGAGGACTTCCTAGCAAAGGAATTTCGATAAAATGTTGGTACATCGGTGTTGTAGATTTTTTGTAAAGTGAGAACTTTGGTGGGTAATTATGCAAAAAGACAACTTCAAAGGTCAGAAAGTGATAAATTTATTTAGGCAAGGACGGTAGCTATGGCATGGGTCATATTTTCCTAGAGGAAATTCCCCTCTAATTATATCTATGATTCTTCGATCTTTTAATTTGTGAGCATATATATGACGGATATCCATAACCGATGATTTGGTAATCGGAGTCATCTTAAAAGTCTCTAGTTCCGAAATATTGCATCAAAGTTTCTATCGTGGAGGAGGAGTTAGAAAGACCGCCACTCGAAGAGTGTCAATTTTTCTCTCCTCTATATCATCATTTTATTCTGTGTGTTTTTCCCCACTGAGTCAGTCAAATAACGAAAGAAAAAAAGAAGCTGGTGGGGCAATTGTGGCTATCTCCGTAAAAAAACTCTGGGTAAGTTTAATGTATAAAGGAGCCGTCTCATTTGAATCGGAAAGAAAAGAGGAAGAGGAGGAAAAAGGGAGGAAAGGGGGGGCGAGAAAATCATGGGGAGGAGGGAGACCCGGCATGACTCTTGTCTGCTTTTTGGCAGAAAAGAAGTGGATAGAGGGGGCGTCCTTTCTCTCTTTTTTGAGCTCTCGTCCATGAGGAACAGAGCCACTGACCCTCACTTTAGTTTTTGGGGACATGGCATAGGGAAAAGGAGGGGCAGTTGCGTCCATTCCAGAAGCCACGCGAGTGACAGAGTATGTTGCATTGCATGTGATGGTGTATATGTATGGCGCATCAGTATCTCGGGCTTTCATTATTAATGGGTCCGCAGACGCTAGACTGGAGGAGGATATTATTTTTTTATCGAGATTTAATCGAAAGGGCAGAGAGGGCAGAAGAAGGAGTTGCAATCAGGCCAACAAATTTTTGGTGTCGAGTCGTTCGTCTGTGAATTCTTTGCTCTCTCCCTTTCCTTCTTCCTCCGCCTCCCCCTCGCCATCTGATGCCATGCCCGCTGTAAAAAGAGTCGCTTTGCATCTCCGGATCTGGGACCTGCCCTCATCCCATTTTTAATAGAAACACCAGACGGAAGAAAGACGTGAGCTTTGAAATGTGGGCATTTTAACACTCGGACGAGAGTAGCGCCTCCTTTCTCGGTTTCGACAGCAACGCCCTCTGCTCATTCTCCCACCGTTTCTACTTTCTCCCTCCTCAGCCATGTCTTCCAAGCCCAAGTAAGTGTCCTCTCTCCTTGATCTATCTCTGTGACTAGATCTGGAATTCTGCTCTCCATGTCCCGGCCTCGCTTCTCGTCGACTTCTTGCGTTTGCCCTTTTGCTCGGTGATTAGTATGCTGGTCTAAGACTTCCGATTGGATCTGGGTCACGGTTTCTAAATGCCGATCTTGTAAAGTTTGCTCCTTTTGGGTTCTCTATATCTAGCGTTTACTTGGGCTGCTTCGTCCAGTTGGTGCTTCAAGCTCCCACGGCTGGCCGCAACTAGATCCATACGCTACTGCTGTGCTGCATTCTCGTTTGCGCCTTTCAATTCGTGATGTTGTTGTGTATTTAGTTCCGATGTTTGAATTTTCGGCAGATCCACTTCGTCGGAAACTCCCAATAGCAAAGCTTCCCCCGCGACTCCGAGAGTTAGCAAATTGGGTCGGAAGGGGACAAAAGCCGAGCCTGATGCATCCACTCCATCCCCCAATCCGCGCCTCTCTGTTGATCGCTCCCCGCGCTCTGTCGCCTCTAAACCCACAGTTGATCGCCGCTCCCCCAAGCTAGCTACTCCACCTGATGTAAGTCAACGAGCCCTTTACTTTGAATGTTATGTTTAATGTCCACGGATGCCTTCTCCTTTACTTCCAAATCCGCAGCACCCTGTACAGTTTCTGCAAAGTAGCATTCGGAGCTGTCTGAAACTTTTTTCCTATATTTTTCTCAAAGAGCAGCTAAGACCCATCTGATGATTCTGAATAAATGGCTGCTTCTGGAACAACGCGCAGCTACTATTTGTCATGCTGTAAATATTGTAAAATGGCACCGCACATGCCCAGGGTCTATTATTTGGTGCAAATGCGCTAAGTTTGCCATTAAATTGTTCGGAAGACACTGAACATGGCCTAACCATTCCTTCTTTAGGAACCAAGCTAATATAACAAGCACTTTTTCTCTATGTGCTTCCAGAAGCCGGTCTCCAGGCCATTGAAGAGCTCTGACTTGCAAACACAATTAAATCTTGCTCAAGATGAACATAAGAAAGCAAAGGAACGCGTGGCTTTGATTGAGAAGGAGAAGGCAAAAGCTCTCGAGGAACTCAAGGAAGCGCAAAAGGCAGCTGAAGATGCTAATGAAAAGCTTAGGGATGCTTTGGTGGCACAGAAGCGAGCCGAGGAGAGTTCAGAAATCGAAAAGTTCAGGGCTATTGAGTTGGAGCAGTCAGGGATCGAGGCTGCTCAGAAGAAGGAAGAAGAATGGGAGAAAGAGCTTGAAGCTGTGAGAAACCAACATGCCTTGGATGTGGCTGCTCTTCTCTCCACTTCTCAGGAGCTCCAAAGAATTCAACATGAGCTGGCCATGGCTTGTGATGCCAAGAATCAGGCGCTGAGCCATGCTGACGATGCAACTAAAATTGCTGAGATACATGCGGAGAAGGTGCAGATTCTCTCGGCCGAGCTGACCAGATTGAAAGCTTTGCTTGATTCAAAGCTTGAAACGGAGGCTAGTGAAAACAACAAAATGGTGTCGCAGCTCAAGGAAGAAATTGGCTTTCTGAGAGAAGAGCTTGAGAAGGCCAAAGGAGGCTTCGAGGAGAAGTTGGCAGAAAAAGAAGCTTTTATTGAGCAACTTAATGTTGAGCTAGAAGCTGCAAAGATGGCCGAGTCTTATGCACGCAGTCTAGTGGAAGAATGGAAAAACAAGGTCCAGGACTTGGAGATAAGTGTAGAGGAGGCTAATAAGTTGGAGAGATCAGCATCAGAATCTTTGACTTCTGTGATGAAACAGTTAGAGGAAAGCAACGATTTGCTTCATGATGCCGAATCCGAAGTTGCTGCTCTTAAAGAGAAGGTGGGTTTGCTGGAGCTGACGATTGGAAAACAAAAGGGAGATTTGCAGGAGTCAGAACGTCACCTTGATGTGGTGAAGGGAGAAAACTCGGAACTGGGAAAAATGATTGAGTCCCTTAAAACAGAGCTTAATACTGTGAAGGAAGAGAAAACTCGAGCTGTGAACAGTGAGAAACTTGCAGCATCTGATGTTAAGAGTCTGCTGGAAGAGAAAACCAAACTCGTCAGTGATTTGAAAAGTTCCAAGGAGGAAGAAGAGAAGAGCAAAAAGGCAATGGAGAGTTTAGCTTCAGCCTTGCATGAAGTTTCTGCTGAAGCAAGGGATACAAAAGAGAAGCTTGTGTGCATTCAAATTGAGCATGAAAACTGTGAGTCCCAGATGGAGGATCTTAAATTGGTCTTGAAAGCAACAAATGAGAAGTATGAAACTACGCTTGATGATGCAAAACATGAAATGGATGTTCTTGCGGTTGCTGTCAAACAATCCAAGAATGAATACGAGAACTCCAAGGCAGAGTGGGAGCAAAAGGAACTTCATCTGGTGGACTGTGTGAAGCAGTCAGAAGAAGAAAAGAATCGCTTGCAAAAAGAGAAAGATAGGCAGTTAGATTTGCTCAAACAGGCTGAAGAAAAAGCTGGTGCTGCAAAGCAAGAAGAAGCTCTGCTAAAGGATAGTCTGAACAAAGCCGAAGCTGAGGCCACTTATTTACAGGAAGCTCTTGGAGCAGCAAAGGCTGAGAGCATGAAATTGAAGGAAAGCTTATTGGACAAAGAAAATGAGTTGCAGTGTATTCTTCAAGAAAATGAGGAGCTTCGGACTAGGGAAGCTGCTTCTCTTGCGAAGGCTGACGAGTTATCTAAGCTTCTTGAAGAAGCTAGGGCGAAACGTCACAGCGAGGAAAATGGTGAGCTCTCAGACAGTGAAAAGGATTATGATTTGCTTCCGAAGGTGGTTGAATTCTCTGAGGAGAATGGACATGGGAGAGAAGAAAAGCATGTAGTGGAGATTCCACCAAAACATGAAGAATCTAGGGTGGAAAATTCCCCAGAACAGAATAATGTGTCAGAGGATGTGTCTGATCCAGTGGTCATGGCCAAAAGTGAGTGTATGAATGGGAAAACAGAGGATGAGAGTAAGGAAAAAGAAGATGATTCAGTAGAGGTTGAATACAAGATGTGGGAGAGCTGCAAAATCGAGAAGAAAGAGTTTTCACCAGAGAGAGGACCGGAGCAAGAATCAGTTGAAGAGGAAGCGGACTTAAAGGCTGATGGTGGCGAGAGCTTTGATCAGATAAATGGGACAAACTCAGCAGAGAACGTTGATGATGGTGCAAGTTCACCATCCAAGCAGCAGAATCCCAAGAAAAAGAAACCGTTGCTCCGCAAGTTTGGAAGTTTACTCAAAAAGAAGGGTGCAAGCAATCCGAAATAAAGGAAAAAACTGAACATGTCCTCACTGGGAGACAGGTAGATCAGATACGGTTATCATCTGGATCTGCTCGATTACATTGTCTTAGTTTCCATCGTCAGGTTAGCTAAGCATCCAAGGGGTGTGTGATTGCAGGTTTTGTCATTTGTTTCCTTTTTGCTTCACTTTGGCTGGGGGAATCGTGTAGGTCCTGATTGATTCTAGTCTTCCCTGAACTGTCCTGTTCCTGCTGAGAAAAGAACGAGCCTGCTGGAGTGGTGAACTTTGTATTGAACCTTACTAAGCTTGTCTGCCCTATCACAAGATAAAATCATTTGTTGTGTTTGTAGAGTCACAGATTGTACTCGTCGTGTGCGTTTCCACTGTTCTACATAGGTAAAAACATGTTAAAATGTCAGAGAGAACTCAAAAGGTTTTATTCATGGTGGTGTATAAATTTTTTATCTTGTTTGCCTAGAACTTTTTGTTGTTTGCCACATTTGGTTTTCCTTTCGTTTCCCCCCTCTGAGTCTCCGCTTTTTCACAGGATACAAGTATACCATGAGAAACCTAAATGGTTCGCCGTTTGCTGTTTATACTCTAGTGTAGTGAGGATTGTGCCCTTTATGAAAACAGTGGACCTGAAAAGCACATTTGAACAAAGAAATGAAGGTCACAACACTCTGGTCGTTGCTGCAGATTGTCGTTTCGAGTTTTGGAGACAAATGCTCGGACATGAACAGTATCCTAGTGCTATTCGTATTGCCAACCAGTGAATACCACCAGCTATTGTTCTCGCGATTGCTTTGAGATTTTGGTTTCCTGCTGACCATGAGTTATTTACTGGACGTTCTTTTGCGGGATTCATGTTACCTGTCACGACGAGTATGTTTCTGAACCATTCATTCAGTGTCCGTGCGAGGGAGTCTGACCACTTTAACATGATTTTCAGCTCGAGTTCTCAACTCTCAAGGATGTCAAGCATCCTCGTTAGTTTTCCTGCTAATTTACCTAACCAACTAATTTGCCTAAACAAATGATCATGATTTGTAATTCCTTGATTTTCAAGCAAACATTTTGTTAGAGGGAGGGTCCTGGTCTTGATCAATCATTTTATCTTCGCACGTGCTCTGCCCACCTCAATATTACCCTTTGGTACAACCACTCTGTTTTTCTCTCTCCTATGATATCGTACCATCTCACCTCACCCACATCGGCAGATTTGTCGTCGAGTAATCTGTCCACACCCACGAATCTTCCTTCCCTCCGAAAATATGAAGTGGTTGCATAAGTCAAAGACATGGAGGGGAAACTGTCGGGGAGAGGACGATGCATATCAGCTTCCAAAAGATCTTTGATCTGTTAGAGGCGGCAAAACGATCCATTCTCTTTTTATCTTCTCAATTGTCTATTTTAATATGTAAAATTGTGTCAGACCCATTCTTCCAATTTACTAAACTCTTCAGAATTCTTTTTCAAATCTGCTCGATATGGTAGCAATAGCCGTGGTTGCAAAAGAATGAGAGTACTTTACAAATCACAATTAACTCGTTAAAAGCAAAAGACGATGCAGCAAACTCGCTTGATAGGCCCAGAGGAATGAAACACAGGCATAGATATGTACATGGTACACGCTTGATGCTACAAAAGCTACAATTACCAACTTGAGAAAACGAAGCCACATTCTGACAGGGTCTCCAATCACTTAGAAGCAAAATTCCTCGGGTATCTCCGGAAACTTGGCTGACAAGAAGCTCTGGTATTTTGCTTTCAAATATCCCCCTGCAAAAACCACCAAGTAAGTCTCCAGGCCATATAAACGAGAGTTTCACAGATTCAATGACTGCAGGCCTACCTTTAGGCTCAAAGGGTGGAACTTTCTTGAATAGAGTTGATTGCACCAACTTCATGAATTCGTTACCTAGAATTAAACAGTGTGACTCCATGTAAGCAATCTGCCCACTGGATCAATTGCTCAAGGAAAATTACTGCTCATAAAGAGTAAACGCAACGAACCGCAACGAACTGCAACGAACCGCACTCTACTTAGGCTAAATAACACGTCCACCCCTCATTATTTCAAAAAACATCCCGCAAAAGGGGTTTGATAATATTTCTGTGCTTTTCCATTGCAGGCATTATTTATTCAGTTACTCACAAGCATTATCTACATATCAATTATATAGACTGATCAACAAATCAACAAGGGAAAGAATGGAGAGATAAATGCCATCCAAAGTGGGCAATGCTATAGTTTTGTTTACAGAGTGTAAATTTAATTGGACACACACAACAAAAGAGATGTTTCCTAAGTTTTGATATCTTTCCTCAGCCATTTCGAATTATTTCTCGGCTCATCCCTACCTATTGGAGCCTTCTCTCCTTCACTGACATTAACCAGAAAACAAGAGATCTGGTTGTCTTTCAGCTGCAATTCAGAAATATTGCAAAAGAAGTCAAAGTTTGAAATAAAACACCTATTTGGACAAGAGAAAGGGAGAGAGAGAGAGAGAGAGAGAGAGAGAGTTGTATAAAACCTCGGCTAGAAAAGCCTGTGCAATTTCTAATGGATTGACAGATGAGCCTTTGCTGTAGACAGGTGTAAAGGTCCCATTTTGATAGCCAGCTAAGAAATGATAAGCCGCTTGCTCAGGGGTCAGCTTGGACGAAGGAGGGAGAGTGCCAGTACTGGGAAGCAAAGCAAAACCAATGCCAACAAATTTAGGTGCATCTACAGTAGAGAAATCAAAATGCAGCAGAGGCAAATATAAATACATGCAACACGCACGGATTTTTCTACATATAAAAGTCAGAAGAGCAAGAGCGGAGGACAAGAGGCACATGCTGTGAGTATAGTTCAACATTGACCTTTCAGAAAGTTGACCATCATGTTGCTCCTCTGGCATGTTTAACAACATGGCCTAATATGGTGTACTGCAACAAACTTTTACCTCTGATGGTTCACACATAATTAAGAAAGTATAACATGTACACAGCTAATTAGGTAGAAAATTTAAGGGAAAAAAAGCCACAAAGCATAGCTTTTGGGTATGAGGAACACAAAGAAATGATTTCATGGAAAGATACTTTCTCAGAGGGCTCTCTGTTTTCCATCATTCATCACGTGCTCTTCTCAATTTTGAAAAAGAAGAATGCAGAAAAGACAAGGTAATTCGCCAGCAATAAACAATCAACTGTGTGCCAGAGGCCATCCTAAGCCCGCCGCCCCCAGGCCGGCGTTCCGCCACAGGCAGATTCTTGCAGACCACACAAGAACTACCGATCAATTTGGACGAACAATAAATTGATGCTAGACCTATCAAATTAAATTTTCCAAAGAGATTTTATAAATATTGCCTCCAGAATGTGGAGTGGTGGCGAAAAGCATTATGTAACTGTCCTAGTCTTATGCAGGTGACTTGTCTCACCTGTCAGAAGCTGCCAGGACAATGGCAGCTGGTATCTTGTATACACTGGGGCCATTAGAATATCCAGTTGGAAAGAGTAGTGCAGTGCCTTCAGAAGAGACAATTAGGCCAGCATCTGCAGACAGTAACTGGTCTTTGGAGCTCTGGATAGTAGCCTCGGGGGCAAATAGGAGAACCACATCATACCCATGCACTAGAAGCCTGCAATTCACGGACTTCAGATGCAAATCATATGGCTGAACAGACATCGATCATGTAAGCTCTACAGCAAATGACAATCTTTACCTTGCTGATAGAGGAAGGCCTCCCCTTGCACATATGATAGGTTCAGATACAGCAGTTAATGCCTCCTTAACTCCAACTATATCTGCAAAGGCTTTACCAGTTAGAATAACTGATGACCTCTCAACATCAGCTGCTATAAATCCATCATGGCCTTTAGGATCAAGACTGATATTGGAGCCCACACTCAAACTGCAGGGGTCAGAGGGATTATTAGAAGAACTCACCAGGTGCATAAAAAGCTGATTGAGGTTTTAGAGATACGATGGAAGGAAAATGAGATGTACAGTACTTCATTCTATCTACAGTAGATTATTATTTACAAAAGAAGTTCCCTGGAAAGTTCTAGCACAGAAGCTGCACCAACAGGGAACCCTAATAATTTTTTGCTTACTTTCACAATGAATTAAGGTAGAAAGAACATATTTGGGAAGCCTAGTTATCGGTTCTTCTGGACTCTTAGAGCATCTTTAGAATAGCGTGATGCTTTTAATTGTAATTTCAACATTTTGAACTTATGCTCTGTCTAGAAGCTAAATGTCTCTTTTACATTAACCAATGCGTTTGCTGACGGTCAACCAGCCTTTTGGGCCAAGAACATGTCAAAAGGAATCTAGGAGTAGAAAGTTAATTCTGATATTTTAAGAAGAAAACTTTAATTGATTAACCCTTCATGGTGTATTATAGTGCATCTCCTAAATTTCATCCATGAATCCATTAAACATATAACCATATGAACGTTAGACTATCCAATGCTGATTAGCTATAGTTTATAACAGATAGAACGACTACTTTCCACCATCAGTAGAAGAAGAGAAAATTCCAGCGCGATTGATGCCTGTCACTTAAATACAAACGTGAGGAAGATCCAAATGCTACTAAAATGACCAGACTCTTAATTCTTTTAGCAATTCAAAACCATAGAGAAATCACTCCATATGGTGAAAGCTTTCTGCATTAAACTTCAAATTACGCATACCTTATGGACGTGCCAACATAAATTGTCAAAGGACAAGAATCGTGGGAAACTGCACGTACGGGAGTCTCCCATAGGACACTGGATAAAGATAGTATAGCAGAGGGACTATCACTTATGACACGGACTTTCGCATCACATTTCGTCGAGGAACCAATGGCCCCATCATAGACATAAATGTTGGAGATTGATGAGATATGAGAACAGATCTGATAACATCAAAACAATTAAGTGTTAGACCACAAACACAAATAATGACAGGATGTGAAATTTTGCAGCATGCATACTAATCCAAACAAAAAAAATAATCAATGGTCATTGATGGTCTCACATTTGACTGAATATGAAAAACTGCTACCCCAACCAACAAATGATGCTGGATGAAGCCAAATGAACAATAACAGATCCAAATGCTATACCGACAAGGAGGTAGGTAATGAAACTCCAACAGAAAAAGAAAACTCTTCTAAGATTACAAAGGTTTATGCCCTCAGGTGCAGGAATGGCATAGGTTGGGACAGACAAATTGGTGACATCAATACAATATAAAGAGGTGGCAGATGCTGGCTCCTTTTTTAGAAAGCTCCAATGAGCTAAAAGAAGGACAGAATGATTATAAAATTCTTAAGATTCCTAAGCTACATAGTCTCACAAAAGTTCAGTGGTCAGAACAGCATTTGCCTGAAAATGAGTAGAGAAAGACTACATTCCCTTCTTTACTTGCAGATCCGAAAATACAGTTCGAAAATTGCTCCATCTACGGCATAAATTTATTATTTGGAAAAATAGAATCCCTAAAGTTGACACTCCCATGGCTACATTCCATCCACCAATACGACCCCTTTCTTGCAGCTGAGCAACCAATCACGATGCAAATAAATTCACTTGCTTCCTACTCATTATACTGTCGGTTCTTGCCATAATACTATTCATTTAGAACTCCAATTCAGCATTCTGAATGAAAAAACAGCAAAAGATATGTATTGACATCACAAGAACAGGTTTTCACCGCAACAACCACATAATTAGACTACAAAGTAAGTTCAGAGAGAGAGAAGCAGCGGGGGTACAGAAAGGAAGGGATCATCAAAATCTTACTTGCCTGCTTCAAAAGCTTACTGGACTGAGCCTTCGAAAAGTCTGAAGCTCCTCTGCTCCTTCCTCTGACAAGAACTGGAAGCCCAGATATGGACTCTTCACGGAGATAAAAGAAAATGTGAGGATGACAACATATGAGGCAGAGAGAAAAGGTACTGATGCAAAAGATGCGACTGCTTTACCAATAACTGTTGCACCTTTCTGATGCAGCTCAGGAACCATCAAATTATAAAAGGCTTTATCCTTCACAATCACACCTTTTCCAGCCAAAGCCCAGTTAAGACCATAAGAGAATCCCTGGCCCTCGCTTCAAAAAAGAAGGAAGTCGATACATCAGGAAACGAACTCCAACACAAAAGAATGGCAGCGGTAAGGTTCTTCATCTCGGCATTCGTCATGCCATGGATATCCAAGGGAAACCAATAACTAGATCTTCACGTTAGCCAAAAGGATGAGGCGTTCACTAGAAATGCTAGACGATAGAATAACATAATCTCGACAACAACCTATGAACTAAAAGTCCATCAATCGAGGATTTTAGTACACTCGGATTGGGGATGGAAATTGTGTTCACGAAAAATCTCCAGCCTAGAGTCACGAGCTTCGCCGCGGTAACAGTGAAGCACGGGAAGAGAACAACCGGTAATGTCAGCATAGAAGATATTAGAATCTAATAAGTTGAACAGCCCACTCGCAGAAGGTAAAATCCTAGAGGGTAGAGGGAGACAACGGGTAGAGAAGCCGACACATCAGCAGCACAACTCCGACGCCATCTCTCCAGGGGATAGACTAGTTCAGGGATGATCACCTGGGAGACCTAACTGTTTCAGTTTCTCTTGCTGAAGCGGGACCGACGGGGTGGACCTAGCATTCTGCACAGCACAAGACAAGACAAGACAACACAGACGAATGTGAGATAGACGCAGAAGATGCTCAACCGCAATATGCATCCTGCAAACAATAATCTGCCCACATCGAATGCGTAACAACGACCCGAGCTGTTCTATTTCCTCGATCGCATAGGAGCGCAGTCACAAAACAAGCGGAAGCAATCGCGCAAACATCAAAAGTGGAAAGTTGGAAAGTCGAAGTTACGCACGCGACGAGAGGAGAGGAGAGCGGGCGGCGGCGGAGCGGAGGAGCTGGGAAAGCATCGCCCCGCCCTCGACACCTCAACCAACCACCTCCTCATTATTCCCTCTGCTCCTCCTCCACTCAGTCACGTTGCAGTCCGCGCAAACGATGAAGAAGGCGGCATCGAGCCATGATTCTTCGAGGCCACCCTATTGGATCGGATTTCACGTTTCGATTCACTTCAGGCCTGGCCCAGCTCCCTGGGCCATGAAATTTAGCTAAATCCATTGACCACTCTTTAAAAGCGGCTTATTCATTTCTCGAAAAATAAATCATTTAAAAAATATTTTCTAATGATGGTCTATCATTTGAATTAATTAGTCAATAAGAAATTTATTAACTACAATTTATGTCTTAAATATTTTCTTGTACGATAAAAATATTTTTCGTTCTTTCAATTTTTACAATGATATGAGCAATCATTTTAGGAAATCTTTTATTCCAAATCATTTATTTTCCATGATACACTCTCCCAAAAAACGATTGTCTATATTGCTCGAAATAAATAATCAATAAAAAATATTTCATTACCGATAATGATTTATGTCTAAATATTTTCATCGACGAATAAAATGTTTTTCGCTCATTTATTTTTTTGTAAACAATATACACGATCATTTATAAGAGAATGCTTTCCGAATCATTTTCGTTGTGCTTGTTTCAAGGAAAATTTCGTGATAAAGAAAAAGACTTTCTAGGAAATAATTTTCCCTTTCAAATAAGAGAATATATTTTCCTAATTTTAAACATGCTTATTTTTTGTAATGGTAAATGGTTTTTCATAAGCTGATCATTTTCAACAAACGAAATGTGTGAAAGTTAAGAAAAATAATTTGCCGAAAATATTTTCACTCAAATAAGCACACCTTTAATCTTTCAATCTCAGTAAATGAATGTATAATGGCATGAGGCGCATAACCCAGGAAGAAGGTTTCATGGACGAGGTAGGTTTGAAATATATGCCGGGAAGTGCAAGTACCAAATCGAGAAAGGGAAATGAGTCGATTGATGTAGCAAGGGACCTAATGAAGACGATGTTGAAGAAGGAAAGTCCCCATTCCAATTTCCAGTTGAGATCAGAGGCGTGAAGCACATGTTAGGCGCAAGTGTCGTGTCGAATTGATAATTCTCAATCCCGTAAACACGCGGCATTGGGTCGTGTTTGATATGCCCTCACTTATCCAGCCAACGGGTACCTTCCTCCGCCTTTCGAGAGTGAATGAAGAAGAGAAAAAGGGAACGACTTCCCCGACCGTTCTATATATACATGTGCCGTCTCCCTACTCCAACCCACACACAACATCCATCCCATCCTCCACGCCACACACGCATAAACTCGTCGTCGGTTAGAGAGGGAGAGAGAGATGTCTGGGCAGGTGTCGTACGAGACAGAAGTGAAGGCGGGAGCAGCGAAAGTATGGGAGCTGTATGGCACCACCAAGATGGCCCTGCTGGCCAAGGAGGCCCTCCCCGACACCGTCATCGGACTCGACATCCTGGAAGGCCAGGGCGCCGTCGGCACCATCATCAAGATCACTTTGGTTGGAGGTACGTGATCTCGTATGTGTGTAGAAAAATGATTGCGTCATAGTCTTTAATCCATTGTGAGAATAACGGTCCATTCTAAGTAACAAAAAATCAATTAATAAATGATCATAAATTGTTGTGAGATCTACTTTTTCAAATATTTGTAATTCATAACAAATTGTTATTCTTACGGTACCTCAAAAATTATTATACTAGCAAAACCCTTGTCTAAGTGACGCGATGATCATCAATTGCACTCATTCATTACCCATCTTCCTTTTGCCGCGACAGGTTTTTCCTATAAAGAGAAGTTCACCAAGGTGGACCACGAAAACCGTGTGAAAGAAACTGAGGCGATCGAAGGCGGGTTCCTGGATATGGGACTCTCCCTGTATCGATTGCGATTAGAAGTGATAGGCAAAGGACGAGGAGGAGTCGTGCGTGATCAAGTCCACCATTGAGTATGAAATCGCCGATGGGGCTTCCTTTGATGTCTCCCTCGTCTCGGTGAAGCTGTTTGCAGATATCGCTGAAGTTGTTAAGAAGCGAGTCACCACCTTGGCCGGCGCCAACTAAGCACCTACGACAAAGCTACTATCATCTACTCTATGGTCGATTGAACCGAGAGTATTATAAATCAATAAATCCTTGTTGCCTTTTCTCTTTTTGTGTACAACGGGAGAGTTGTTCCCGAGTGATTTTCAACTAAGCGTTAGAGCTGTATTGATTACCAAGCTTGATATTGGTTTCTACATCATGGTCAATCCAGTCGAGTAGATATGCTTGCAAATTGTAACAGGGAAATAAAGGAAAGAGACGCCGACCTGCTCTGCAAAGCTGAGGACGTGCATGCACTCACAACGAGTGGGGCAGGAGATGGAAACACGACCTAGTTTTCCACATGTGCCGATGAGGGGAGCCGGACCGGCGGTTTTGTCGTTTAACTTAATAGTGCATGCAACGCGGACAATGGGACCGGCGGTTTTGTCACTTAACTTAATAACGCATGTGACGAGGACAGGCGCCCGGGGGAGAGGGCCGGTCCTCCGAAGTGGTTGGGACCGGTCCTTGGAAATATTCCGCAAAGCCCCGCTAAGATAATGGTGGGGTCATTTTTGGAGACAACAGTTGATTCTCAATCACAAATTTTCCCTGGCAAGTTCGTAAAGATGCAGAGTTCATCATCGAGGAGTAGATTTAGCGAATTTCCTGTCCAAGAAAGGAGCAAAGAATCCCCCATAAATTATTTGAAAAAAAGGGAAGCAATAATGTTCTTTTACTGTATTAGATCACAAAACAATAATTAGGACTTGATAAAATAAGTTAGCATAAAAGATGTGAGAAATTGTAATTATCCATCTTTGGTTTGGTAAAACATCCGCATATTATCATATGGCGGTGAGCATGAACTGGGGAGAATATTTCAGCCATTCTAACACTCGAGCTCAGATCTAGACTCAAAGGAAATCCACAAGAATCATTCGAAATCAGCCCCAACAGCTCACTCGAACACAGCGTGCATATGAACTAAAGAAAACGAGCTCCGGCTTCCACGTTTTGGCCAAAACAGGACGAGAGCAGCAGGGATTCACGAGAATGCCCACTCAATGCGAACACCCCTACCCGGCTCAAAGACGACGGTCTTAGGACGAGTTGAAGACGAGTCAAACTATGGCCAGCTGCCTCTCATTGTTTCCGAGCCGAGGTCCTCAGAAGAAGGAAGTCGAACCTGGCCACTAAAGAACTTATCGGAAATGCTAGAAACCGAGAGTGGAGGTGGCTGAGGATGAGGAGTCCATGAGGTCCAGAGAGAGAGGGACCGAAGAGAGAACTGCGAGAGAGACAAGCAAAGGGAGGATGTCGAACTGAGAGGAGAAGGCAAATGGCTCGATGAAGGGGATGCCAGTAATGGTTGTGACTTGTGGGGGTGGTGGTGACAGAGGCGATGGACGGATCAGCATGGTCGATCGTGAGGTTGAGGTAAGGGGTGTTGGGAAAAAATCAATCCATAAGAAAGATTAACAACACTCTCTTTAAGGAATTATTTGCCCCACTTTTGCCCCCACATTAAAAACATGCGAATGCACACACGGTCTAAAATTTGGCACTAATCAACAATTATTGTTATTATTTGTATTTAACTTCAGACTTATAATTATAAAAGATTAACCATAGTGTCCTATAGAAACAATGCAATTGCTTACAAAGAAGTTATGATTATTATATATTTATTTAATTTTGAATTTTATTTCTTCGGCTGCGGTTTCAAATGTCCTCTTTGTTCATACATAACTTATTAGCCTTTGAAAGGTTGTGTAATTTTGGATATATCTTCTCCTCTTTTGTTACCAATTACTAACGTGTCTACAATATAAATTTTCTTCTTTCAATTTTATTTTCTTTATAAAGGTATACAACCATAGTTTCCAATTGTTTCAAAGAAATACCAAAATTGCTATCAAGTATTTTCACCGAGACTTTATTGTATTCTTGAGAGTTTTTGCTAGTGACATGTGACAATGTTATCGGGTAAATAATTTTCTAAATAGAATGTTATCATGCATCAAAATCCAACTTCATTATTTTTCTCAATCTATTGATTTTTTCCCCAACAAAGGAAATGGAGAGGGAGAGTGTGTGTATGGTTTGACAAAAAAGTTAACCTTTTTGTTATTTTTATTTCTAAGAAAATTTGACATCTAAAGGATAATTCTACGTGCCTTTATTAAATTGCGATGAAGGTGATAAGGGAGCTAATCTAAGTTTTCATTTTCTGGGTAAAAAAGGAAATAATTGAAAACTTCGATTTACCGACTTGGTCTCCTTCATATCTTTCAAGATTATAGGTCAGCCATGTTCTCCTCCACGACTTACTTGCTTGGTTTCTGTCAACGAAGTTGAGGACAAACACGAATTGTCTTTATTCATGCACATATATAGAGTTTAGCTGAGTTTTAACTTTTTTCTTCCTTCTACTTCATTAATGGTCATATCGTCATTTAAGTAGTGTATATGGAACCCTTGCTACTCGATAGTCTTTATTCAAGGCAAATGTTATAAACCAAGTTCCAAAGTAGTAAATATAATGATTGATCATACAATCGCCAATTGATGATAGTCTCATTCTCGAAGGGATTGTGACATATTAGTAATTGTAAATATCTAATGTTATGGTTTCAATAGTTTGGCGATATGATACATCACAAGATACTTCTTCTTTTGTTCTCAAAAAGCAATCGAAAAATAAGACCACGTGATGCGAAACTTTCATGTGATATAAATTGTAAATGCTCTCCTTTGTTCCTATGATTCAGATCAAGTGATTAGGAGAGTGAGAGACGTCATAAGGTAATGGATGTAGAGATATCTAATTGTGTAATAGATCTAATCATGGATTTGACGGTCCGTTGAGGCCGGCATGAGTGAACAAAGCCTCAAGCACAAGGTGGGTGAGTTTGGATAAAGAACTTCTTACTTTGGCTTCAACTTGGCCTCAGACATGAAGAACTGAACAGAAACAAATTACATCACAACAACATTCTTTTCTTGAAAAAGAGAGGGGTTCACCAAGAGGCTAACATATTTCATCAGGAGAAGTAGAGAGAAAATTGTCTAAAAAGTCCTAAACATATTAGAAAGCGACCAGTTCAATTATAAAGCTTTCAATTTAGTCAATTTCGTCTCAAACCTTTCAATTATAACAATTGAGTCCGTAAACATTTAATTGTATTTAGTTTTACACATTTTAACAATTTATCAATTTAGTTGTTCCATCCAAGTTTGGCTTAAAATCACTAACGTAACGGTCTAATCAATGCCGACTATCCTAGATGACACCATTGATGCTAGCACAAACAGCATCGACATCGACAATTTTACCAAGGCAATCAAAGGCGAGCTCCTGGATATGGGATTCTCGTTGTGTCGATTGTGGTTCGAAGTGATATCGATTGTGGTTCGAAGTGATAAGGCCAGAACGAGGAGGAGTCGTGCGTGATAAGACCACCAATGAGTATGAAGTCGCCAACGGGGCTTCCTTTGATGTCTTCCTCGTCTCGGTGAACCTGTTTGCAAATATCGTGGAAGTTGTTAAGAAGCGACTCACCACCTTGACCGGCTCTGCAGAGCTGCGGACGTGTACGCATTCACAACGAGAGGGAGACGAGATGGAAACACGACCTAGTTTTCCACGTGTGCGGACGAGAGGAGCCGAACCGGCGGTTTTGTCGCTTAACTTAAAAATGCACGCAAAAAAAAAAAAAAAAAGGACGATGGTACCGGCGGTATTTTCGTTTGACTTAATAATGCGTGTGACAAGGACGAGGGGTTTTGTCCTTTAACTTAGTGAGTGCGGTCCGGACGATTTTTTAAAAAATCTAGTTTTAATAGTTCTTAATTTAATCAAAATAATATTTGAAGAAGAAAATAATAAAAGATGCCACGTGTGAGAGGGAAATTAATTTAAAAATATTACGTCAGCATTTTTAGTCATTCAAATTGATGGTGTTAAAATTTGATAAATTTTATAACTTTCGATGCACAAATCTATTTTCCTTTTATTTTGCACAATTGCCAACCCCTTTGCCAAAAGTGAAAACAGGTCTTTGTCTAGGTTTCGTGCCTTGTACCACTTTACTTGGTCATGCAAAAGATGAACTTATGCAAATTTAACACCATTGCAAAATCTCTTGCTCTAAACAATTTATCAGTTCCATAGACTTAAATTTCTTTAATTGGACCTAAGGTTTCTAAATTTTAATGTCCCTAGATCAAATGTCTAAAAGAAAATACTAGAAACTGATGAAATTCTAATTTTTCAATTTGACAAAAAAGTTAACCTTTTGTTATTTTTATTTCTATGAAAATTTGCAATCCGAAGGACTAATTCTATATGCATTTGTTAAATTGCAATAAAGGTGATGAGGACACTAATCTAATTTTTTTTTTTGGGTAAAAACGGAAATAATTGAAAACTACAATTTACCAGCTTAGTTTTCTCCATATCTCTCAAGATTATACGTCGGTCGTGTTCTCCTCCAATCAAATCTCCCATTGTTGATTAATATTATAATTTATGTGTTATTAGCACTTACCTGCTTGGTTTCCTCTAACGAAGTTGAGGACAAATACGAATTGTCTTTATCCATTTTTTTTTTTTTTTTTTTTCAAGGTCAAAAACGGGTGATTTCTTTCATTCATTCTTACGATAATTACAAGACAAAGGGAAACAAACTTCCGAACACAAGATATCCCTAAGAGGCTGGGGATGGGAAGACGTCCAATTGAGAGGGAGTTTTTTGGTTCGATGGGCTTTTGCTATCCAATCAGCGGCACGATTTCCATCTCGAAGGCAGCGCATCATCTTTGCTTGTCCAAAATGGGCTAGAATTATTTTCCCCTCACTAACTATGTTCCTCACGGCCCAAGAGGCTTCTTCCTAGCCCATTATACTTTCCACAATCCCCACATTGTCACTTTCGCAGAGAAGATTATATATTTCTTTTGACTTTGCCCCACGTGACTCCCTTGGATTTGCTTCAGAAAGTGCAGGCCTTTGACAGCAGCAAGTGTTTCGGCTTCAAGAGGGGATGCTGCTCGGACTTCACACGCGAAGCCTCCTTCCACCATTCCACTGGAGTTCCTCAGGATTCCGGCGATAGAGCTCGAGAACTCGCTCCCCACCCAAGATGCATCGACATTCAGCTTGAGGTTTGAGTTTGTTGGGGGCGTCCACATTGTTTCTTCCTTCCTAGATCTGGTTTTTTTGCTGCTGTTTTGCGGGATCCATCTGCAATAGCTTGCAGCTTGAGCTCTCGCCTCTTCTAATATGGCGGTGGGATTCGGCTTTTGTCCCTGAAATACCGCATTGTTCCTTGCCTTCCACATACACCAGAGGAGCGTTGCTATTTATTTGCTTTAGTTGCTGTTGTGTTGTTCTCGAAGACATCCATTAACCATTTATCAGCTCTGACGACATTTTGTAGGGTTGTGAAGTTCTTCAAAGTTGGGTCTGACCAAACTCCTTCTGTCCAGCTGCATAAGAAGAGTACTTAGGCGATCCTTTTAGCCATTTATTGCATTAAAAAATTATGGGTTAATTTTATTCCTGAAAAAAAAATAGTTAATTGCATAGCATATAAATTTTAGGTGCATTTTTTTTGCATTTAGCATTAAACCGACGGTGAGCATTGATTCAGGTGGGATTTTCACATATTTAGCTAATATACACTGGGGTGACATATTTTGGGCGGAAATGAAATTTTCGGATTGAATATTTGGAAAATACAAAAAAAGAATATTGCACATGGGGCATATATTGAGTAATATATTCTTTAACTCAAAATAAGAAATATTACATAATCAAAGGGAATATCGTGCGCAACCAAAAAAGGAAAAAATATATGTTGCGAGAATATATTTTTTGGACCTATAAAAATACATCGCGTGCAAAGTAAAGGAGGAGGCCAGATTACGTTGAAAGGGGGCCACACATATTGATACAGAGGGCCACACGTTTTTTTTTATCACGTCGGGAGGTTTTGAGGTTTTTCTCTCGATTTTCTGGGGCAGAAGTTGAATACAAAAGAGAGAAATTTTTCTTGGTTATTTCGTTGGGTGAGTCGAAAGTAAAAGAAAAGTGAAAGAAAAAAAAAAAGCAAAAGCTTCTGCAGAAAAGTGAAAAGGAAACTGAAGGAAGTGACGTGCATCCGGAGGAAAAGTGGAAAGAAGAAGCAAAGGGGTTTCGGTTCTTTGAGGCAAAAAGAGAGGAAAAGGTTTTGAAAAAAAAAAAAAAAAGTCAGCAAAAGGCTGAAGAAGTCAGAAAAGAGGAAAAGGTGCAACAACAGGAGCTGCAGAGAAGAGCAGAGTGAGGGAGACGTGAGAGAGTGCAGCAGGAAAAAGAAAAAAAGAAAATAAAAAGGGGGAAGGGACCGTTCGTCTTCTTCGCGAACGCCCCGCACCGCCGCATCCACCTTGCTTGCAGCAGCCGCGCCGCCTGCAACCCGCCGGTCGGCGACTCCCCTGTTGCCGAGCTTTCTTCCGCCAGCCCCGGCATCGACGCGGACCATCCCCCTGACGTCGAAAGCCCTCGCTTCAAGAAGCAGAAGCAGCCGACGAAGAAGAAGAAGACCGACCGGAACGTCGACGCCGTCCGCGAAGCCCGCGCCGCCGCGAAGCCCACACCGCCGTCCCTCCTCCCGTCCGACGCCTGGAGCCGCCGTGCCTCCGCTCGTCCGACGCCTGAAGCCAGCCGCGCCGGAGCCCCAATCGCGTAGCCCCGTGCTGATCCCGAAGCCCCCTGGTGCCGCGCCGCCGTCGCGCCGTCCTCCGGAGCCTCGCCGGAACCCTTGCCGGAGATCCCTCCCCTCGCCGGCCGGTCTCCCACCTTTTTCTTCTTTTTTGAAAAAAGAAAAGAAAACAAAAAAACAAAAAGGAAAAAAAGAATTAGGTAAATTCTATTTTCTTTTTTTTTTTATTTTTTGTCATTTATCTTTTGTTTTATTATTGCTGATATTACATATAGCTCACTATTTTTAGTGTAATTAATCCTTTAATGCGGAATTGAAATTGCATGATATGAAATCGCCTTGAAATTTAGTGATTGTCAGTCCGATTTTCGCGCCCGAAATCCGACTCGCAATTACTAAAAAATTGCCAATCCGATCTCCCGCCCGAGACCCGATTCGTGATTTATGTGAAAATTGGCAAACCCGATCTCATGCGCGAGATATGGTTAGTCAATTTGGATATCAATTTTGCTTGATTTGTTGTGGTGTTATCTGAATTAATTTTCTTTTAAAAAAAAAAATCAAAAAATGTAGTTTTAGGGTTTGCATGCTCATGATAGAAATTCCATTTTTTTTAATAATAAAAATGTCAAAAAAAATCAATTGACTTAGAATGTTAGTCTTTCTATTATTTAATTTGCACGTTAAATTTTAATTTCGAAATTAATAAAAAAAAAAAAAAAAAAATCATTATGCATATGTCACGTAGAATTATGAGGCATATTTTGCACGTCATTGCATATTATGGTAAGATTGCATGTTAAATTTTACTTCTTAGTTAATTTTAAGCTTAGATTTTTTTTTAGATAGATTACATTCTAGGATTATTTGGGTTAAGATAAGATTTTAGTTCAAATTAGGATTTAGTTTAACCTAATTCCTAATATAAATTGAATAGGATCTTAATCTAATTAGGTAATTTTCACATTTTATTTAATTCCGAATTTCACAAAAAATACAAAAAAATGTCGTAAGTTGAATTAGTTTTATTTTTTAGGATATGTTGCATTTTTTTTAAAAAAAAAATGTCATGAACATGTCATTTAGGATTATATTAAATGAAATGCACATCATTTAGTTTTTTTAGGCCCATTTAATTAGAAATTGTCTGTCAATAGAATTAGGTCATTTAGATTGCATTTAATTTTTGCATTTCTTTAGGATTTACTCTATTCATGTCATATAATTTAGATTATATTGACATGTCATGTAATTTAGGTCATGTTGACATGTCATATTAGATTACTAGCATGCATTGCATATAGATTAAGTTCCCATTAAATAAAGTGAAAACAAAAAAATTGCGTGTTAATTAGAAATCATATATAAGGTTGATGATGTGAATTTTGATCTAACAATGCAGATGCTTTCGTTGCTTTGAGGTAAGTTTGCGATTTATTTATTGTTTATCTGGGTGTTAAATTGGTGGATTGCACACCCGCATGATTAGTTCACATGTTAGAAAAATAGATTTAAAATCAATTCAAACTGCTTGCCAAACATTTTTTTTTAAGAATGGTACCGAAAGGGCATTAGAAAAATCTAGTGTAACCAAGTTCCCGTACCAAAAATCTCTGATTCGTAGGAGTAAAGTAAACCACATGTTGCTTTACTTGGGTTTCTAATCGACCCACCAAAAATATATTAGTGGCGACTCCTAATTGAAAATCATTTGCATGTTAAGAACTTTAACCTAAGTCGTGAATTAGTATGGGCTTGGGAGAGCCCGAGCTAAGTCTAGGCTTAGTAATCCATTAGCCAAATCATAGGTGGTTCACACCCGAAAAAATTGGTCGCGACAACGTGTTCAATTGTCTCAAGATGCTTGGAACAGAGCGAGCATATTGGGTCTGGTAAGACTCTTCTCTTGTAAAGTTTCTCACGCATTGGTAGAGCGTCTTGGCATAATCTCCAAAGGAATATTCATATTTTAGGGGGAGTTTGGATATTCCATACTTTTGTCCATAGTTGTCGGTGGCTAGAAGGAGGTCGATGCCATGTTTGTATTTGCCCTGAGAGCCTTGGACCGCTCATTGTTGTAGCAGCTCTTAACTGTATAACTTCCAGTTTAGTTCGTTGTCCAGTATAGAGTGTCCGCCTTTGGGGAGGGACTTATGAGGGTCGCTAATATCTCTTCGACGACCTTTTCCGCAAAGAGGTTCTGCAAAGTTTGTTCTTTCCACTTCCTTGTGTCATCATTTATCAGTTCTGCCACTTTGTAAGGCTCATCCCTATTTGCCGGACCCCCAATTATGCCCGAGGCTCACCACTTGTCCTCTCTGATTTTTATAGATTTGTCGTCTCCCACTACCCATCTGACCTCCAGCTCAATAACTTCTCTCCCAGTTAAGATACTCTGCCAACCCCAAGATGGTCGGGAACCTCTTTTGGCTTTCCAAAATTCCCCATCCAGGAAGTATATTCCTTTAAGAATTTGACTCCACAGTGCATGAGGATTTTGATGTAACCTCCAAGCTTGTTTTCCCAACATAGCTCTATTTAAGGTTTGCAAATCTTTGAAACCTAAACCTCCTTCATCTTTCCGGAGTTTTAGCACTTCCCATTTTTTCCAATGCATTCCCCTCTTGTCATCGCTTTGTTTCCACCAAAATGAAGCGACTCTCCTCTCTATAGCATTACAAATAGAATTTGGTATCTTGAATATTGACATGGCATATTGAGGAACGGCTTGCACTACTCTTTATCAATATTTCTTTACCTGCTTTCTAGAGAAATTTTTCTTTCCATCCCTCCATCTTCATATTAATTCTAGCCAAAATCCAAGCGAACATGTCTTTCTTTGACTGACCCCAATCGGATGGTATTCCAAGGTACTTCCCGGTCTTCTCTATAATTGGGACGCGTAATTCTTGAGCCATATTCCCATTCAAATTATGTGGACAGCCACTACTGAAGACGACTCCAGATTTGTTTAAATTGACTGCTTGACTGGTTGCATAATATTATTGATTTAAAATTGCAGCCAGGCTTTGGCACTCCCTAACTGTTCCATCCAGGAAGAAAATAGCGTCATCGGCAAATAATAGGTGAGTCAATGTTGGGCAATACCTGTTTAAAGTATTTCCTTTGAGGCTTCCATTCGCTTTTGCTCTATGCAGCATCCATGATAGCACATTTGCCACTATTATAAATAAGTAAGGTGATAGTGGATCGCCTTGTCGGATGCCCCGAGTGGGTGAAAATTGCTACGTGGGTTCTCCATTTACTTTCATGCTAAACGAAACTGTTGAGACGCATTGCATGATTAGATCGACCCATCTCTCACAAAAGCCCATTTTCAGCATGCATTCTCTCAAGAAATCCCATTAAGTCCTATCATACGTTTTTTACATGTCCAGTTTAAGAATAGCTTGGAACTTCTTCCTTCTCTTTTTTACCCTTGTATGGTGCAACACTTCCTGGACTATGAGAATATTATCTTGAATTTGCCGGCCTTGAACAAAAGCGCTTTGTTCTATCGCAATTATCTCTTGGAGCCATGGTTTTAGCCTATTAGCCATCACTTTTTTTTTTTTATATATAATTTTGTAGCTAAAGTTGCATAGGCTTATAGGTCTAAACCGGCTGATTTCCTCTAGGTTCTTAACCTTAGGAATAAGAGATATATGTGTCAAGTTTAAGTTTGGGTCAAGAATAACTGTATCAAAAAAGTTCTGGACCAACTGAAATGTATCTTCCTTGATATCTTCCCAAAAGTTGCGATAGAACTGTCCATTCATTCCGTCAGGTCCTGGGGCTTTTGTTGCTCCTAGCTGGAACACAGCTGTTTGACTTTCTCCATTATGATGTTGGCCATAAGATTTTCATTTATCTCATCTCCAATCGAGGTCAAGCATTGGTCTAGAATAGGTTGGAAGTTCCGGGGACCTACCGATTCATATAAGTTTCGGTAGTAATCCCTTATGTGATTTTTAAGAATGTGAGGTTCTCTAGACCAAGTCCTTCCATCAATCATCAGCATTGTTATCCTGTTTCGGTTCCTCCTCTGGATAGTTGGTTCGTGAAAATATTTGGTATTTTTGTCACCCCATTACAGCCACTCAATACGGGATCTCATCCCCCAATACATTTCCTCTTGTTTCCATATATTTCCTAATTGATCCACTATCTTCTGGATTTCATCTTTGCTTGTGGTTGCCCCTGATTTGTTGCTTATCTCCGTTAGTTTCCTTTTCAGCCCTTTGATTTCGTGCGATGCATTAGAGAACTTCTCCCGACTCCATGATGCTAGCTTCTTTGATACTTCTTGGATTTTACCTGGGAAACTCTGCAGCTGAAGTTGTTCCTCTTTCCATGTGCTCCTTATGATATCCCCACAATCCTGTTCTTCTAACCAGTAAGCCTCGAACTTGAAATCCTTTTTTCTTTTGTTCTGGTGTGGGTATAAGTATATCATGAGCGAGCTGTGATCTGATCCCACAGCAGGTAGTGCCACCACTTCCGCATTTGGGAAGGTCACCCTCCATTCCATTGTGCATAATACCCTGTCAAGCCTTTTCTACTAGTGCATCGCCTTCTCGCTTATTTGTCCACGTGTAGGCACAACCTTTACTCTCTATGTCCATGAAGGAACATTCATTTGTGAACTCCCGAAAAGCCGCAATTCTGTGATGGTCAGCCTCTTTCATTCCTTCTTTCTCCCAAATATACAAAATCTCATTAAAGTCACCCATGCATATCCACATAAGTTGATTTGTTGCTCGAAAGATTCGTATTTGTTGCCAAAGTGCTAATCTCTCGAAAATTCGTGGACGCATGGAGGAAGGTAATTTGCATATGTTTCCCACTTTCTGGTTCTTTGCATTCTAGGTCAATGATTTCTTTTGAGCTGTAATTCACTTTGATCTCTGCATCTTCAAGCCACATAATAACCAGACCTCCTGCTATTCCTTCCGGTGGTACTAGATGTGAATGTGGGAACTTGAACTGTCTTCTTACCCTTTCCACCAGCATCTCTTTATTTTTTGTTTCCATTAGAAAAACTAGGGTGGGCCTTTCCTAAGCCACTAAGGCTCTTAGCTCTTGAACCGTCAAGGGGTTGCCCAGCCCTTGACCGTTCCAGCTCAAAACCCTCATGTCGTTGTCGGTGGCTTATTAGGGATAGCCACCAGAGACCACTCCCTTCCTTCTCTTACCACCTGAATAGGGGTATCTAAAAGCTCCATCCCGTCTACCAATGCTATGGCAGATTCTTGAATCTTCTTCTGTTTCTTTGCTCTTTTGAAGATCTGACTTTTCTTAACACTTGTTGCTTTGATCTTGATAGCTTCAGCGGGGTGTGGTTCGAATATAACTATTTGTTTGCCTTTACTTTCCTGTTCTACTGCATTTTTAACCGTACTTCCCTCATTCTCCTCTAGTAAAGGCCCGTCAAGTCTTTTTTCCTTGTAGTTGGATCTGGATTTTGTGCTCCTTCTTCTCTCACAACAATTTCCATTCCACACGATTGGGTTTGTGTTTCTGGAATTAATTCATCTTCTTCTTGCTGCCGGTTTAACTCGTCATAGAAAGCCTTCCAGTGTGGACTTTTTTCTCTCACCTTAGCCTTCAACCAAGGTCCGTACTGCCCTGCTTTGTTCTCAGCCCACTTTGTTTGCTCATATGGGATTTCTTCACAGTACAATGCATAATGGCCCATTCTACCACATGAGTAACAATAATGGGGTAATCGTTCATACTTAAAATCCACCCACAGCATTTTTTCTCCTAATTTAATGACAGTTCCAAATCTCAGGGGGGCCTTTAAGTCCACTTCAACCTTCACTCGTCCTGTTTTATAGGGTCCCCCTTTAGCTTCTAGTTGAACATCTAGGACTTTTCCAATTTTTGCAGCTACATTTGAATAAATATCATCCAAAATCCATCCTGGGTATCCCTGCTAGTTGAACCCAAAAGGCACACTTTGTGAAATCATAACAATGCTCAGGTATATCAGCAACACATTGTTTCAACACCAATAAATTGCTTGTGAAGGACCACGGTCCCTAGTTTAGGACTTTTTCTTTTTCAGCCTCTGATTCGAACACAAATGAATAAAAACCCGGCTCTTTCTGATTACAGACCACTGTATCTATCTTCCAAGCCTTCTTCATAGTGTTTTGGAATGCCTGAAAGTTCACATTTGGCTTTGAATAGAGTTTGCCATAGACGGTCCGTTTACATTCTAATCTTTTTTCAACTGGGATTTCACGCCTCACTTTCACAACATCGTCCTCCGACCACAAGTGACCCAAATTTTACAAAGCGCGGCAAGACGTATTTCATTCTCATTTTCTCTCTCCATTTTCCAATCTTGCAAGCGACTGAAATAGGGAACCTACTGATGGAGGTTTGGTTTGCAACTTGCTTTGAAGGGAGCTCTGGGAGATGGGGATGTGGCCAACGAGTTGCAATAGCTAAAACTTGAAAGGTGGGGTCTCTCGAGAAATTTGGACTTGCAACAAGAGAAGCCCCACCCAATGGAACAGGACCACCTACCCACGCCAAGAGTGTGAAGTGCCCAACTGTGGGTCATGGTGTTGCGATCCAGCTTGAAGACTTTCATCCCCAGCCTTGGAAACAGAAATTTTGTTGTGGTTTAGGGGGAAAGTGTGGGTTTTCATGTATTAGGGTTTGGGGTTTTGAAAGGCTACGGGTGATTTGGAGAGAAAATATTTTTCTTTTTCGGTGAGGATGGTGCTATCCTCCATATTGAATGTAATGGGAGGAGACTTAAGGGGGATGTTGAAATTTGTTGACACTATAACCCATTACAGGGATAGAGAACTGCTCTGCCCAGATGGAGAGGAAGCAACTCTTCCGAGAGAAGATGGTTTTTACTTTGGTATTTGAAATTGTCTTTATCCATTCACATACATAAAGCCTAGTTGAATTTTAACTTTTTCTTCCTTCTGCTTTATTCATGGTTATGTCGTCATGTATGTAGTGTATATGGAACCCTTGCTACTTTGGGTCGTGTGATGCGGCAATGATAGTGCATGCATATTAACTTTGCTAGGAAAAATATTTAAAAAGTCTTAAACCAGTTGTATATATACCATTCAGTCCTAAGCCTTTTAATTTGACTAATTTAATAATTAATTTTTTGATAATTTATAAATTCAATCTATTCGGATGATTTTGGCTAAGAATTGATGACATGGATGCCAAATATCCAACATGACATGAGTGGTGCTAACTTGATTTTTATTTTTTATCCTTATTTTTTAAATTTTCTAAAAAATATTATTAATCTTTTTTCGTCTTTCTTTTTCTATTCTTGAGGGCCAGTAAGACCCACCAGCCTCTAAACAAGGGCTTACAAGCCCTTGTCAGCTACAACATACGTAGGGAGCCCTTGCCCAGATTTAAGTTGGGGTTGCGAGCGCTCGTGAGCTATTGGGCAAGGGCTACAAGTCCACACTGGCTAAAGCGAGGCTTGCCTAGTGGTTGATGAGGCTTGCACGCCCTCACTCAATGGTTGCGATCCCTTGCCAGCCCCCAACAATAAGAAAAAAACAAATGAAAAATTCTAAAAATAAAAATAATTTTTTTTAACATAATCTCAACAACAACCTATGAACTAAAAGTCCATCAATCGAGGATTTCAGTACACTCAGATTGGGGATGGAAATGGTGTTCACGACAAATCTCCAGCCTAGAGTCACAAGCTTCGCCGCGGTAACAGTGAAGCACGGGAAGAGAACAACCGGTAATGTCAGCATAGAAGATATTAGAATCTAATAAGTTGAAAAGCCCACTCGCAGAAGGTAAAATCCTAGAGGGAGATGACATGACGGGTAGAGAAGCCGACACATCAGCAGCACAACTCCGACGCCATCTCTCCAGTGGAGAGACTCGTTCAGGGATGATCACCTGGGAGACCTAACTGTTTCAGTTTCTCTTGCTGAAGCGGGACCGAGGGGGTGGACCTAGCATTCTGCACAGCACAAGACAAGACAAGACAACACAGACGAATGTGAGATAGACGCAGAAGATGCTCAACCGCAATATGCATCCTGCAAACAATAATCTGCCCACATCGAATGCGTAACAACGACCCGAGCTGTTCTATTTCCTCGATCGCATAGGAGCGCAGTCACAAAACAAGCGGAAGCAATCGCGCAAACATCAAAAGTGGAAAGTTGGAAAGTCGAAGTTACGCACGCGACGAGAGGAGAGGAGAGCGGGCGGCGGCGGAGCGGAGGAGCTGGGAAAGCATCGCCCCGCCCTCGACACCTCAACCAACCACCTCCTCATTATTCCCTCTGCTCCTCCTCCACTCAGTCACGTTGCAGTCCGCGCAAACGATGAAGAAGGCGGCATCGAGCCATGATTCTTCGAGGCCACCCTATTGGATCGGATTTCACGTTTCGATTCACTTCAGGCCTGGCCCAGCTCCCCTGGGCCATGAAATTTTTAGCTAAATCCATTGACCACTCTTTAAAAGCGGCTTATTTATTTCTCGAAAAATAAATCATTCAAAAAATATTTTCTAATGATGGTCTATCGTTTGAATTAATTAGTCAATAAGAAATTTATTAACTTCAATTTATGTCTTAAATATTTTCTTGTACGATAAAAATATTTTTCGTTCTTTCAATTTTTACAATGATATGAGCAATCATTTTAGGAAATCTTTTATTCCAAATCATTTATTTTCCATGATACACTCTCCCAAAAAACGATTGTCTATATTGCTCGAAATAAATAATCAATAAAAAATATTTCATTACCGATAATGATTTATGTCTAAATATTTTCATCGACGAATAAAATGTTTTTCGCTCATTCATTTTTTTGTAAACAATATACACGATCATTTATAAGAGAATGCTTTCCGAATCATTTTCGTTGTGCTTGTTTCAAGGAAAATTTCGTGATAAAGAAAAAGACTTTCTAGGAAATAATTTTCCCTTTCAAATAAGAGAATATATTTTCCTAATTTTAAACATGCTTATTTTTTGTAATGGTAAATGGTTTTTCATAAGCTGATCATTTTCAACAAACGAAATGTGTGAAAGTTAAGAAAAATAATTTGCCAAAAATGTTTTCACTCAAATAAGCACACCTTTAATCTTTCAATCTCAGTAAATGAATGTATAATGGCATGAGGCGCATAACCCAGGAAGAAGGTTTCATGGACGAGGTAGGTTTGAAATATATGCCGGGGAAGTGCAAGTACCAAATCGAGAAAGGGAAATGAGTCGATTGATGTAGCAAGGGACCTAATGAAGACGATGTTGAAGAAGGAAAGTCCCCATTCCAATTTCCAGTTGAGATCAGAGGCGTGAAGCACATGTTAGGCGCAAGTGTCGTGTCGAATTGATAATTCTCAATCCCGTAAACACGCGGCATTGGGTCGTGTTTGATATGCCCTCACTTATCCAGCCAACGGGTACCTTCCTCCGCCTTTCGAGAGTGAATGAAGAAGAGAAAAAGGGAACGACTTCCCCGACCGTTCTATATATACATGTGCCGTCTCCCTACTCCAACCCACACACAACATCCATCCCATCCTCCACGCCACACACGCATAAACTCGTCGTCGGTTAGAGAGGGAGAGAGAGATGTCTGGGCAGGTGTCGTACGAGACAGAAGTGAAGGCGGGAGCAGCGAAAGTATGGGAGCTGTATGGCACCACCAAGATGGCCCTGCTGGCCAAGGAGGCCCTCCCGACACCGTCATCGGACTCGACATCCTGGAAGGCCAGGGCGCCGTCGGCACCATCATCAAGATCACTTTGGCTGGAGGTACGTGATCTCGTATGTGTGTATGTATCTAGAAAATGATTGCGTGATAGTCTTTAATCCATTGTGAGAATAACGGTACATTCTAAGTAACAAAAATCAATTAATAAATGATCATAAATTGTTGTGAGATCTACTTTTTCAAATATTTGTAATTCATAACAAATTGTTATTCTTACGGTACCTCAAAAATTATTATACTAGCAAAACCCTTGTCTAAGTGACGCGATGATCATCAATTGCACTCATTCATTACCCATCTTCCTTTTGCCGCGACAGGTTTCTCCTATAAAGAGAAGTTCACCAAGGTGGACCACGAAAACCGTGTGAAAGAAACTGAGGCGATCGAAGGCGGGTTCCTGGATATGGGACTCTCCCTGTATCGATTGCGATTAGAAGTGATAGGCAAGGACGAGGAGGAGTCGTGCGTGATCAAGTCCACCATTGAGTATGAAATCGCCGATGGGGCTTCCTTTGATGTCTCCCTCGTCTCGGTGAAGCTGTTTGCAGATATCGCTGAAGTTGTTAAGAAGCGAGTCACCACCTTGGCCGGCGCCAACTAAGCACCTACGACAAAGCTACTATCATCTACTCTATGGTCGGTTGAACCGAGAGTATTATAAATCAATAAATCCTTGTTGCCTTTTCTTTTTTGTGTACAACGGGAGAGTTGTTCCCGAGTGATTTTCAACTAAGCGTTAGAGCTGTATTGATTACCAAGCTTGATATTGGTTTCTACATCATGGTCAATCCAGTCGAGTAGATATGCTTGCAAATTGTAACAGGGAAATAAAGGAAAGAGACGCCGACCTGCTCTGCAAAGCTGAGGACGTGCATGCACTCACAACGAGTGGGGCAGGAGATGGAAACACGACCTAGTTTTCCACATGTGCCGATGAGGGAGCCGGACCGGCGGTTTTGTCGTTTAACTTAATAGTGCATGCAACGCGGACAATGGGACCGGCGGTTTTGTCACTTAACTTAATAACGCATGTGACGAGGACAGGCGCCCGGGGAGAGGGCCGGTCCTCCGAAGTGGTTGGGACCGGTCCTTGGAAATATTCCGCAAAGCCCCGCTAAGATAATGGTGGGGTCATTTTTGGAGACAACAGTTGATTCTCAATCACAAATTTTCCCTGGTGTTGGGATCGGTCGGATCCCGAAAAAATGGATTCGGCACTAAAACCGAACCCCTAAATCATATGCGGAAGATAAGCTAATGTCACGTATCACCGATCAAAAGACACCACGATTCGAGCGTACGCTTGTTGGCGCGCGAGATTAGACACCGTGCCGTATTGAAGAAGAGATTTCGGTTAGTTCGATCCGATGTCGAAGATTCGCCGTGGAGTGGAGATGGCGTCGCCTCTTGGCCTTGGAGAGAGAGAGAGAATCTTGGGAGAGAAAAATGAACGTACTAAATGCGAAAAAATGTACGTTCATTCTCTTTCTCATCCCTTTTATAGGCTATGTAGCACGGACACTCTCCGGAAGCCTTCGTGTCGTGTCCGACACTCCGACACGTGTCCGACACGCTCCGACACGTCCCGACACGCGGTCAACGAGTGTCGAAAAATCCGACACGTGGTCAACTCTTTCCGACACGCGAGTCCAGAATTTCGACACGAGATTCCGACACGCACGGGGTCAATTTTAAAAATTTCTAAAACTTGTGGGGTCAAAATATAAATATACACAAAAGAAGTAAAAAGAAGTAATAAAAATGCTATACATATACACGCACGGGGTCAATTTTTTTTTTTTCAGTTTTTTTTATAGAATTTTTTTAGTTTTTTAAAAAGTCTTTTACTATGAAAGAAGTAATAAAAAATGCTATATATGATAAATAAATAAATTTAAAAATATCATTTCAGCATTTTTCTTTAAACAATGTTTTTTTCCTCTAAGTTTTATGTATTATTGTAACAAATTAAAATAATGAATGATATTATTTAATATTTTTCGTGTAAATTAATTCTAGGCTATTATTATTATTATTATTATTATTATTATTATTATTATTATTATTATTATTATTATTATTATTATTATTATTATTATTATTATTATTATTATTATTATTATTATTATTATTATTATTATGTATTTATATATAAAAATATATTTAATATATAACGTGTCGGAACGTGTCGAAATTCTCTATTTTTAAAAAATGACGTGTCGGCGTGTCGTGTCGTGTCGTGTCGCGTGTCGCGTGTCCGTGTCGGTGCTACATAGTTTATAGGTGCCCTTTTTCACGGGCCTAATTCCCGTGGGCCGGGCCAGCTTAGGCCCGTTATTAAATCCATCATCTCCCACTCGCACATGGTGGGTCATAAACCAACATGGGCGGATAGGCCCAACTTAGGCCCATCAACTGAAAATCCTCTTTTCCTCTTTCAACATTCATACCGGTGAATAATCCGTGCGACCAAAGCATACTTTGAGAGCTCGTTGCTATATATCCGTTAGGAATATATAGCAGCTCATATTGGGCATCATTTTCCTAGTAAATTTAGTATGCAGTACCTAGATCGATCGATCACATTTATATCTCTCTTAATCTCATTTAAACAATGATATATGTATTGTATTCACAATTATGATTATCCCAAAGACAGTCATAATTGGTCGCCTGTGAATACAAAACCACAATGTGATTCTACAAATCCGATCTTCCTCTTTCCTTCAAACTCTCAATTTCAGTTCAACTTGCTTTTCTAGAAATATCCCATTAGATCGAATCATCTCATGACCATTGGCAACATTCTAAGATAGCAAACACTAAATAGAAATCTTGAGAATAAGTAAGAGTCATGAGGGCACTAAAAAATTGAGGAACTCTATTCCTCAAGAGTCTCACACGTCATAAAAGTTGAGATCAAACTTTTGTCACTCTTATAGGTCGTCTCATGCATACGTAGTATGAAATACGTATTACGGTATTAACTCATTTCCCATGGAGCGTATGTCTACATCTTTAATACCGTACATATGATAGTTCAGACATACCCAATGTCTAACTTGAGTTCACGTATTTACTCATTCATAAAATTCATCAGAACTCACATCTGGCATCTTAAACAGATAAAGTAAAATGTGTGGGTTATTTTACTTTCGGACATCGTAAGCATTATGTCCTCATCTTAACACTCAGTTAAGGCGACATATTTATTTTAAGCTTGAGCTCTCGATTATCACCTAGATAATAAGCTTAAAAATCGTCTCATCTCTATTTATCACATAGTAAATAGAGGCGATTACCCGTGTGAGAGGGCTAATCTTTTATCTGTCCGACATACTTTCTCAACATAATATAATGCACTAAGCATTAAGATGCATAAAGATCAAACAAAAGATTCATAGGCATTTAATAATGAAACAACACTAGTTCATACATGTGAACAACTCAGGGAAATTACAATCCAGTACATCAGACTCTACGCAATCCTAGAGATTTCACATGACCACAAAACACATCTCTAGGTATTGGCTTTGTCATAGGATCTGCTACCATTCTATGCGTAGATATGTACTGCAAGTTCACATCCTTTCGTGCAACCATATCTTTTACAAAGTTATACTTGGTATCTATATGTTTGGTCTTGCCATGATATTTTGGATCTTTAGTGTACGCTATAGCTGCTTGGCTATCACAGTTAACCAACAACGGATGTGCAGCTTTTTCAATAACACCTAAATGATCCAAAAATCTCTTAAGCCAAACTCCTTCTTGGACCGCTGCGATAATGCCACGAACTCAGCTTCCATCGTGGATAAGGCTATACACGTTTGCTTCTTCTTGCTCCATGATATGGCGCCATTGTTGAGTAAGAAAGCAAAACCAGAGGTAGATTTCCTTTCATCTAAATCTCCTCCCCAATCAGCATCGAATAGCCTTCAAGTCGCAAATCCTTTCCTTGATAATTCAACTTGAAATCAGCGGTTCCCTTCGGATACCTTAGTATTCTCTTTACACTTTCCAATGTCTTGGACCTGGATTGGATTGGTATCTACTCACCATTCCAACTGCAAAACATATGTCGGGTCTTGTACACATCATAGCGTACATCAAGCTCCCAACAGCACTAGCATAAGGAACATGTTTCATCTGTTCATTTTCTTGTGGAGTCCTCGGACACAGACTATGGCTCAATCCTTTACCTTTCGCAATAGGAGTGTCTATGGGTTTACTATCTTGCATACGAAATCGTTCAAGAACTTTATTTATATATGTTTCTTGCGAAAGAGACAACGATCTCTTCAAACGATCTCTTGAAATCTTAACTCCAAGAATGTATGCAGCCTCACCCATATCCTTCATTTCAAAGTTGGAAGACAACCAACTCTTGACAAGTATGAACAAACTCCATATTACTTCCGGCAATCGGTATATCATCAACATATAATGATATGATCACAAATTGATCCTTGGATCTTTTGATATATACACAATGATCCTCATCAATCATTGTAAAATCATATGCCATTATGGCATTATGAAAACGTATATACCATTGTCTCGATGATCTGCTTAAGGCCGTATATCGACCTCAAAAGTCGACACACCTTTTCTTCTTGGCCTTTTACCATGAAACCAGTTGGTTGTTCCATGTATATTTGTTCCTCTAATTCTCCATTGAGGAAAGCAGTCTTTACATCCATTTGATGTAATTCAAGATCCAAACTAAATACTATTGCCAGAATAATGCGAATCGAGGTAAATCTCACTACAGGAGAAAACGTATCTTCATAATCAATCATTTCCTGTTGATTATACCCCTTCGCTACAAGGCGAGCCTTATGCCTTTCTATCGAGCCATCAGCCTTTCGCTTTACTTTGAGAACCCATTTGTTCCCAATAGCTCTGCGTCCTTTTGGAAGATCAACCAGTTCCCAAACTTGGTTTGATTTCATTGACTCAATTTCCTCTTCCATTGCATGAATCCATTTTTCCTTACTAGGGCAATTTAGAGCCTCATTAATATTTCTAGGCTCATCCTCATCTTGTGGAGCAACCATAAAAGTTTCCCCCTCAATGTCAAAACGTCGACGGGGAATACTTTGGCGACTTGTTCGCCGTATGGGAGTTTGTGCTCTTTGCACATCATTCCCCATTATGCTCCCACTGGGATTAGATAATGATGTCGTCTCATCATGTGGTTGCAATTGAGAATGAGTCAAATTCAATTCATCACTTCTCATATTACTCCCACTTGGACGAACTCCACTAAGATCATTATCTTGATCCGAGGTTTCAAACATGGTGTTTTCTTCCCCTATTTCGCCCTTCTTAGGAAATTCATCCTCTAAGAATGTGACATCACGTGATTCAAATTCAGTTATACTCCCACTTTCCTGCTCACCTATGAACACATACCCTTTTGAGTGTTCTGAGTATCTTATGAAAATACTCTTCTTTCCTCCGGGACCCAATTTCCCAAACTTGTGAGAGGATTCAAGTGTATAGGCAGCACAACCCCATGGCTTAAGAAAACTTAAGTCTGGTTTTCTACCTGTCCATAACTCATATGGAGTGGAAGCAACTGATTTGGAAAGCACACGGTTAAGTATATAGGCAGCGAGATAACAACGCATCACTCCAAAAGGTGATAGGCAAGTTAGCATGCGCCATCATGGACCTAACCATTTCTAGTAGGGTTCTGTTTCTTCTCTCTCGCAACACCATTTTGTTGAGGAGTGTATGGAATAGATAACTGTCTTTCTATTCCTTTTTCATCACATAATTTTCTGAACTCATCAGATAAATATTCTCGACCTCGATCGGATCTCAATGCTTTTATTTTCTTGTCTAATTGATTCTCTACCAGGTTCATAAACCTTTTGAAACAACTTATTGCTTCAGATTTGTGAGAAATTAAATAGACATATCCGAATCGAGTATAATCATCTATGAAAGTGATGAAATAAACAGCCTCATGCATTCCTCTTACATTCATTGGACCACAGATATCAGAATGGATTAAATGCAGAGGAAACTCAGCTCTTTTACCTTTTCCAAATGGTTTCCTTGTCGTTTTCCCTTCTAGGCAATGCTTACAGATAGACAAATCGACTTTTTCAATATTGCCCAACAAGCCCTCTTTGGCTAGTCTATTCATACGCTGTTGGCCAATGTGACCAAGTCTAGCATGCCATACATTCACATCATTATCATATGTGTTAGGAGACATGAGAAGGGAATAACAA
Source organism: Eucalyptus sp. ANBG9806169 (assembly GCA_014182395.1). Taxonomy (NCBI): domain Eukaryota; kingdom Viridiplantae; phylum Streptophyta; class Magnoliopsida; order Myrtales; family Myrtaceae; genus Eucalyptus; species Eucalyptus sp. ANBG9806169. Next base: position 42,168,326 of record CM024573.1, on the reverse strand, counting down.
GCATTTGTATTAACATAATCAATATCTAACACAATAAAACCATCCATAAAATATCCACAACCATAGTAATTTGTATTCAAAAACAAATCCACACCTCTATCATAGAAGTTCATATTAAAACCTAATTTAACCAATACTAAAACGGACACTAAATTCCGACGAATCTCCAGAGTATCCAATACATCATGAAGGAACAAAGTGCGTCCACCATGCATATTCAGTTGGCATGTGCCAATTCCTTTCACTTCAGCTCTGGAGTTGTTTCCCACATAGATCCACTTAGTTCCGGTTGGTATTCGTCGGAATTCCACGAAGGATCCTCTATCCTTCGCTACATGGTCTGTTGCTCCCGAATCCACAGTCCACAAAGGATTAGATTCAGTTAAGAATACAGAACTCGACACATAAGTTAAGTTCTGAAAAATACAAGGGGTGCTTACCTTCTTTGGCTCACGACAGTCGCGAGCATAGTGACCCTTCTTGTCACAATTGTAGCATTTCACCCTTGCTAGCTTTTTCATGCGAGGACGCTTTCCTCTTTCATGTTGGTTAAACTTGGGTTTCTTTCCCGAAGGACTGCTTCCTTGCCTTTCCCTTTATTAAACCAGGTTAGGGTGCTTGCGCTTGGAGCCCGAAGCTCCATTTGAACTAGAACTAGCATGATAGAGTTCGGCTTCCGGCTTAGCCGCCAGCGGCGGTCATCTTCCAGCTCAAGATGACGCAATGCATCCTCAAAGGTTTTGATATTCTCATTATGAGTCGGTGCACCTTCATATGCTCCCAACTCGAGGCAAGGAACGAATCACTTTGCTTGCACTTGCTGCTCATCCGTCGGGACATGGCCAGCATCTTTAAGCTCATTAATCATGTTTGACATCTTTCTAAGATGTTGCTTCATGGTCTGACCATGAGGTTTCTTATAAGAGTCAAACCTAATAGTGAGCTGCCTTAGTCTGGTCACCGAAGTATGACCAAATCTTGCCGCCAATGCTTCCCACATGTCTTTGGCATTTTCAAAACACCTAAACTCTCGCATGACGTCATTTTCCATGCTGCTCAGCAACGTGATGCGAGCAAGAGAGTTCTTTCTTTTCCATGCAGCAAATGCTTCTTTGTCTCTCTTATGCTGTGCAGTGGTTCCTTCTTCAGGTTCTACCATGGTCAAGATAAGAATCTCAAGTGCTTCTTGCTCTTCCAGTACATACTAGATTTTCATTTGCCAGATTTCATAGTTGTCACCATTGAGCTTTTCACCTTTGTTCAGCTCGGCAACTATGCTCTTTGTGGCTGAAGCCATTGATCTCGAACACATCGAGACATATATGCACGAGTTATTAATGCCTATTATTTATGCATCTATTTTGCACAAACCCATCATATTAATTAATAATTTTAAGTAAGGTTTCAGAATCAAAAGGTCACTATGTTTCCAATCATCCTCCAAAAATCCTAACTTAAAACTATCATTAATATGACTGTCATATGCAAAATCAATTCTATGAAGCTACAAAAACTTCTATTACTACCCACAGCTACTTACCCACAGTAACCAGCAATCACAGAAAGCAACAGATAATTGACATACAATATAACAATAAGGCTTTCACATAATATGGCTAACAAATAGGTTGCTACAACAACAACAACAATCAGGTAGATAACATTTACATAGGATGTCCACATAGCACACTCAAAAAAAAAAAAAAAAAAAGCTAATACATTTTACAAATAACCTTCACACGAACCGGGAAAGATCCTATTTTGGTTAATTTCTTGACCTTTTCCCTTGCAACAATGCAGTAATATTCGTTTACAAAATCTATCACAATTTTCTTATATGAAGCAGCACCGTTGACATCCCATATGCGATTCAACACATCTTGCCATTCAGGTGGAAGAGTGTTAATGAAAAATCGCACCATCTCGATCGCGACATGGGATGACCATTCCATATGACCTGTTGAATTTTCCCGTTGACTTCAAGAACATGATCAATTAAGTCACCTTCCTCCCATCGATAATCGAGTCAACTCAAATATCAACTTAGAAAGCTTTGCCTTTTGTTTATCGGTAATCACGCGAATAGGCGTACGTAATCGAAGGGGAGGCATTGTTCCCGCAACGAATGCAGAACAAAATTGGATTACATATAATCCACATAGACATAATTGAAAAAAGAAACAAATTCTTTTTTTTTTTTTTGGTCAACGGTCAACGATCGTCATTCAACGGTCAACGGAAGTCAACGGTCAAAGGTCAAACGGAGTCAACGGTCAACGGAGTCAACGGTCAAAGGTCAAACGGACCGGTCAACGGTCAACGTTCGGACGACCGGACGCGGTCGGACGCGCGTCGCGCCCGGTCGGAACGTTCGGACCGCCGGACGCACGTGCACGCGCGTGCCCGTCCGCGGGTCGGTCGGGTCGGGTCGGGTCGGGTCGCCGTCGGGCCGCCGGGCCAACGGACGTCACGGCGCGTCATCGATGACGTCACCCCGGCGGTTACCGACCGTTGGGTGACGCGCACGCGATGACCGTGGACCGGCGCGTGCTGGTTCGCCACCGGCGCGCGTGTGCCGCACGCGCCGGACGAACCAGCCGCGCTGCTCAGGCGCGTCGCGCCCACGCGCAGCGGCTTCGGCCGCGCGTGCGGAGCGCGTGCGGCGTCCCCGGCGGCGCACGACGTGTCGCCGGACTCGTCTCGACGTCGCCTTCCTCCCTATTCCATTAGATTTTGGTTTCGACTTATAAAAAATCGAAAAAATATGCGAACAACTCTCGGGTGTCAAGATTGCTTGCCCCGATCCGTACGGCCGAAGTTCATTTGCGAAAAAAGCGATCATAAAACATCATACAACATCATAAAACATCATACAAGTCGGGAAAACGCTAACACGGGCTCTGATACCAATGTTGGGATCGGTCGGATTCCGAGAAAACGGATTCGGCACTAAAACCGAACCCCTAAATCATATGCGGAAGATAAGCCCGGGAATGTCACGTATCACCGATCAAAAGCACACCACGGATTCGAGCGTACCTTGTTGGCCACAGATTAGACACCGATGCCGTATTGAAGAAGAGATTTCAGTTCCGTTCGATCCGATGTCGAAGATTCGCCGTGGAGTGGAGATGGCGTCGCCTCTTGGCCTTGGAGAGAGAGAGAGAATCTTGGGAGAGAAAAATGAACGTACTAAATGCGAAAAAATGTACGTTCATTCTCTTTCTCATCCCTTTTATAGGTGCCCTTTTTCACGGGCCTAATTCCCGTGGGCCGGGCCTTTAGGCCCATCGTGGCCGGGCCAGCTTAGGCCCGTTATTAAATCCATCACCTGGCAAGTTCGTAAAGATGCAGAGTTCATCATTGAGGAGTAGATTTAGCGAATTTCCTGTCCAAGAAAGGAGGAAAGAATTATTTGAAAAAAAGGGAAGCAATAATGTTCTTTTACTGTATTAGATCACAAAACAATAATTAGGACTTGATAAAATAAGTTAGCATAAAAGATGTGAGAAATTGTAATTATCCATCTTTGGTTTGGTAATACATCCGCATATTATCATATGGCGGTGAGCATGAACTGGGGAGAATATTTCAGCCATTCTAACACTCGAGCTCAGATCTAGACTCAAAGGAAATCCACAAGAATCATTCGAAATCAGCCCCAACAGCTCACTCGAACACAACGTGCATATGAACTAAAGAAAACGAGCTCCGGCTTCCACGTTTTGGCCAAAACAGGACGAGAGCAGCAGGGATTCACGAGAATGCCCACTCAATGCGAACACCCCTACCCGGCTCAAAGACGACGGTCTTAGGACGAGTTGAAGACGAGACAAACTATGGCCAGCTGCCTCTCATTGTTTCCGAGTCGAGGTCCTCAGAAGAAGGAAGTCGAACCTGGCCACTGAAGAACTTATCGGAAATGCTAGAAACCGAGAGTGGAGGTGGCTGAGGATGAGGAGTCCATGAGGTCCAAAGAGAGAGGGACCGAAGAGAGAACTGCGAAAGAGACAACCAAAGGGAGATGTCGAACTGAGAGGAGAAGGCAAATGGCTCGATGAAGGGGATGCCAGTAATGGTTGTGACTTGTGGCGGTGGTGGTGACAGAGGCGATGGACGGATCAGCATGGTCGATCGTGAGGTTGAGGCAAGGGGTGTTGGGAAAAAATCAATCCATCAGAAAGATTAATAACACACTCTTTAAGGAATTATTTGCCTCACTTTTGCCCCCACATTAAAAACATGCGAATGCACACACGGTCTAAAATTTGGTACTAATCAACAATTATTGTTATTATTTGTATTTAACTTCAGACTTATAATTGTAAAAGATTAACCATAGTGTCCTATAGAAACAATGCAATTGTTTACAAAGAAGTTATGATTATTATTTATTTATTTAATTTTGAATTTTATTTCTTCGGCTGCGGTTTCAAATGTCCTCTTTGTTCATACATAACTTATTAGCTTCTGAAAGGTTGTGTAATTTTGGATATATCTTCTCGTCTTTTGTTACCAATTACTAACGTGTCTACAATACAAATTTTCTTCTTTCAATTTTATTTTCTTTATAAAGGTATACAACTATAGTTTTCAATTGTTTCAAAGAAATACCAAAATTGCTATCAAGTATTCTCACCGAGACTTTATTGTATTCTTGAGAGTTTTTGCTAGTGACATGTGACAATGTTATCGGGTAAATAATTTTCTAAATAGAATGTTATCATGCATCAAAATCCAACTTCATTATTTTTCTCAATCTATTGATTTTTTCCCCAACAAAGGAAATGGAGAGGGAGAGTGTGTGTATGGTTTGACAAAAAAGTTAACCTTTTTGTTATTTTTATTTCTAAGAAAATTTGACATCTAAAGGATAATTCTACGTGCCTTTATTAAATTGCGATGAAGGTGATAAGGGAGCTAATCTAAGTTTTCATTTTCTGGGTAAAAAAGGAAATAATTGAAAACTTCGATTTACCGACTTGGTCTCCTTCATATCTTTCAAGATTATAGGTCAGCCATGTTCTCCTCCACGACTTACTTGCTTGGTTTCTGTCAACGAAGTTGAGGACAAACATGAATTGTCTTTATTCATGCACATATATAGAGTTTAGCTGAGTTTTAACTTTTTTCTTCCTTCTACTTCATTAATGGTCATATCGTCATTTAAGTAGTGTATATGGAACCCTTGCTACTTGATAGTCTTTATTCAAGGCAAATGTTATAAACCAAATTCCAAAGTAGTAAATATAATGATTGATCATACAATCGCCAATTGATAGTCTCATTCTCGAAGGGATTGTGACATATTAGTAATTGTAAAGATCTAATGTTATGGTTTCAATAGTTTGGCGATATGATACATCACAAGATACTTCTTCTTTTGTTCTCAAAAAGGAACCGAAAAATAAGATCAGGTGAAGCGAAACTTTCATGTGATATAAATTGTAAATGCTCTCCTTTGTTCCTATTATTCAGATCAAGTGATTAGGAGAGTGAGAGACATCATAAGGTAATGGATGTAGAGATATGTAATTGTGTAATAGACCTTATCATGGATTTGACGGTCCGTTGAGGCCAGCATGAGTGAACAAAGCCTAAAGCACAAGGTGGGTGAGTTTGGATAAACAACTTCATACTTTGGCTTCAGCTTGGCCTCAGACATGAAGAACTGAACGGAAACAAATTACATCGCAACTACATTCTTTTCTTGAAAAAGAGAGGGGTTCACCAAGAGGCTAACATATTTCATCAGGAGAAGTATAGAGAAAATTGTCCAAAAAGTCCTAAACATATTATAAAGCGACCAATTAAGTTATAAAGCTTTCAATTTAATCAATTTCGTCTCAAACCTTTCAATTATAACAATTAAGTCCGTAAATATTTAATTTTATTTAGTTCTACACATTTTAACGATTTATCAATTTAGTTGTTCCATCCAATTTTGACTTAAAATTGCTAACGTAGCGGTCTAATCAATGCCGACTATCCTAGATGACACCATTGATGCTAGCACAAACAACGCCGACATCGACAATTTTTACCAAGGCAATCGAAGGCGAGCTCCTAGATATGGGGCTCTCGTTGTGTCGATTGTGGTTCGAAGTGATAGGCCAGAACGATGAAGAGTCGTGCGTGATCAAGACCACCAATGAGTATGAAGTCACCAATGAGGCTTCCTTTGATGTCTTCCTCGTCTCGGTGAAGCTGTTTGCAGATATCGTGGAAGTCGTTAAGAAGCGACTCACCACCTTGACCGGCTCTGCAGAGCTGCGGACGTGCACGCATTCGCAACGAGAGGGAGACGAGATGGAAACACGACCTAGTTTTCCACGTGTGCGGACGAGAGGAGCCGAACCGGCGGTTTTGTCGCTTAACTTAATAATGCACGAAACAAGGACGAGGGTACCAGCGGTTTTTTGGTTTGACTTAATAACGCGTGTGACAAGGACGAGGGGTTTTGTCCTTTAACTTTGTGCGTGCAGTCCGGTAGCTTTTTTAAAAATTTTACTTTTATTAGTTCTTAATTTAATCAAAATAAGTTCGAAGAAGAAAATAATAAAAGATGCCACGTGTGAGAGGGAAATTAATTTAAAAATATTACGTCAGCATCTTTAGTCATTCAAATTTACAGTGTTAACAAAAGGATTTGTTTATATCAATTTGATAAATTTTAAAACTTTCAATACACAAATTTATTTTCCTTTTATTTTGCACAATTGCCAACCCCTTCGCCAAAAGTGAAAACATGTCTTCATCTAGGTTTCGTGCCTTGTACCACTTGACTCGATCATGCAAATTTAACACCGTTGCAAAATCTCTTGCTCTAAACAATTCATCGGTTCCATAGACTTAAATTTCTTTAACTTGACCTAAGGTTTCTAAATTTTAATGTCCCTAGATCAAATGTCTAAAAGAAAATACTAGAAACTGATGAAATTCTAATTTTTCGGTTTGACCAAAAAGTTAACCTTTAGTTATTTTTATTTCTATGAAAATTTGCAGTCTGAAGGACTAATTCTATATGCATTTGTTAAATTGCAATAAAGGTGATGAGAACACTAATCTAATTTTTCTTTTTTGGATAAAAACGGAAATAATTGAAAACTACAATTTACCAACTTAGTTTCCTCCATATCTCTCAAGATTATACGTCAGTCGTCTTCTCCTCCAATCAAATTTCTAGTTGTTGATTAATATTATAATGTATGTGTTATTAGCACTTATTCGCTTGGTTTCCTCCAACGAAGTTGAGGAGAAATACGAATTGTCTTCATTCATTCACATATATAAAGTCTAGTTGAATTTTAACTTTTTCTTCCTTCTGCTTTATTCATGGTTATGTCATGTATGTAGTGTATATGGAACCCTTGCTACTTTGGGTCTTGTAATGCGGCAATGATGGTGCATGCAAATTAGCTTTGCTGGGAAAAATATTTAAAAAGTCTTCGACCAGTTGTATTTATACCATTCAGTTCTAAACCTTTTTAATTTGACTAATTTAATCATAAATTTTTTGATAAGTTAGAAATTCAGTCCACAAGTGCTCGTGAGCCATTTGGGCAAGGGCTACAAGTCCACACTAGCTGCAGCAAGGCTCATGGCCCTCGCCTAGCTATGAGCGAGGGATGTAAGCCCTTGCCTAGTGGTTGACAAGGCTTGCACGCTCTCACTCTATGGTTGGCAATCCGTGAAACGAACGTCGGAAAATCCGGAAAACATTTTCCGCGAAACGAACGGAGCCTTAAAGAAGACATAACCATGAATTCCTAAGGGAAAATGTTTTCCATGGAAGGGAAAAAGTCTTCTAAATTTGGGGAAAATATTTTTCGTTCTTTCATTTTTTATAAATAATATGCACGATCATTTTTAAGAGCATGTTTTCCGAATCATTTTCGTTGTGCTTGCCAGCCCCTAACCATAAGAGAAAAAAAGAAGAAAAATTTAATGAAAAATAAAAAAAAAAAAAAAAAAATTTTAAACATAATCTCGACAACAACCTATGAACTAAAAGTCCATCAATCGAGGATTTTAGTACACTCGGATTGGGGATGGAAAGTGTGTTCACGACAAATCTCCAGCCTAGAGTCACGAGCTTCGCCGCGGTAACAGTGAAGCACGGGAAGAGAACAACCGGTAATGCCAGCATAGAAGATATTAGAATCTAATAAGTTGAACAGCCCACTCGCAGAAGGTAAAATCCTAGAGGGAGATGAGATGACGGGTAGACAAGCTGACACATCAGCAGAACAACTCCGACACCATCTCTCCAGTGGAGAGATTCGTTCAGCGATGGTCACATGGGAGACCTAACTGCTTCAGCTTCTCTTGCTGAAGCGGGACCGAGGGGGTGGACCTAGCATTCTGCACAGCACAACACAACACAACACAGACGAATGTGAGATAGACGCAGAAGATGCTCAACCGCAATATGCATCCTGCAAACATTTATCTGCCCACATCGAATGTGCAAGAACGATGACAGCTGTTCTATTTCCTCGATCGCATACGAGCGCAGTTACAAAACGAGCGGAAGCAATTGCGCAAACATCAAAAGTGGAAACTTGGAAAGTCAAAGTTACGTACGCGACGAGAGGAGAGGAGAGCAGGCGACAGCGGAGCGGAGGAGCTGGGAAAGCATCGGCCCGACCTCGACACCTCAAAAAATAAGCATGTTTAAAATATTATTCGTTCTTTCATTTTTATAAATAATATGCACGATCATTTTTAAGAGCATGTTTTCCGAATCATTTTCGTTGTGCTTGTTTCAAGGAAAATTTCGTGATAAAGAAAAATAATTTCGAGGAAATAATTTTCCCTTTTCAAATAAGAGAATATATTTTCCTAACCGTAAACATGCTTATTTTTTGTAATGGTAAATGGTTTTTCATAAGCTGATCATTTTCAACAAAGGAAATGTGTGAAAGTTAAGAAAAATAATTCGCCAAAAATGTTTTCCCTCGAATAAGCACACCTTTAATTGTTCAATCTTTTTTTTTTTCTCAATAAAGTACTGTATAATGGCAGGAGGCGCCTAACTTAGGAAGAAGGTTTCAGAGGCGTGAAGCACGAGCTAAGGAGAAGACAAATATGTACTGGCGGATGCTTTTGCTTTCACGGTTCTTGTTCATAGTGATGCGTTTGATACGTACTTGGGACTTTGATATGAAAAATCTAAGTTTGCCTCGATGTCTTTGGATCTGATCGTGCAACTTTCCTTGGTAAAATCCCAACAAGTTTTCAAGTTTTTGTTTTTCGTTTTTTTTAAAAATAAAAAACTTCCTTTTCATGCAAAGCATGGAAAATGCTTAATCATATGCTGCGTAAGTGTCGCATCATGTTGGAGATTATCAATCCAGTAAACACGTGGCGTTGGACCGTTGGTCGCGTTTGAAGAAAACGCTTCCTTAGAAGATCTCAGACGGATGGAAGAGCGACGGGTTCCTTCCTCCGCCTTTTGAGAGTGAATGAAGAAGAAAAAAAGGGAACGACTCCTCCTCCGACTGTTCTATATATACATGTGTTAACCCCTACTCCAACTCACACATAACATCCATCCCATCCTCCACGCCAACGCGCATTAACGCGTCTTCGGTTAGAGTGGGAGAGAGATGTCTGGGCTGGTGTCGTACGAGACAGAAGTGAAGGCGGGAGCAGCCAAAGTATGGGAGCTGTATGGCACCACCAAGATGGCCCTGCTGGCCAAGGAGGCCCTCCCCGACACCATCATCGGACTCGACATCCCGGAAGGCCAGGGCGCCGTCGGCACCATCATCAAGATCACTTTGGCTGGAGGTACGTGATCTCGTATGTGTGCGGATGTGTCTAGAAAAATGATTGCGTGATAGTCTTTAATCCCTTGTGAGAATAACGGTCCATTCTAAGCAACAAAAAATCAATTAATAAATGATCATAAATTGTTGTGAGATCTACTTTTTCAAATATTTGTGATTCACAACAAATTATTATTCTCACAATATCTCAAAAATTGTTATACTAGTAAAACCCTTGTCTAAGTAACGCGATGATCATCAATTGCACTCATTCATTACCCATCTTCCTTTTACCGTGACAGGTTTCTCCTATAAAGAGAAGTTCACCAAGGTGGACCACGAAAACCGTGTGAAAGAAACTGAGGCGATCGAAGGCGGGTTCCTGGATATGGGACTCTCCCTGTATCGATTGCGATTAGAAGTGATAGGCAAGGACGAGGAGGAGTCGTGCGTGATCAAGTCCACCATTGAGTATGAAATCGCCAATGGGGCTTCCTTTGATGTCTCCCTCGTCTCAGTGAAGCTGTTTGCAGATATCGCTGAAGTTGTTAAGAAGCGAGTCACCACCTCGGCCGGCGCCAACTAAGCACCTACAACAAAGCTACTATCATCTACTCTATGGTCGGTTGAACCGAGAGTATTATAAATCAATAAATCCTCGTTGCCTTTTCTCTTTTCGTGTATGACGGGAGAGTTGTTCCCGAATGATTTTCAACTAAGCGTTAGAGCTGTATTAATTATCAAGCTTGATATTGGTTTCCACATCATGGTCAACCCAGTCGAGTAGATATGCTTGCAAATGGTAACAGGAAAATAAAGGAGAGAGACCCCGACCTGCTCTGCAAAACTGAGGACGTGCATGCATTCACAGCGAGTGGGGCAGGAGATGGAAACACGACCTAGTTTTCCACCAGTGCCGACGAGGGGACCCGGACCGGCAGTTTTTTCGTTTGACTTAATAACGCATGTGATGAGGACGGGGTGGCTGGCGGTCTCGGCGTTTAACTTAATAGTGGATGTGACGAGGACGAGAAGCTTTGTCCTTTAGCTTAATGCATGCACCGCGGACGCTTTTTTTTTTTTTTTTTTTTTTTTTTGGGTTGGCGGGGGTTTGGGTTTGCGGGGTTGTGTATTGGGGATCGGCAAGTTCATAAAGTTTTAGTTTTATTAGTTCTTAATTTAATCGAAATAAGATTTGAAGAAGAAAATAATAAAAGATGCCACGCGTGAGAGGAAAATTAATTTAAAAATGCTACGTCAGTATTTTTAGTTATGCAAATTGACAATATTAACAGAAAAACTTGATTACATTAATTTGATAAGTTTTAAAACTTTCAATACACATATATATTTTCCTTTCGTTTTGCATGGCTGCCAGCCCTTGTGTTAAAAGTGAAAACTTCACTCTTCATCTAGGTTTCGTGCCTTGTACCACTTGACTCGATCATGCAAAAGATGAGCTTATGCGAATTTAACACCAACTGTCGAATGTCTTGCTCTAAATGATTTATCAATTCCATAGACTTAAATTTCTTTAATAGGACCTGAGCTTTCTAAATTTTGATGTCCCTAGATCAAATGTCTAAAAGAAAATACTAGAAAATTCTAATTTTTCAGTCAAAGTTTAAATTTTTTGGTCTGACAAAAAAGTTAACCTTTTGTTTTTTTATTTCTATGTTTAATTGAAATCTGAAGGACTAATTCTACGTGCATTTCTTAAAAAATTGCAACAAAGGTGATAAGAACACTAATCTATTTTTTTTTTTTTTTGGGTAAAAAAGGAAATAATTGGAAACTACAATTTACCGACTTGGTTTCCTCCATATCTCTCAAGATTATACATCAGCCGTGTTCTCAATCAAATCTCCTGTCATTGATTAATATTATAATTTACGTGTTATTACGGCTTACCTGCTTGGTTTCCTCCAACGAAATTGAGGACAAACACGAATTGTCTTTCTTCATTCACATATATAAAGTCTAGCTGAGTTCTAACTTTTTTCTTCCTTCTACGTCATTTACGGTTATGTCGCCATGTATGTAGTGTAATGTGGCAATGATGGTGCATGCATTGTAGCTTTGCTGAGAAAATTATTTAAAATGTCTTAAACCTATTATATTTATACCAGTCAGTTCTAAACCTTTCAATTTATCTAATTTAGTCATAAATTTTTTTATAATTTACAAACTCAATCCATTTGGCCGATTTTGGCAGGAAATTAATGACATGGATGCCAAGCATAGTATATGGTACAAGCAAACATTAAGGTAGATTATATTTTTCATTCTTATTTTTAAAAAAAAATTAAAATTTAAAAGAATTATTAATTTTTTTCTTTTTCTTTTTTATTCTTGAAGGCTAGCAGGGGCCACTAGACTCTAGGCAAGGGCCTACAAGCCCTTGTCACCTATGGCAAATGTCGTGAGCCCTCGGCACCTCACCTAGATTTGAGTGAGGGCTATTGGGCGAGGACTACAAGTCTTGACTCACCACAATGTGAGGCTCGTGGCCCTCACCTTGAGTGAGGGTTGTAAGCCCTTGCCTAGTGGCCAACAAGGGCTTGCACACCCTCGCTTAGTGGCCAGCAACTCCCTATCAACCTTCAAAAAAAAAAAAAAAACAAAAAATTTAAAAAAAAAAATCAAAAAGTAAAAAAGAAAAAAAAAATTTAAAAATTATGTTAGCGTTGGTCGTATCACATTGGACGATGTCCATATCATTAATTTTCCAGTCAAAATTGGCCGAATTGACTGAATTTACAAATTGTCAAAAAGTTTATAACTAAATCGATCAAATTAAAAAGTTGATGATTCAGTTGGCATAAATCTAATAGGTTTAAAACTTCTTTGTGATAATTTTGCCTGATGATGCTTGTGTTAGGTTTTCAATTCAATGATGGGATGAGTTTGGCCCCTGCTGGACCTGGACACTATAGAGAATAGTGCTAGCTGGGATGCGATTTGGTGATCCTGAGTGGGCCCATGACACAACATCAACCAGATTTTTGGTTCTTACATAGGACTGCGCCCGACATGTGTCGAATGTGATTGGAAAATTAGAGAAAGAGACTTTGAAATGATCCCCTTGGATTTTTCCCTCGATGATTTGAATACATTCGAACACTTTTCACAGAAAAGAAGAAGAAGATTCAAATTAATTATAGTTTCTGATAAATTCCCAATTCAAACATAATTACCGTACTCTAAATATATCTATTCGACATTGAATCGTAATTATTATGTTCAAGATTTATCTATCTTTCACACCATTCCACGCAACATGTATACAAGTACAAAAAATCGAATGAATGAGGCTTCGAGACATTTGATGCATTCAATTAACTTTTACCAAGTCTTAGGGTGTGTTTAGTTCAATTTTCCTAAGATGCTTTCAACCTCCAAAGTCTCTTGGGGAAATACTAAGGTGTTAGACAAGTATTTTAAAGTAGTTTTTGATCAAATACTAGCCTTGGGAATTTTGAAAGCCCAAAACTATTCTCACCCAGCATTCTCAAGGTAGCATTTGTGGAATGTTACAATTAGGATTAAAATATTTTTTTCCTTCCAAAATTACTCTCACTAATTCTTTAGTTTTCCAATTTTGCCCCTTCTGTAATTGCTCATCTTCTTTACCAGATTTTCTAATTTGGCTGGCGAAGGGCTGACGAGGGATCGATCATGTGACCCTTGCCAAAGGTTGCCGAAGGTCCAGTGACCTCAGTTGACGGCCACCTACACCAAATCTAGCTCACCAATGACCTAAGCCCTTCATCGGCTCTAGCGAAGGGTTTTGAGTTTTTGTTAATAAAAAATATAAAAGAAAAAAAAAATGTAGCGAGAGCTCATTAACAAAAAAAAAAAAAAAAAAGGAAGAAAACTAACATTACTTGAACTCAAAGTGACTTTATAAAGAGTTTTTACCAAACGATTTTGATTTCATCATTTGCATTACATCCAAAACTCAATTTCTGAGTTAAATCAAACCCACTGTCTAAAAGAGATAAGGTAAATGTTATAAACCAAATCCCAAAATTCCGAAGCACTAAATATATTTGCTGATCATATAATCGCCAATTGAGAGTGTCTCATTCTCCAAGGGATGGTTGACAAATTAGTAATTGATAGGGTCTCATCTGTAGGACTCCGACTCAGCCGCGCCACGTGACTGGATCGCTGAACGGCGCGGAACCAGAGGAGCGTGATTACCTAATATTTTCTCCTACCTTGGCCTTGAGAGTGAATTTCAGAAAAAGAAAAAGGAACAACTTCGCCGACTGTTCTATAAAATGCATGCGCCACCCCGACCCCCACCCACGCATCACATCCATCCAACCTCCACGACAGACGCATAAACACACGTCAGTTAGAGAGAGAGAGAGAGAGAGAGAGAGAGATGCTTGGGCAGTTGTCGCACGAGACGGAAGTGAAGGTGGGAGCAGGCAAAGCATGGGAGCTGTATGGCACCCTCAAGATGGTCCTGCTGGCCAAGCAGGAATTCTCTCCTACCATCTGCGACGTCTTGGAAGGTGATGGCGGCGTTGGCACCGTCGTCAAGCTCAATTTCGGAAGTATGTGATCTGGCGAGCGTGTGTTTGTTAGTGTCTAAGTGATTGCGATGATCATCTACTTCACACATCCATGACCCTTCTTCCTTTGTCCCGCGGCAGGTTTATCCTATACAGAGAAGTACACAAAGGTGGACCACGAGCGCCGCGTGAAAGAAACGGAGGCGATCGAAGGCGGGTTCCTGGACATGGGACTCTCGCTGTATCGATTGCGAATGGAAGTGCTAGGCAAGGACGAGGAGGAGTCATGCGTGATCAAGTCCACCATCGAGTATGAAGTCGCCGACGGGGCTTCCTTTGACGTCTCCATCATCTCCATCAAGCAGCTCGCGGATTTTGCAGAAGTCGCCAAGAAGCACTTGACCGCCTCGGCCAGCGCCAAATGAACACCGGCAACACGAGTATCTATTCGGGGTCGGTTGGACCAAAAATATTATAAATCAATATCTCCTTGTTGCGTCGCTCTTTTCATGTATAACGTGAGAATTGTGCCCAAGTGATTTTTAAATAAGAGCAAAGCTGTATTAGTTACCAAGTTTGACATTGGCTTCTACATCATATTCAACCGAGTAAGATGTGCTTGCAAGTTCAAACCGGACCTGCTCTGCACCCTCTGCAGAGGCGAGGAGGAACGTTCGCCACGAGCGGGACTAGAGACGGAAACACAACCTTGCTTTCCGCGTGTGCCGACGTGAGGAGCCGGACGGGCGGTTTTGTCGTTTAATTTAATGCATGTAAGGGGCTAAAGTAAGTAAAAAGGGAAAATACAAAGAAAATTCAACCTACTTCAGGTTCGAAAATTTAGATGAGCTTTAAGTGTCGAATAATATTCTCTTCATATTTTTTTTTTTTTTGTCGGTCCTACGCTAATCCTATTCTAACACTCACTCTCAGACGAAAATTTAGATGAGCTTTAAGTGTCGAATAATATTCTCTTCATATTTTTTTTTTTTTTTTGTCGGTCCTACGCTAATCCTATTCTAACACTCACTTTCAGACTTTTGCCCTGCTGCTTTGCAGGGCGTGGGAGTCGAAACCCACTCCTGAAATAAAATCGTCATCACCACAATTCCCCCTGAGAATGTGGGGATTTGAACCCCCAACCTCCCCCTTCTAAGATGGAAGGGTGGCCACTGGGGCGAACCCCCAGTGGTTTATTCTCTTCATATTAAAAACCTTCATCTGAACATAGGTTGTTATGGCTATTAAAGTCGGGAATATTGTCCAAAAAGTCCTAAACCTATTGCACTTTTACTAATTCAGTCTTAAACCTTTTAACTTTGTCAATTCAATCATAAACATTTTCACTTTTTGCCGATTCAGTCCATCCCGGCCAATTTTGGCCGGAAAATGCTTGATGGACGCGGCGGTGCCACGTAGGACCACCGGCTTTGACGTTGACAATTTTTAATAATATTTTAATATTTTTGAATTATTTTTTTTCTATTTTTTTCCTCTTTTTCTTTTCTTTCTTTTCTTTTTGGCTTTCTTTGCCTTTTCCGGTGACTAGCCATCGACCATAGGCGACAACTGGCCACCGGCCACAGCCAGTCGACTGGCCTTGCCCGCCACACGCGAGGCTCGGCCGGGCGAGGAGGAGCCCCGACGAGGGGAGCCCTCCCCAAGGCTCACCCTCTCCCAAGCGAGTGTCAGCCTCGCCCAAACCAAATCTGGTGAGGCCGACCCTCGCCCTTGGCCAGCCGACACCCGGCGAGGCTACCCTAGCCCGGGCGAGGGCCGGCCTCGCCCGATCCGGTTTGGGCGAGCCAACATTCACCTAGGCAAGGGCGAGCCCTAGCGAGGGCTTCCCTTCTGGCGAGGCCGGCCCTCGCCCAGGCCAAGGCGGCCTCGCCTAGTGTCGTCATCGCCCGGTCGACGGCCGACAAGGCCGCCTTGGCCTGGGCAAGGGCTCCCCTTGCCGGGGCTCCTCCTCGCTCGGCCGAGCCTCACCCATGGCGAGCAAGGCCAGCTGACTGGCTATGGCCGATGGCCGGTGGCTAGCCGTTGCCTATTGCTAGTGGCTGGACACCAGCCATCGGAAAAGGCAAAGAAAGAAAAAAATTCAAAAAATTCAAAAATATTAAAATGTTATTAAAAATTGTCACGCGCGCCGGCGGTCCTACATGGCACTGCCGGCGTCCACGTTAGCATTTTCAGCCAAAATTAGCTGGATAGACTAAATCAGCAAGAAGTGAAAATGTTTAGGATTGGATTTGTAAAGTTAAAAGGTTTAAAACTAAATTAGCAAAAGTGCAATAGATTTAGGAGTTTTTAGAAAATTTTCCCATTAAAGCCTCCCCCTTCCTCTGATTGTGACTAGAGTTTTACAAAATATGCGGTAGTTAACGCCGAATAAAATTTTTATTCGGTGCTTGTTAAATTAAACGACATTCTATGTTCGCTATCCATTCCACCACCATGAACAGAAAAAACCAATCTATTTGGGCCGATTTGACGCGAACAGGAAGTTTTTGTTAACGTTGGCAAAGCCATCTTCTCCTCCAATCAAATCTCCGATTAATGGTTAATATTATTGTAAATGTGTCAATGTTTTTAGTCAGTGTTGTGCCCTTTTATAGTCTAGCTGAGTTTTTTATAACTTTTTCTTCTTCTTTCATATATGTATTTTTTGGAACCATTGCTATTTTGGGTTGTGTAACGTGGCAATGTAGCTTTGATTGTGTTACGTTTTCGATTCGATGGTTGGATGAAGTTGGCCACAGCTGGAGCTGGTCATCAATCATAGAGGATAGTGCAAGCTGGGATGCGATTTTGGTGATCCTGAGTCGGTTGCTATGTTTGGCTCAATGGCCCCATGACACAACAACATCAACCAGATTTTCGGCTCTTACGTAGGAGTGAGCCCGACATAATATTTTGCACGTCTCGAATACTATTGGAAAATGAGAGAGAGACTCTGACATGATGCCCATGAGTTTTCCCTAGATTATTTTAATACATCCAAATAGATTTATCGTCGCAAAAAAAAATAAATAAATAAATAAAAATATTTGCAAATAGAGAGAGATTCAACTAGATTATAATTTTCGGTGAATTCAACATTCAAACACAATTAGCATATTCAAAAGTTATCTATATTTTGCAACATTCCATGCAACATGTACAGTAACCATAGTATGAATACTCAGGATGAATGCCACTTCAAGATATCTGGCTCATTCAATTTAACTCTTACCAAGTTTTAAATATGTCTAAAAACAATGAGGTAGATGTTATAAACCAAATTCTAAAGCAAAAAATACATCTAAGTGCCGGTTAATTGTATCACCACTGATGATAGGGACCCATACTCGAAAGGATTGATATAATATTTGTGATTTCAATAGCTTGTTGCATTATGATATGTGACTAGACACCTCTTCTTTTTGTCTCAAAAAGAAGAAAAAAAACAAGACAAGGCAATGCGAAACTCACATATCATGCAAGATAACGATAGATTTTCTATTTTGTTGCTAATTTATAGATTGGGTGATCCCGATAGTGAGAGGAATGATGAGCTAATGGGAAAGAAGATATCCAATTTTGTAAATAGACCTAATCATGAATATGACGGTTAATTGAAGCCAGCTTGAGTGAACAAAGTTTGAAGCACAATCCGGATGAGTTTGGATAAACAGCTTCTTTCTTCGGCTCTGGCTTGGCCTGGACCACCAAGACCCGAACCGAAACAAACTGCATCGTGACATTCTCTTCCTAGAAAGAGAGAGGGGTTCGACAAGAGGCAAAACATATTTCCATCAAGAGAAGCAGTAGCAGTAGCAGCAGCAGAGGGAACGAAGGAGATGAAACTGACCCGCATAAACTCTCGCTGGTAACGGGCTTGGTACAGCAGAGGAAGCCAGGCCCATCAGATCCATTCCAATGGCTGCATTTGTCTTCGCACTTTGAATGTTGTCGGTGCCTGTTTTGCTTTTTATTTTTCGCTTATTAACTTTCCCTTAAATAACCTTTTGTTATTTCTTTATCTGAGATAATTTAAAATCTTAAGGATTAATTCTACATGCCTATATTAAATTGCAATAAAGGTGATAAGGACACTAATCTAATTTTTCTTTTTTGGGTAAAAAAAGAAATAATTGAAAACTACAATTTACCGACTTGATTTCTTTCATATCTTTCAAGATTATATGTCAGCCATGTTCTCCTCCAATCAAATCTCCTATTGTTGATTAATATTATAATTTATGTGTTATTACAACTTACCTGCTCAGTTTCCTCCAACGAAGTTGAGGACAAACACGAATTGTCTTTATTCATGCACATATAAAGTCTAGCTGAGTTTTAACTTTTTTCTTCCTTCTACTTCATTAATGGTTATGTCGTCATTTATGTAGTGTCTATGGAACACTTGCTACTTTGGGTCGTGTAATGCGGCAATGATAATGCATGCGTTAGCTTGGCTTTGGAAATTATTTAAAAAGTATTAGACTTGTTGTCTTTATACTCATTCAATCTTAAATCTTTCGATTTAACCAATTTAGTCATAAATTTTTGATAATTTATAAATTTAGTCCATTTAGCCAATTTTAGCAGGACATTAATAACACAAATGTTGGGCATCCTATATAGTACGAGTTGTGCTAACATGATTTTTATTTTTTATTCTTAGTTTTTTGAATTTTTCTAAATTTTTACTAATTTTTCCTTTTTCTTTTTATTCTTGAGGGCTAGCAAGGGGCCGCCGGCCTTTGGGCAAGGGCCTGCAAGCCTTTGTCTACTATGGCAAATATCGCAAGCCCTCCCCCAAATCTAATTGAGGGCTATAGGAGCTCACGAGTCACTGGGCAAGGGTTGCAAGTCCTCATTGGCCACAACGAGGCTTGTGGTCCTTGCCCAGCTGTGAGTGAGGACTACAAATCCTTGCCCAACGGTCGACAAGGGCTTGCACGCCCTCACTCAGTGGTCGGGGCCCCCTACTAGCCCTTAATAATTAAAATAAAAATCTAAAAATAAAAATAAAAATTTTTAAAGAATTTTATGTCAATATCAGTTGTCTCACATCAAACAATGTCCACATCATTAATTTCTAGTCAAAATTGATCACATAGACTGAATTAGTAAATTATCAAAAAAAAAAAAATTAGAACTAAATTGATCGAATTAAAAGATGTACGATTGAGTTGGCATAAATTAAGACTTCTTTGTGATAATTTTGCCTAACTTTGCTTGTGTTAGGTTTTCAATTCGATGATGGGATGAGTTCGGCCGCAGCTGGACCTGGTCATTAATCATAGAGGATAATGCAAGCTGAGATGCGATTTGGTGATCCTGAGTGGCTTGCTGTGTCTATGGGCCCATGACAAAACATCAACCAGATTTTTGGTTCTTACATAGGAGTGAGCCCGACGTAGTAGCCTTGCATGTCTCGAATGTTATTGGAAAATTAGAGAAAGAGACTTTGAGATGATCCCCTTGGATTTTTCCTCGATTATTTGAATCCATTCGAATAGACTTTTCGCAGGAAAAAAAAAAACGGAAGAAGAAGATTCAATTAAATTATAGTTTCTCGTAAATTCCACATTCAAACATAAGTACTAAATTCTTAATATATCTATTTGATGTTGAAACCTAATTACCATGTTCAAGATTTATCCATATTTCGCACCATTCCACGCAACATGTATATATGTACATATGATCAAATGAATGAGGCTTCAATACATTTGATGCGTTCGATTAACTTTTACCAAGTCTTAAACCTGTCTGAAAGAGACAAGGCAAATGTTATAAACCAAATTCCAAAGCAATAAATATAATGATTGATCATACAATCGCCAATTGATAGAGTCTCATTCTGTAAGGGATTGTGACATATTAGTAATTGTAAAGATCTAATGTTATGGTTTCAATAGTTTGGCGATATGATACATCACAAAATACTTCTTCTTCTTTTGTCTTAAAAAGCAACCAAAAAATAGGACTAGGTGATGCGAAACTTTCATGTGGTATAAATTGTAAATGCTCTCCTTTGTTCCTATTATTCAGATCAAGTAATTAGGAGAGTGAGCGAAATCATAAAGTAACGAAAAAAGAGATATCTAATTATGTAATAAACTTGATCATGAATTTGACGATTCATCGAGGCCGGCATGAGTGAACAAAGCCTGAAGCACGAGGTGGATGAGTTTGGATAAACAACTTCTCACATTGTCTTTGGCTTGGCCTCAAACATGAAGAACCAAACGGAAACAAACTACATTGCAACAACATTCTCTTCTTGAAAAAAGGGGTTTACCAACACGCAAACATATTTCATCAAGAGAAATAGAGGGAATTGTCCAAAAAGTCATAAAACTATTATAAAGCAACAATTTCAGTCATAAAACTTTCAATTTAGTCAATTTTATCCCAAAATTTTCAATTATATCAATTGAGTCCGTAAACTTTTAATTTTATTTAGTTATACACCTTTTTAACAATTTGTCAATTTTGTTCTTCCATCTAATTTTGACTAGAAATCGTTAACATAGTAGTCTAATCAATGCTAACCATCCTAAGTGGCACCATCAATGCTTACACAAACGATGCCAAGACGCCGAACATCAACAATTTTTACCATTTCTTTTAATTATGATTTTTTTTTTCTTTTTGCCTTTTTCCCTCCTCTAGCCATCGTTAGGCATCATAATGGTCGGCAAATCGCTAGCCTCAAGGGAGGGATGCCCAAACTTGAGTTGGCGAGGGCTATCCTCGCGTAAGGTTGGCGAATGGAATGTTCACGCCTCTTTGCTCTTATTTATCACTCATAACTTTTCTCTTGAGTAATGAGAGAAGACATATATATGACGTCATAAATCAATACATAACTCTCTCCTTACTGCCCTCCCACGAGAAGGAACAACTTCTCCGACTGTTCTATAAAAGCATGCGCCACCCCCACCCACGCATCGCATCGCATCGCATCCATCCATGCTCCACCACAGACGTATAAACACACATCGGTTAGAGGCACAGCGAGATGTTTGTGCAGTGAAGGTGGGAGCAGGCAAAGCATGGGAGCTGTATGGCACCCTCAAGCTGGCCCTGCTGGCCAAGCAGGAACTCTCTCGTGTCATCGTCGACATCTTGGAAGGCGATGGTGGCGTTGGCACCCTCGTCAAGCTCACTTTTGAACGTATGTGATCTTGCGCGCGTGTGCGTGCGCGCGCCTAAGTGATTGCGATGATCATCAACTGCACACATCCATGACCCATCTTCCTTTGCCCCGCGGCAGGTTTATCCTTTACAGAGAAGTGCACAAAGGTGGACCACCAGCGCCGGGTGAAAGAAACGGAGGCAATCGAAGGCGAGTTCCTGGATATGGGATTCTCGCTGTATCGAGTGAGACTCGAAGTGATAGGTAAGGACGAGGAGGAGTCGTGCGAGATCAAGTCCACCATCGAGTATGAAGTAGCCGACGGGGCATCCTTCGATGTCCCCATCATCTCGATCAAGCCGCTTGCGGATATGGCAGAAGTCGCCAAGAAGCACTTCACCGCCTCAGCCGGAGCCAACTGAACACCCGCAACAAGAGTATCTGTTCGTATTCGAAAATTTAGATGAGCCTAAGTGTCGAATATAATCTTCTTTTTATACTAAAAGAATACGATTTCTTTTTTCGAAGTCTGTACTTGCATTTTATTTTCTCATCCGAACATAGGTTGTTATGGCTAGTAAAGCCTCCCGCCTTCCCCTGATTGTGACTAGAGTTTTACAGAATATATTCGGTGCTTGTTAAATTAAACGGCAAAACAACATTCTATGTTCGCTATCCATTCCACCACCAAGAACAAAAATACCAATATATTTGGGCCGGAAGAAGTACACCCGAAATGCCAGAACTTGAAACGAAATGACACTTAAATGTCAATATCAAAAGTTAGAAAAGTGATATTTAAGTGTCATTTTTTTAAAAAAAAATTGGGATACTTAAATGCCACCTCTGACGAATCCTACTGGAAATCTTACGTGGCATTTTTATTATTATTTTTCTTGTCTACGTGACTCGCCGGAGAGCTACTCAACAAAAAAATACAAAAACGTGTCATTTTGGCGCGGATTTGAATTTTAATATAAAAATTAATTAATTTAAATTATAAAAATAATTAAAAGAGGAGGAGGAGAAGATGAAAGAAGGCAGCTAAGGGCTAAGCCCTCGCCGCCGCCGCCTCCCCCGCCGTCACCGGGAAGGGCCGGCGATGGTGGGGGAGGGCCGACCCTCGCCGCCTTCTTCCTCCCTCTTTTTTTTTTTCTAATTTTTAATTGTTTTAAATAAATTTAGTTTTAAATTTAATTTAATTAATTTTTATTTTAATTATTTACCACATCGTAGCAAAACGACATCCTTTTTGCATTTGTCTAGCCATGTCAACATGCGAAACGACGTCGTTTTCCATTTACATCGTTGAAAAATCGCCACGTTAACATTTTCACTGAATTTTCTCGCCATTGGCACTTAAGTGATCCATTTTGTTCCGATTTTAGCACTTAAGTGTTACTTTCCTAACTTTTAGCACTTAAGTGTCCATCTGTGATACCACATGTTGGACGCAAAATGCGCAACCCCAAGATCTCCATAACCAGAACAAGAACATGCATAATTAAGCAGAAGAATTAACGCACCTGTTTTGGAATCCATCGATCTTGAAGCGGAAGCGGAAACACAATGTTCCACGCGCAGTCATTCTCCTCTATTGCCCTCCGTATCACCGGCTCAATGAGGCGGCCCCCACGTTTAGCGTTAGGTAAACGCCCCTTAGGTGAGGATACATGTGAGAATTAAGGGTTAGAGGAGAGACTTAGCGCTATTTATAGAGTTTCCAGCTAGGCCCTCTCATTACTGACACTTCATATGTCCGGCACTCTGCTTGGACCAATTTAACACAAAGGAGAATTTTTGTTAACGCTGGCAAAGCCAATTCCATTGATGAAGGACAAACCATGTTCTCCTCCAATCAAATCTCCGATTGATGGTTAACATTATTGTAAATGCGTCAATGCTTTTAGTCAGTGTGGTGCCCTTTATAGTCTAGCAATTGTTACGGTTTCGATTCGATGGTTGGATGAAGTTGGCCACAGCTGGACGGGTCATCAATCGTAGAGTACAGCGCAAGCTGGGATGCGATTTGGTGATCCTGAGTCGGTTGCTATGTTTAGCTCAATGGCCCCATGACACAGCATCAACCAGATTTTCGGTTCTTACGTAGGAGTGAGCCACATAATGGTTTGCACGTCTCGAATACTACTGGAAAATTAGAGAAAGACTCTGAAATGATGCCCTTAAGTTTTTCCTCGATTAGTTGAATACATCCAAATAGACTTACCCAAAAAAGAAAATTCAAATATATTGTAGTTTCCAGTGAATTCGACATTCAAACACAATTAGCATATTCAAGAAATTTGGTGCGTTCAATTTAACTCTTACCAAGTTTTAAACATATCTAAAAGTCAACAAGGCAGATGTTATAAACCAAATTAAAAAGCCGCAATTATATATGACCGTCGATGATAGGGATTCATCTAATATTTATGGTTTCAATAGCTTGTTGCATTATGATATGTGGCTAGATACCTCTTCTTTTTTGTCTCAAAGAGAAAACAAAAACGAAGCAAGCCAATGCGAAACTCGCATATCATGCAAGATAAATGGCAGATTTCCTCCTTTGTTGTTGTTTTCTAGATTGGGTGATCCCGAAAATGAGAGGAAGTATGAGGTAATGGAAAACAAGATATCCAATTTTGTAATAAATCTGATCATGAGGATGATGATCCGGTGAAACTTGTTGGAGTGAACAAGGCCCGAGACACAATTTGTATGAGTTTGGATAAACAGCTTCATTCTTCGGCTATGGCTCGGCCTCGAACACCAAGAACCGAACCAAAACAAGATGCATCGCAGCAACATTCGCTTCCTAGAAGAGAGAGAGAGAGAGAGAGAGAGAGAGGGGTTTGGCAAGAAGCAAAACATCTTCCCATCAAAGAGAGGCAGCACAGCAGGAGGAGGGAACGAAGGAGACGAGCCCATCAGTTCCATTCCAACCAATGGCCGCAAATGTCTTGGCACTTGGAATGTCCTGGGTGCCCGTTTTGCTTTTCATTAACTTTCCCTCAAATAATTAATGAGAAATGAGAAGAGAAGGACACGTATATGATGACGTAAATCAAATCCACACGTTTCTCGCTCCTTCCAGCCCCTTCCCTCCACGTCCCCACGGAGGATGTTTCCAGGAACTCCGTGTGCGGGACCCATCCGCTCGAGTCAAAGTCCACCTCATTTTCCAGACAATTTCCTTTTCCTTCCCGCCACGTGTCCACCTGCTTTGCCCCCCCTTGGCCTTGCTTTGCTGTGATTGCTTCGTGGTCTGAAGATTGAAGAAAACCTACGATTACGAAAGCCTTCAAAATTCCCAATTTTTCAGTGGCCGAACTCACTCCCCCCCTTACCACTGCACACCCCTCCTTCCTCCTCCTCCTCCTCGATCTGGCGTCTCCTCCATCTCGGCTGATTCCGATCCTCGCTCTCCGTATGTATCCTCTCCCTCCCTCCCTCTCTCTCCCTCTCTCTCTTCGATGGAAACTCTTTTGATTTGATTTCTCCGCATGAATTCGCTGCGATCGCGTCCGTACGCTCCGCCAGCAGCGCTCCCGAATGGAGGCCGTTCAGGATGCCGCCTCGGTCACCACCGCCAACGGGGGTGGTGCTGCGGCGAGCGCCAATTCCCCGCCGCCGTTCCTCAGCAAGACCTACGACATGGTCGACGACCCCTCCACCGACGCCGTCGTCTCCTGGAGCCGCGGCAACAACAGCTTCGTCGTCTGGAACGTCCCCGAGTTCTCCCGCGACCTCTTGCCCAAGTATTTCAAGCACAGCAACTTCTCCAGCTTCGTCCGCCAGCTCAACACTTACGTGCGTTCCCCCCTCCCCCTCCCTTTCCTCTTTTTTTTGCACCCGCTCCCGCAGAACCGCATCCTGTGTGGTGCATAAAGAGCTCCTTACCTAGCTACTACTGGGTTTCTGCTTAGCTAAGGTGGGTATGATGTCGATCGTCTTTTACGCAGTGACTGAGTGTTGGGTCGGATGAATTTTGCTGACTGAATTTCGCGTCTCGTTGGTTCTGTACCGCAGGGTGTAAATGTTCCCTGACCATCACTCGCGGTAGCTTAGCATAACTCAGTTTTCCCTTACTCGCAAGTAACCGTATATAGCTGCTGCTTAACATATCAAATAGGTATGCTGCATGGAGGGTGCTGCATTTGTTTATGTTTGCAGTCCTATTGCTGTTTGGGGTGAGCCTCCGCTCACTAAATTGGGTCTGCTTATCTTATTATATCTTGCGTTAGCCACTTATGCTGAATTTAGAGGATACTGAATCAAACATGAGATCATATGCTGCCTTTGGCACAAAGCCTCTCCTGTCTTTTCAAGTTCCCGACTAAACTAACTCCTTGGATTTGGGACACTATTCGAAAAGTGGGAACATCTGGATACTGCGATGTCTAGGTGCAACAATGATGCGGACAAAGTTTGCTCCATCCACACAGTAGAGGGAAGAGGACTATCTTTTGGCATTTATCGTCACTTTCATGATCCTCTCTTAATTCTGTGTTCTTGTGGTGCACCTGACCTTTTTCTGTTGTTGGTTGATCGACAATGAAATTTTCCCGAAACAATCATCATGTCTGGGCTCTCTATTTTTCGTGGACCTTTTTTTCTGTATAAATCTGTTGAAATTTGTCTTGAAGCAGGGGTTTAGGAAGGTTGACCCTGATCGCTTCGAATTTGCAAATGAGGGTTTCCTTAGAGGTCAGAAGCACCTCCTCAAGAGTATCAGCAGGCGGAGACCCGTTCACGTCCAGAATAATCAGCAACCACCTCAAGTCCAAGGCTCGTCTGTTGGAGCTTGTGTTGAGGTGGGAAAGTTCGGGCTTGATGAAGAGGTTGAAAGACTAAAGAGGGACAAAAATGTCCTTATGCAGGAACTTGTTAGGTTGAGGCAACAGCAGCAAACGACAGATAACCAGCTGCAAAATGTTGGGCAGCGTGTTCAGGTGATGGAGCAGAGGCAGCAGCAAATGATGTCGTTCCTTGCAAAGGCCATGCAGAGTCCTGGATTCTTTTCTCAATTCGTAAAGCAACAGAATGATACCAACATGCGCATTGGTGAAGCTAACAAGAAAAGGAGACTCCCTAGAGAGGAAGAAGAAAATTCATCTGTTTGCCATAACTTAAAAGCCCCAGGTGGGCAGATTGTGAAGTATCAACCTTCCATGAATGAAGCAGCCAAAGCAATGCTACGTCAAATATTGAAAATGAATGCATCCGGGCTTGAACAATCATTAACCAACAATGAGGCATTTTTAATCGATCACGTTTCTTCTTCGAGTGCTCTGGAAAGTAGGAGCTCCTCAAACCGTACTTCTGGGTTGACCTTAGCAGAGGTTTTACCAACACCCGGGCAGTTTAAGAGTTCAGCTGATTCAGGCTTTTGTGTTAGTCATCTTGGTGGGGTTCCTGATTCACAATCTTCTTCATACGCAGCAGAGCACGTTAATACACATCAGACTCAAGAGATACATTTGCCAGTGCCGCAGGACAATGCAGATATCCCTGATGCAAACTTTTTGGTTTCTGAAACTGCAAGTCCTGGCTATCTTGAAACTCTGTCCGCAGCTTTAGATGCGACCATGGATGTCGAGTCAGATGCTTTTTCTTCTGAACAAGATGCGGGAATTATGCTGGATGATGTAACTAAACTTCCAGCGATCAGTGATGTTTTCTGGGAACAGTTTCTCGCGGCAAGTCCACTTACTGCAGACACAGAGGAGATTAGTTCGACCTCTCATGAAACTGGCATCACAAATGATCAAGAGTCATGCGCGAAGGTGGAGAATGGATTTGAGAAGGCTCGTTACATGGATCATCTTACCAAACAGATGGGTCATCTCACCTCCCACAACGGAACAGGATGATAGGTTCTTATCTACTTTGTATACTGGATAATCTCTTCCGGACTAGAGGTGACTGTTAATGCAGGACGCGAATAACAAATGATGCCACCACTAACTTTCTACGCTCTACACGAGCTGAGGTTGCCCGTATTAAACCTTCTAAACCTGAACTGCAAGTTTACAATCCATGGGCTGTTGGTTTCGATCCCGTTTGCGTGCGCTTTCGCAAATGTGCCCATTAATGTAACAGTAAGTTCTCGTTTTCTCGACTTGTGGAGCAACTGCTTTCTGGCAAAAATTGGGTAACTTGAGCTTTTTATTTCATTAAGCAATATTTAGTAGACAGCGTATCCTTGAAGAAGACTTGGGGTCTTCAAGCCGGTGAAGTCGGGAAATTGTTACTCCTGTGACCGGTTCCCAAGTTGTATGTCGTTGCTTCATCTGATACTTCCAGTCTCCGACGTCGTCGACCCTTATTTTGGTAATGTTGCTTGAGGTTGAAGTTCCTGCCCGGAATTGTCAAACTGGGGGGTCTGATGTCGTTTTAATGTTTTGCCACCTCCAAAGAAACTGGGGCTATTCTCTTAGCGTGTTTCAAGGTCTCCGGCAATAGAACGATGGAGAAATCCAGAGACCATCTTAAGCTGGACGGGATGCAGACCTAGAGTGGCAAGACTCTCGACATCGAACGTCAAATTGAACGTGGTAAATGCGAGCTCTCTGCTAAGCGAAATTTTGGCCTAATCAAGTTCCTTGCAGGTAAATCTGATTTTGGCCAAGACCATGCCGACAGATAAATCGTTGTGCAAATTTGATCCTAAGGGTAACTGTTCTCTTGGTTAGCTGGTGCAGTTTTGGCAGAAACGAATTGCATCGGGATGAACATTATGCCGTGAAGGCAGTTATGCTACGAAATGCAATTTCTATGTATGCTAGAAAGCTGTAAATCATCTCAGTGAGATTGGGAATGCGGTACTGATGTTTATGCTGATAAATGCAGTCCGAGCTATTGCCAAACGATAGCCTCCTGTATAATCTATTCGAATGGTGATACAGCATATTATAAAATCAAAACACAGAGAGAGAGAGAGAGAGAGATGCTCCCAACTCATATGCTCCCTATAGAGCATGGCGTAGCTTAGAGGTCAAGCATGTGCATGCGCTATTGGAGTCAATTCTGCAGCAGATTAAAATGCCCTTAAATCATGAAAACCCCGGCGCGCCCTTTCCACAAGGTTAGGCATACGTAAAATTTGAAGGGATGCCAGTATTTACTCCCTCTTTATGCCCATTTCCAGTCTCCAATAGATACATTCACCCCACTTTTTGTCGTGCTGTACATTAACAAGCATTACATACACTGTATACTGTCGCCTGCAACAGGCAATGCCCCCATACGGTGAAAATGATGACCGGGCAACTTAGAAATTCATGCCACGACTACTATAACAACAATCAGTAGAATGATTCCCATAATCACCAGGAGTAGACAACCCTGCATAATTAGAAGCCCCGCTCAATCTGCATTCTAGGATCAGAAAATCAACTGAATTTTGGCCAAACAAATTAAAAGGACGAAGAATATCCACCATAATCACATGCCAAAATCTGAATAGCCGAGACATGACTGACTAATTGTGTGTTTCACAGCACCAGGAACCACGGAAAACATAGGATGATGCCTCGATTCAGATTCTCACTCAGTGCACCAAGGAAGTGTTGCAACCAAGACAATCGAATAATTATCCACCGAAACAAATTTACCAAGACGCAACTGTTTTGGCTTAAGCAACAGAAAGTGGTTTGAAAAATGGAGGGCAGAAAGGAAAAGTAAATCCTAGTTATTGGTGTTTGTCAAGAATATGGACGTTTGTATTAAGATAAGGCAAGGGGGAGTGGCGTAAAGTCCTTGTCAAGAGAGCAAGCTAATCAAATCCATGGATAAGGAGCTAGAGACTTATCTGGAGCTAGACAATACCCCATATCTGAAACTACATCTGCACAGATAGTAAACACCATGACTCAAGAAGTAAAGTCAAATGGATACTTTACCAAAGACGAAGTTGATTTTTGAAGTTTAGATGCCTGGACAAGTTGAGAAGTGCCTTGCATTGTCGTAGCATGGGAGCTCTCTATATTGGAACTGATGTCATCTATAGGGAACAAATGTTCAGCATTATATCTGATTATTCGACAGAAAATAAGTGTTATATGCCAGAAATTCTTGAGAAGGGGCTTTACCAATGACCACCCCTTGTTCACGGACTAGCACGGCAAGATCCTCAAAAATTTCATGGACCTCATTAATTTGCTGTTGAATTTCTTGGATCCCTTGCTCCCTTTCTTCAATAATGGCTTCGTTGAATACAATCTCATTGTTCAACTGTATAACGTCTTGCCTGAAACCATCAATCATTACCCTATATCAGAGTGGGAAAAATTCACCAACTGATCCACACTAGTAAGAAATAAAAAAGAAGACTGAGATTTCTTCTCGTGAGAAAATCGATCGGACAAGTTGCTTAAACCTGTAATGAAACCCAGATGAAAAGCTAGATTCTGCACTATGCATCAAATTTAAGGGCTTGTCTCTGTGTAGATCTCTGCCTGTTCTACCCTAAATCAAAGCTTCCACTTTGCTGGTTTTCCATTTTCTATCTGAATCAGAAGGACCATGGCATTTTTGGCTATGGAGCAAATTGACTCAAAAGGCCTCTTCCAAGAAATGCAGTGATGAATAACATATTACTTAAACATGCCAAGACAACAAACCTCTATAATTCTTCAGAGTAGAAGAGGTGGCATTTCATTTGAAGAAGGCAGTGCAGGACATAACTTCCCTAACCTTTTTGGCTCTAGAAGAAGAGATTGCTGTTCAGAACCCCTGGATGAGCTTATCTCCACCTCTTGAGCAGTGTAACTGTTTTTTTGAAAAGTATGCAATTGAGTTCAAATTACAAGTATCCGGGCCAGCAATAACTGCATAAAAGTATGTCATATTTTTCCAATAATATTCCAAAACCAGAGGATGACAAGCCAACTCGAGCCAAACATACCAAAAGCAAACATCATTCCCCAATTTAAGGATCGTTCATCATTTTGAACACAAGTAAGCATTTGAAAACAGATCCTACATAGTGGTATCGGGGGAAAATTTAAGGAGCGTCTCCACTGCCTTTTTTTAATTCTCAGTAAGAAAAAGTTTCGGCATGGTGAGACTCGCAAAATAACCCAGAAGAGGGTTTTCTTTTGAACAAACAATGTGCGTAACAAGGACCTGGATGGAGCGAATTCTCTAGGAACAAAAGGAGCATATGTCGATTCCCTCTCGGCTGCGAGTCTTTGTGCTTTCTGGAATTCCTTCAAGACTGATTGGAAATCTTTTGCAAGCTTTGCATCAGCTATCTTCTTTGCAGGCTGCAGTTAAAGAAAGCAGTCAGTACCACCTCCCAACTACAGCAAAAAGGTTTTCTCCTCTGTATCACTATCAGGGGCGGTTTCCCCTTTATCAGGATGAACATCGGTCCGTTACTACGCAATCTACACAAATCTGCAGAAGCATCAGAGGCGGACAGACTACCCGCAAGCAGAGGAAAAACGTGCGAGGATGCAGGGAATGACGAATTGCCAAAGAGAGAGTGTGGAAGGTGAGATGTCCAAGGAGACATACGCTGATTTCGGCACGGTGATCAGCTTGGCTGGCTTCCCTGAGTTTAGCCGAAGTGTCCTTCACCAGCTGGCTAATACGCAACCTCGTTTTGTGCCTGTAATGGAAGTCAACGGAGTCGAGTCTAGTCAAGCAGCTTCGCGTTAACATTGGAAAAATAAGAATACCATATTTACAAGGAGAACAAAGGAGTCATCGGGAAGGTAGGTCCTCCTGAATCGAATGGATTATCATAACAAAGTAGCAAGAGCCAAAAAGACAAGGTGAATCGAGTCTAGGTGTCGGACTGTGCGGGTATGCAATTTCAACGGGAGCAAAATAAGGAGGACGATCAGGAGAGAAGAGCAAGAGCCCAAGAACACACAGCTTGTCCCGCAAGAGGAGAGTGTCCTTGGTAGTGCCGAGGGAGTTGGAGAGGCGGTAGAAGGAAGCGACGGCCGTGTTGATCTGGAATATCCCGGAGGCGATGGCCTGAGTGGTCGCAGCAGACGGAGAGGAAGGAGAGGAGTCGAATTGCGGGCCGCCGCGTCCTCCGTGTTGGGATTCAACGTCGTCCTGGAAACTCATGTTGCAGAAGATCGAAGTAGGAATGAACCCAGATGAGGAGAAGAATCGAGCGGAGGAAAGTCAATTCCTTTTCGGTGCAAGATATGAAGGTAGCGTCGGAGAGAGGGAGAAGCAACTGCCACACCACCCGGCAACCACCACCCACAGCAAGAAGCTTCGTTGGTCCTTTGGCCGGGTAATGGGTCGTGGTCGTCAATCGTCAATTACGAAGCCTCCATTTTGTCTCTTTGTCCCGTACAGGCATCGATACGGGCTTTTTCCTCTCGTTGGGCCTCTTCACATCGAAAGCCTGATTTGCTCCCTGCAACGCATAATATGCCGCATTTTCCTTAACACGATAAGCTACAGTGACGACACTGTGGTCCGTCCGTTCCCCAAAGACGCCAATGGGACGACTGGAAAAGAAAAACCCACAGTTGAGATAAAAGCATAAACCGAGCCGGCACTTTGTTTTGTCATCTCTTGTTGACTTGCGTGGATTGAAGTTTGGAGGAAATAGAGCTTTGGTCTCTGGGGCCCGACCGGACCACAACGCAAATACTTTAAGCGATGAGTCGGGCGTAGGAGGGCCGTCACCACCGAGGATTCATTCATTGGCTCTACAAAAGAAAAGTCAAAAGCCCAACTTGCACGCCGCTCCGTACAAGACGACGACGAAGGAGACAGGAGAAAGGAAACCCGACGCCCGTGTGCGGTGCGGTGCTGTAGAAGAAAGAAAACCGCGTCAATCCCCGTAAAAAAGCACGCGGAGCACCCAATGGGCCGTGCACCGTGACGCATCTGATCAAGCCCCCCTCATCTCGTTGCTTAGCTCTTAATCTCGGGGACTTTTTGTGATCTTTTCCATCGCGGTTCCCAGATTCGATTCATACTCGCACCCAACGGGATCGTCTCTCTCTCTCTCTCTCTCTCTCTCTCTGTTGCTTCCCCGCTTGCCCCCTTCAGCCGTCGCCACGCCATGTCGTCGGTGAGTCCCCCCAATCTCTCCACATCATCTGTTCCTCAAGTTTCCATCTTTCATCGTATGTGTCTGGTGGGTCGAAGTCGAATTCGGATCAGGGGCTCTACCTGACTTCGATTGAGCTGTTTCTTGATCGGGCCGTCCTTCTATTCTTGCTTGCGCGCTTACTGTATCGGATGATTAGCACCCCCGGATACTTTGGAAAATCCCCGATTGACCGCGTGCTAGAGGAGGGGGTCCCGTAATACGAATTCCCAGATTTAAGTAGTAGCGCTTGACGGATTATGATCGGTCCTCTTGCGTTTTCCTAATATTTCATTTCTTGATCCTCCCAGGTGCGCGAGGTTCGATTCTATATATTCTTAGGTAGAAACCTTGGGGGGTTTTGATTCACATTGTTCTGTTGGGGGCACATGAATAAATTTAGAACTCGGGATATGTAATTGATGTCGGAAAATCATCTTATGCATGGGCTCGTTTTTTAAAAGTGCAACCTTCCAAACCGAAAAAGGTTGGTGTTTTACTTTCTGCTACTCCTTCCCAGGTAAGGACCGTGAAAGTCAGCAATCTTTCTCTCGGTGCATCCGAGCTGGATATAAAGGAGTTCTTTTCATTTTCGGGTGAAATCGAATATGTTGAAATGCAAAGGTTAGCTTTCATTTTCAAGATGCTATTATCTGATGTTACCTTTGTTGTGCTCATTTACAGGATATTAAAGAAGGGACTCTAAAACCGATGTTTTTTTTCTAGTTTTTGTTCTATTGCATATCGGTCTCCCTTTTGATGATAGTGAAGACTTTTTGCAATTTTAGCACATACTAGATTCCCATGGAGGTTCATGCTACTTTTTTCCTCTTTCAGCGGCAATGAGCGTTCTCAAGTTGCATATGTTACCTTCAAGGATCCCCAAGGAGCAGAGACTGCTGTTCTTCTGTCGGTATGCATTATGTTTTCACACATTTTCGTATTTTAGCAGGAAAAAATCAAAGCACTATCCTACTTCAGGAAGTGTTTGCAGTTTAAACTCCACAGCCAACTCTGCTATGAGGAGTTCTACTAGTTCTTTCGATCATGCATGCTTTTTGGTAGATATCGAGTCTAAATGGTAACAGGTGGCCACGTAAGCGAGGAAAGTGCAATGGTGAAAGTTAATTATTTACAGCCAGCATGCACTTCCGAGTGCAGAACAGCTAATGCAGTGGGCCATGGGTTTGAAAACTTGAAATCTTTTAGTTTATTCTTCGTATTTTTTGTGACACCTGGTTGCTGCATCTTGAAATTCATGCCTGCAAGCTCATTTAGGTGTTTTACTTGAGTAGAATATATTATCCTATAAAAGAGTGTTTGATTTGATTGTTACTGGATGAAAGTTTCTTTAAGGTATTTACTAGTTGTGTAATCCCCTTTTTGGTTTCATTCAAACTTATCGTGTATTTTGATCCAATGCAGGGAGCAACAATAGTTGATCAGTCTGTTACTATTGCTCCAGCTCCAGATTACAAGCTACCAGCTTCTATTCCCATCCTGCCAGCTGTAATATCTGTCTGTGAAGATCAATTTCTCATTATTCGTATCGTGATTAGTTTTGACCGGAAAAGGATTTAATTTTTCTCAGGCTACGGAAAACAGGAGTACAGGAGAATCTGGAACCGCTGTCCAAAAAGCAGAGGATGTTGTCACAAGCATGTTGGCCAAGGGGTTCATTTTGGGCAAAGATACTGTTAACAAAGCAAGGACCTTTGATGAGAAGCACCAGTTCACTTCCACTGCCGCCGCTAAAGTTGCTTCTATCGACCAAAAGATTGGTCTCAGTGAGAAGATTACTGCTGGCACGACCATGGTGAATGACAAAGTAAGGGAAGTGGACCAAAAGTTCCAAGTTTCTGAGAAGACCAAGTCTGCATTTGCCGCTGCAGAGCAGACTGTTAGCAGTGCTGGATCTGCCATAATGAAGAATCGTTATGTTCTGACTGGGACTTCATGGGTAACTGGTGCATTCAGTAGGGTTGCCAAGGCGGCAGGGGATGTTGGGCAGAAGACAAAAGAAAAGGTTCAGGCCGAGGAACAGCAAGCAAGAAGATCGGAAGGTTATGATCAGATTCATGGGTCGGAGTCCCCAAAAGCTACTGGTGGTGATCAATCTTCCAAGCCTTCATCTGCTCGGGGTTTGATCCTCTGATTTGTTAGAATTTATGTAATGTGAATAGTTGGCAATGGAGTTTGAATTGAAATAGGTCTGTCTTTCATATTTGCAAGATGCATGTAGCTTTCACTGCACAACTGAAGTTTGGTTTTACTGTTTGCAGTTTTGCCATGTTGATATGTTACTTAAATTGGCTTTCAACAAAATAAATAAATAGAAGAAACCCTGATCCATGAGATATTTGGCATTCTTTCCTGGGATTTAGCTCCTTCCAAATTAAGTCTAACGGAAGACATGGAAGAACGTTCGTCTCCTAGAAGTATAGATGATTGTGCGGTTCACTTTGGGGTTGGTTGGGGAATGAGGTTCGTAGTATTACAACTTGGGAAGCGTTCATGAAAATATCATTTGGCAGATGCATATATGAAGAGATAGACATGTGAGTTGAACTGGCTCAGTGTCGTCCTGTATTTGCTGGCGATTCCCTTGTTTTGCAAAGCTTATGCATTGCTTCGGAGTCAAGATCTCCCTTGATGACTTCTTTTTCTTTCACTTCGTCGGAAGGATGTCAAAAGTTGCCAGAAGGCATTTAGAACTATGAACTCTATTATAGATAACACTCTTTGGAAGGATTGAAGAGCGCAATTCTCTGTTTTACTGGAATTCTATGTTTGGGAAAAGTTCAGCACTAGGAAAATTCGAATACATGGAGATTACGGAAGCATGCACATGAGGTCCTTATACACATCACACCAATCTTGAGTAGAAATAAATGGATGTTCGGATAACATGAAAGGGTTCGTGATATTCTACTTTGCTTCAGTTCAAACATAAGCCTGACATTAATAATCTTGAAGGCGATGATCCCATTTTACAGGGTTAGGTGAGAGGCAGTAGCTAATGGAAACTTGTTGCTGATCGATTGAATTGCTAAAATCAAGTCGCTTGCTATTGATAAATCACACAAAAGCAAGACGACTTCATACCACACGCATCGCTATGGAGTGTATTCCTTCTGCAACGGCCCCTATGAGATTCAGCAAGAGCATCATTGACTAGCAAAAGAGACATCGAATGGATACCCCAATTATATCAAAGGAATAACCCAGAAACCAATACTCCAGAATCGTTCATCTGGTATTTCTTTCTCTTCCTTCACGCATTCTGGTTCCTTTAGATGACAAGGTTATCGATAACGGAACTAGATTAGACACAATCCAAGGGCAAAGAAAAAGGTCACATGAAATCTAGAAATGGTGCTATGCGGCATTGGAAGTTCCGACAGTATGTTAATTGATTCCAGTCGTTGGAATGCTAACCCCAGGAATTGTCAAAGGCAGCAGAAGTGATGGCCTGGACAAACTCCTGGAAATTGATGCATCCATCGCCATCGGTGTCGGCCTCCTTGATCATCCCTGTCAGCTCCTCAGCGGTGAGGGCATGCCCCAACTTGGCCATGGAGTGAGCGAGCTCGGCAGCCGTGATGTATCCATTGCCGTCCCTGTCAAACATGCGGAAGATCTTCTTGAGCTGATCCTCGGTGTAGGGGCACTTGGCAGGAATGAGGTCAGGCTCTACCAGGGCCACAAACTCAGAGAACTCGACGAGGCCGTTGCTGTTCCGGTCGGCCTTGTGGATGAGAGCCTCCAGCTGATCGGGGCTTGGCTTCAGCCCCAGCGACCGGAGGAGCGAACCCAGCTCCAGCTGCGTCAGGCTGCCATCGTTGTTCCGGTCAAATGACCTGAAGATCTCCCTCAGCTCGGCCAGCTGCTCGTCGTCCAGCTTCAATGACTCCTTTCCCTTTCCACGACCACCGCTCATCCTCCCACTCTCTAGTAATTTGTTCTCGGATTTGTTCTCCCTGTCAACGAAAAGGAGGATAGGACTGAGTCTTCATTAATCCTAGATGATCATCATCACCCATCTCCGGGAGCTCCGCCTCCCCAATGATCCTTTCACGTCTCCATCAGCGGACGTTTACCGCTTGCACTTTCCCGTCCGAATCAGATCTTCCCCAATCCTTTCTTTTTTGCTCCTTGTCTAACATCAACCGTCATGGAATTGCCTCAGTGACGATAGCTGGTAGGGAAAAGCTTCACTGGGATAGACTCGATAACCCAATATGGTGATTGAATTTTCAAGAGAGTATTAATAATTAAGAGCTTATTTGACCTATTCAACCCGCGATTCAGCTAGATGATCGGATCTCTGAATAAAACCTAACCTCCAAAAGCTTGACCACAACGGCAAGAGAATAATCAATCACATAAATAGAAGTTGTATAACGTATGTCACTCTGTACGTCAACGCTTCATCCTCTTAAATTATAGAATTGAAGTCAGGTGTGATGATATATAACATAATATGGAATCATTGCTACGTGCCCGGATTAAACCATTTTGATCGAAAGCCAAGACTGCCGTCCGGGTGGAGGAAATGTCGTCACCAGAGGGTATCCCAGTTGATCCTTCATCTGAATTTGGAGTTGTGGAAAAGAAAGAAGGTTCGCTGACCAAAATTGTCATTTCTCAAACCCATTTCTTCCGTTCTATCTTTCCCTGCTCTGTCGAAAAGATGGAGCACATTCCTCTACGTTTCTGGATAGCGACGAAGCAAACTCCTTCCAAGTGTGGATTAATACGGATCCCAAACAATATATTAAGAAATGCTTCACTGGGAAAACCCATTTTGATGAAGACATGTGAGCCGGCCAAAAACAACAACGCAAGAAAACAAAACAGAAAACAAAACAGAAGACTCTGTCTTGCCTTTGATCGTTGGGGTTGCCTAGCAACAGCAGCAGCTCTTGCAAACTTGTTTCTTTCTTAACGAGTTTTCCATCAAAAACAAGAATCACACAGTTCAGGGATTGCGTGAAGGATAATTGCGACTCAGGACATGTATTCAAAGTTTCCAAATTTGTCGATATACTATGAATAAAGTTTTAAACAAAGTGCATGGCTGAATCCAGATCAAGGAAAAGAAATCAAGTTTCGAGAGCAAGTCTTCCTTTTCAATGCACATCACCTGGCATTTGGCAGAATCATAATCTTTAACTACCAAGAGCATGCACAATTTGGACCTAAAATTTTCTCATCATCATTGCTAATCATTTGTGACTGTGCCTGCCAAAAGACAGATTTCAAGGGAGAACCACAGAGCACTCATATTGCATATCTCGTCAATTCATAATCGATCCTTCCGATTATGATAGCAGTTCGTCTTTTCTGGCACCGTGGCCACTTTGAACAAGAACATGCTACAAAAGTTTCAGTCCCCCAGTCACATCATCGACAACTTCAACTGGTCCTGCAAAAAGTTGCATGAGAATATGTCAAGACTTGGCTGCGGCTCGAGGACAAGATGTTGAAATTTCTTATCAGCATGACATCCCAAGGGAAATCAGGGACTTCCAACATTCTGTTCAAAAAGCGAGCAGACCACATGTGACTGGAAGGAAAATCTTACCAAGAATAGCCATCACGGTCCTTGAATCTGCATTGAAAAGAACAAAACATCCAGAAAAGAGTGTAAATCATCAGTTGGAACCAAGTCATCGAAGCAGGATTTGTACAATGTGTAGTAGGAAAAAGAAAGAATGATTAGGCTTTATGATTGACTTCTTTGCGATTGCCATTAGTGGTAATGTTCAACCCACGAAAGACTATAACAATGAGCCTTTTAAAAAACCATCTATAGGCCCCTATAGCGGGTTCATTAACATGGCCTTTAGGCAAACCCCTAAACTCCAATAGATTGACCATAAAGCTTAGATCCAATCACCGAAAGAAAGAATCACCACAGACACAAGCAGGATTGGGCAAACCACCACAGCAAAACTCATCAAGTTGATATATTTCTTAAAGTAGTTCAAGTTATTAAGCTTTCTTCCTGGAGTGACAATCGCAGACCCATCAGAACTACAATTGACTTCAAATTGCTGGTTCTTCCCATCATTAGCCTTTGTCATTTCACTTATCAAATTTTGATCCTCCATCCTCAATCTCCTTTCATCATGCTCATGCTGCCCTATCCGAGGTACTACTCAATGTATCTGGATGAACCAATTACAGAAACTTGCTTCCATCAGTCACAACATAACATTCCTCCCAGTAATTCTTAACACTGCAGAAGAAATTTCCAAACTAATATCACCTGCTTGATAACAGTGTATTACCCTAACTTATTTTAAAATTCTACAAAATTAATCCCATATAAAAATAAAAAATACAGTAAATATCATTTAAGAAATTACATCGACAGGGTATTATTCCACATTGTCATGACAACAGAACTGTAAAACCATACAAGTCAAGAAATTTGACTGATCAACTCACTTGGTGCAATTTGTGTCCTCCCTGCATCAATGGTAATATGGGTTGGTAATTTAAGTATTTTCGCCCTTTCCTGTCAGTATAATACAAGAGTAATCTAATTACAGCATGTGGGCAGATCGGGGGAGGGGATTGCGGCCATATGGCCAACCAGAAACATCCAACAAAGAAATTCTCCAAGAGCTGCTTATTGACGACAAATGCACGACAAACTAGAAACTCCTTATTGTGAGAAAATCTATTACTCTAATTCCAAAGTTTTTTCAGCCAGTGAGCTGTACTAGTAGAGCATAATACAGGTAATATCGACATGAGAATTTCTGAACCCAATCACTAGTTTGATCTTTGTGGTGAGTCTCTTCAATATTCAGGGAAAGTGAAGAAGTGCAGCTAGCTGCAGCTTTTTGCTTTCGCCATATACTAGTATAACTAACTCAAATTCTTTTCGCATTCTACGGAAATAATAAACAAGCATGCACACGAGAATAATAAGTGCGGATAGAGTATATATAGTCTGGACTAACTTGCAAAGCAAGCATATCTTCCTCACTCTCAATTTTGACAACCACCTTAGGCTGCGCACACATCTCCCACCTGCAAGTTTGGCAATATCTCTTGATATCTTGGAGGATGACTGCTTTAATCAAATGATCACAGAAATAGTAAGTTACTCAGAGGAAACAGCACCTGTCTAAAGCTTTTGGTGCACGTTTAAGGAGCTTCTTATAGAGACCCAAAGTTGCATGACTGTCAATGGACACAAAAGAATCACATTACAGAGAAGACAGTACGCCGCATCACATTAAGTAAGGCTTAGCAGTCCACCCAAGTAAATCGGTAACTCTTCAGGAAGCCTAGGAAACAAGTAATTACACAGAAGCTCTCCAAAATCTCCACGTGAAGTCCAACTGCTTATGACGAAGCCAAAAAGGTGGATGCTGGCCAGTTTTTACATACCTACACTGAGCGGCAATCTTCCCTTTTCCCATCTTTAGATCATTCCTCACAACCAAAACCTGGAGATAGACAGAAGACAGACATGTTCATATATTATCTTGTACAAGCAAAAATCTTCAACGTTCTCCGCAAATGCAAGGGAGGGAGACCAGAGAGAGAGGTGATACCATTTTAAAATCTTCTAGGATTTCGGCCAAATTTTCAATCTCTAGAGGCCCTTTCGACTTATTCTTCTTGATCTCGGTAGCAGCAGATAAGCCTCTGGATGTTCTAGCAGGGATGAAGACGCGAGAAGGATGGTATGCACCGATACAGAATCCCAGAGCAAGGCATCCCGCCCCAACTATAATGGCACTCAGCCATGTCAAATCCATCGCGTGCGACTCCAAAGTTCAGGCCTTCTGTGCTATACTCAAGTTCCAACCAAATGGGCAAATGGAAATCCTCAGAAACAATATCGTAAATGAGAATAACCATGCAATCCCAAATTTGAAGGGGAAATAGATGACTACAGAAAGCGCCACTTCAAGCTAATTACACATATACGTGATTGGCTATGGCTACTAGATTCTCGGGGATTGAACTCTTTCGATAGGAAAAGAAAACAACGACATTCGGTAACTAGGCTTCAAACCGCGAATCTAGATATGACTAAAGCTACGCGAATGTGATAAAGCCCCGATTTTTGGAATCTCGAGGAAAGGAGCGGTTGATTGATAAAGACGAATTCAACAAACAAGCGCACACATGTGAAGCAGCGTGCGTGATCATTCGCAGAAGGCCAGTGGAGCGGGAGGAGAGCTTTTAAGTCGCGGCGAATGGACACTCGAAGTGATGAGCAAAGTCCATCCACGAGATCGATTAAAGCTAATAAGGGGAGGAGAGCGGCACCTGGCGTCGAAGAGGAACCCTAGACCAGAAGGGCGCGAACCAGAGAAGACACCTGGACTCCCACTGACATC
Organism: Eucalyptus sp. ANBG9806169; assembly: GCA_014182395.1. NCBI lineage: Eukaryota > Viridiplantae > Streptophyta > Magnoliopsida > Myrtales > Myrtaceae > Eucalyptus > Eucalyptus sp. ANBG9806169. The sequence goes on along the minus strand of CM024573.1, from coordinate 42,127,449 downwards.
GAATGCCACGGTCAAGGTCAAACCCTGGAGAAGATGGACTTCACTTTCACTCCAGGGAGAGCTCCAAAGCAAGCAGCGGCGTGGCTGAAGATCGGGTCGGCCCGGTTTCACATTTCGGGATTCGACGATGTAACATAAAAGCCCGCAAACGAAATCGGCCTTTCTACGGTCGTCGGCGAGCTTCGTCGGGAGATATTTGATTTTCTTTTTTTCTATTTGTGTTGGAACAAAGAAGGAGGTCGCTGGTCGCGATATAAAGTTGGTGCGGTTGCATTTGATGCGGAAAAAAATAGTATATATAAATAAACGATTGTTAAAAACCACAGCAAAAGAGACCTACTCTCCAAGCTCAGAGACTGATGATGGTCTTAGCAAGGTGGCCGGCCTCGTTGATGGCCACCGCCCACCACGCTTGTTGATTAGTAGTACCTCGTCACTACGCGGTCCATGCAAACAGGGACAGATCGAGAAACGCCTGGAGAGCAAGACGAAAAATAAGCGAAACGATAGTACCATCTTGTTCGTGCGATCCAAATGCAGAGACCTCTTCTTTCAAGGTCTCTTCATCAGTCCAATTTGAATGTCTCATAGAAGCAACAACACCATTTGAAAACAATTCACAAACACTAAACCAGACCATGCAAGAGGTAAAATTTTCTCCCTTTAATAAATAGTGAGTTTAGCAAGAAGCTCGTTGGTGAGCAACCACAACAAAGGTATTATTCAGGAACTTTGAATATACTAGCTTGCAAATCAGCCATGTGGTCAGAGATGACAGTAATCATCTTTAGACTTTTTTCGACCTTCAGTTGTCAGAACACGATCAGCTAACTAGCAATAACAATTGGCGGTGGTCGGACATAACAATGATCATGTGATTGTTTTTTTTTTTTTTTGCCCAGGATCCGCGGAGCCCGCTAGGCTTACGCCAAGCAGTCCACGGCCCGTAGAGTGCAGGGAAGTAAAGAAAATCAACTATCACGATGGCGGTACTTGTGTAGTAGCCAGTGACACAATATCTGAACGCGTCATTCTATGACCGCCATCATTGAAAGATAGTAAGATACAATGCTTGTTATGTTATTTTTTTTATTCAATCCGATATTATCCCACCCCATCTCGCATAATAGGTTTATCTAATCCGGAGGACATTGCCGAATATCAAAAAATATAATTTTTTATACTATCCGAACTCAAATCTGAACTACCAAACACGTTCTTAATTATCATTTAAGATGATAACCGCTACTCTTGCTCTTTCTTTTTTTTTGTTAACGTATCCAAATATAGATATAAATTGCCAAACACACCCTTGTGATTATCATTCAAGTTGATAACCGCTGGACTCACTCTTTTCTTTTTTTCTCCAAACTTATCCATCCCCCCAAACAATATTACCAAATAAAACCAAACTTTGCCTTTTTAGTCCATTCGTCCAGCCACCAAACGCATCCAAATAGGCGTGGGCAAGGGGGGTGAGGTGCGCATGGATCGGGATCCACGCGATTTGGATCAATTGCAGGTGACCCCCCATGGGAGATCGTAGTCGTGACAGGCATTTATGGCCGTAGCCATCGCTCTCGCTCCTGCCCTCTTTCTCCACTCCTCTCCGACCCCAATCGTGCCGCTGGATGTTGAGTAAAAGCAATTTTCACATTGCGTAATCCTCTTTCCGAACCACCAAATAGCACCCGAAGAAGCACCTAGAAAAAGGATAGGATGATTGCTTGAACCGAATCCATGTGGACCTTGTCAATTATAAGTGTTGATCACACGAGTTCAATGTAAAACTCGTAAAAATCAACTATCATGGCTACACGTGATTCATGTCCCCTATCACGTACGATACATTATCCATCCACGAGTCCGAAGCAAGGAAATTCTATCCCAACCCCAAGTCCAAGGACCCAAGTACGTCCTTATTTTTGTGGGACCAATTTACAAGACCCTCATGGAATCTACAAATACAATAATAGTTGAGGCATTCATAAGTAAACACCACCCACCCATGGTGATGATATCATGCGATTACTTTGAATTTTTTTTTTTGGAATTTGGTCATGTGCAACAAATTGAATTGTTATAAATTTTATATAAGTAGATCCCTCGTCCAACAAGTGTGATTACTGATTTTCTAGATAAAGGGATATCAATAAAGTGTGACTCTGACAGATTTCTAAAATAATGAAGGAGGCAAAAAATGGATCAAACCATACATTAAATAGAGGAGTTCTCGTGTTACCATATTGATCAAATACTGATGAGAATGTCAATTGCTTAAATAAGGAAGTCCGTAAAATCGCAATTCACGTCGAGTGATGAAGATCAATTGAATTAATCATCGGTCAATGTCGACCTTAAATGGTGATGACTCAAATAACTGTTCGGAGCTCGATCCATGTAGAACGGGCCGGGTCATAACAGTAACGAAGCACGGGATCGAGCGGGTTCGGATCGCGGCAAAAATCCGCGTAAAGCCAGGTTTCGTTCTCACTTTTGTAAGGCTGGACGCAATTGCGTGAGAGCGGGACAAAGAGGATGCACATCGGACGGTCGCTAACGAACGGAATCGGGGCCCAACCACTTTGACTTTGACAAGTCCACAGCAGAAGAAATCCACCGCGTCGACGCTCGCATTTCTCGCGAGAGCATAGATAATCAGGACCGTCGAGCGGGCTGAAGTCTCGATGGAAAGCGTCGATGAGCGGTGAATGTCCATGGTAAGGAAGCGCTGCCCGCTCGCACAGGAACTCTGCCTCTCGGTTTTAGTACTGTGTAGACGACGGGCGAAACGAACGTATTAATATAGAGCGACGGAGGAGAGAGAGAGAGAGGAGAGAGAGGAGTTTCAGGGAAAGAAAGCGTCGTGGAAAAGAAGGGACTCGACTCGACCTCCCCGGTCGCGCAGCTCCCCAGCGAATTGACCTGCCAATTCAGGTCCCTTCGTCCTCGGACTCGTTCTCTCGCAGGTAATAACCTCGGCTTCGATCCGATCCCCTTCCTCGATCGTCTCGGTTGCAGCTCTCCGGCAGTGTGGAGGCAGGGTGGGGGTTGCTGAATTGGAGGGTACGATTTCGTTCTCTTCGTCTAGTAATATGGTTTTGGCCCAATCAGGATCAGTAGGGTTTTCGATGCGTTGAGTCTGTCTCTGGCCCTGCTTTGGCTGTTGGAAAAATCGTTCCTTTTGACTTTTCCCCCTCTGTTTGGTTGCTGACCCCTCTGTTGTCTTGGGCGCTACGAATCGAGCCAGCCAGCCAGCCTTTTCTGGTTCTCGATCGCCCGCAAACATGAGCGATAATTTGATGGAGAAGGTGACTGCCCTCGGGGAGCGTCTCAAGATCGGTGGGGCTGAGGTCACTCGGAAGATGAGTGCCGGCATGAGCTCCGTGAGCTTCAAGGTCAAGGAGCTCTTCCAAGGCCCCAACCAAGCCGACAAGTTTGTCGAGGAGGCCACCTCGGAAAATCTCGAGGAGCCTGACTGGGCCATGAATCTGGAAATTTGCGACATGATTAATCACGAGAGGATTACTAGCGTCGACTTGATTCGGGGCATAAAGAAGCGGATCATGATGAAGAGTCCCAGGATTCAGTTCTTGGCCTTGGTTTTGCTAGAAACTTGTGCCAAGAATTGCGAGAAAGCCTTCTCCGAGATTGCGGCTGAGAGGGTCCTTGATGAGATGGTGAAGCTTATTGATGATCCCCAGACTGTGGTTAACAATCGGAACAAGGCTTTGACCTTGATTGAAGCATGGGGAGAATCGACCAGTGAACTCCGGTATCTTCCTGTTTATGAGGAAACATACAAGGTATACGCCTCATCTTTTTTGGAATATTTACTTCAAGCAGGCTAATGTCGATGGCTGATTACATTAGGAATTCTGCTAGTTTTCTGAGGATGACTAATTTTATTCGGCGAATCCTTGTTCTTCAGAAAGAGTAATAGCAAAAGAATGAATTAAAAGTTAAATGAGACTTTGTCGATCCTGATTACAATTTTTTTTTTTTTTTCCATAAATTGCACTGTTTTGATATTGATTTCCTGGGTAATTGTAGATAGTATCATGATAATCCTATCATGTTCTTTAATCTGCAACACTTCACTCGGTTTGATTTCCTTACTCTGGGGTGGTGTTAATCTTCATGTTGTCTTCAGGCGATGTTGTGTCACAGTATGGTCGTTTTTGTCTCGTGACTTAATTTAAATCAGGCACAATTTACTTTGTACTAAGTCACTTGAGATGACTGAGAAGTTAAATTCATAACAAGTTGGGGACTGTTTTGTTCAGTCGAGGAAAGGATCTCGTGTAAATTGGAGACTGGAAAAATTTAGCCTTTACAATGAGTCTTGTAATTCAGTTTAAGGAACCATTCCTGATCATTCTCTTCTTTAGTTAAGTGAGAGGATGGAGAAAGTCGAAGTATGCAAATGCTGTGGAATTTGTGTTGTGGTTAAGCAAAAGTTAATCTGTTTGTTCTTTTATTGTGGATTCATGTTACCCATGATTGAATAGGATGGGCTTGAATAAGTTATTTGACAGCATTTTGCCCAAGTGGCTGAGAGCTGGAGACAACTCTGCCTGTTTAGTTCAGTGTTTCTTCTCACTCTTCTCTCTTCTGTGTCGTTTCCCGTCCTTCAGCTTCGCTGTTTCAGTCTGTGGAGCTGTATTTACTCAGATAACTCATGGAGGTTTAGCTTGCCAATCATTAGCGTCCCTGGCCCATTTATTCTCCATTGTCTATTTTCACTTTACTTGTTGGCTTTGATCTGTTGCATTTGAGTCTCTTCACGCGTCAAGGAAAAAACTCGTGGATTTGTTTACGTATCCCTATTGTTGTTGATGTGCATATCAGAGTTTAAAATCAAGGGGCATCCGTTTCCCTGGTCGTGACGATGAGAGTCTGGCACCTATCTTTACCCCTCCTCGGTCAGCCACAGCTCCAGAAGAAGATGTTGATTTTGCTCAACATGTGGAGTATGATGTCCCTGTCCAGATCTTTTCTGCAGAGCAGACGAAGGAAGCATTTGATGTTGCAAGGAACAGCATAGAGCTTCTCACCTCAGTTTTATCCTCTTCACCAGAACAAGATGCTTTGAAGGTACTATAGTTTTACAATTTCCTGGTTTCCTCTTTCTCATGAATGGGTTTAAACTTGGTAAAGAGTTTTTTAAGATCTTCATTTTCGTCGATTAAAGTGGATTTTGAATGACCATTTCACTGGCTTTCTCTTACATTGGCGAATTATTGTGTTAGAAGTCTCAAACTACATGCTGAATCTTTGTAAAAGTCTGCTTCACTGTTAAAGTTCTATGGCAAATTTTGTTGATGCTGGGGCATTTGGGATGCTTGTTGTTTTAGGCATCTTTAGTTCCAATTCACTAGTAAATTTTTATGGCAAACGTTGTTAATATGGGTTTGAATGCTTGTTGTGTTAGGCATTTTTAGTATGCACATGCTTTTTTTTTTTTTAAAGAGGAGCAATAGTCTGCATTTAATGTTAATTTGGCTATGCTAAATTACGCGAGGTCGTATTTTATGGTGCACCAGTTGTTTATAGGAATAAATTGCACAAAAGATGAAACTCAGGGGACAGAAAACTGTACTTAACCCTTATCACAATTTGATATCGCATTTTAAATGTTATTCAAGAAATAGTAAACAATCAAAGTTCAGCTGGTCACTGAAACATAATCTACTATAAGATAGAAGATATACCTGCCTCTAAAGTCTGATGTTGTATCGTACCAAAATTAATATGCCGTGGCATTATGAAGTTTACTATTTTCCTTTTCTGCTGACGTGGAAATTTTGCTATTCCTTGACCTGCTAAGAAGTATTGGAGTTGATGAGCGATTCTTTCATCTTTCCTGGACCATATACGTTTTTCTCATGCTTTTTGTTGCCAGCTGGGTTCATACTTGTTTTGATCCTGAGCTGTCAATTTGCAATTGATCAAGTGCAGTCGGTCCACTTCTACAGTGATAAATATTTTTCTTGATAAGGCAAAAACTTCCAAATAAATTAACTTTTGAGAGTGTGAGTGTGATTAATCGATGAAGAGACGGAAGAGACAGGTAGGTAAGTACTGCTTTTGGCCACATGTGTTCGCCACCAGTTGCAGGTGTGGTGACGGTGGCACTGATGCTGGCGGCAGAATAGCCAATGTGCCCGACATCTCTCCACCACGTGAATAACTATCTGTGCTATGAAACAGGCTATTTGTTGTGGATGATTAACTTGAAAATAATGCCATTCATTAAGTGATCATCTTCAGTTGTGCAGACAAAAAAATCCAAATCTATCCAATAAAATCTATCACGTTGACTCATGAATTCATTTTAGAAAATGATTCCATCACCTTTTCTGATTTTTTGTGGATCTATTGTCATTGTGTTTGTTGATCCTTGCTCTCTGTTGTGCACCTCAAATTTCCTTCCATGCAATTTGACTTACATTTCCCTCTCGGGTCACGTAGATGACAAAACTTTCTGACTGACTCTTGAGGAGTCATTTATTTCATTTTAACTGGCAAAGTTCATTTTGTATCTACAATCTACACCTTCAATATGTGAAACATGAATTGGCATCACTTGATTCGTATTTAGCCCAAATTCCAAAAGAAAGATTACGAATCCTGTTACTTATTATTCAAGGTGGATATTGTGGTAGCCTCTTTGCAAGGGAAGTGCTGTGTGGACGTTTCATGTAGCCTACTTAACTTGCAAAAATATGTGCCCTCATCTTGATTTTATCACATAACTCTATCTAGACCACCTGATGTCATCATTGCTGCACCTTGCGAATGGGGCTTTCACATTCCAGATGGTGGTGCATCTTTAGAGAATATAGTTTTCAAGGAAGTTTCTGTTGTGTTGGCCATGCCTTCGCACTTGTCTAGGGAAAATTCCATTGCAGTGGCTTTCTTTTGCGATAAGCTTTTTGCATAAGTTGGACAGATCTTTGGTAAATCCCCATGAGGTTGTACACAAATGAGTTGTAAAGTGAGCCTCACTTTTCAATATGTTGGCAGGACGACTTGACAATGACGCTCGTACAACAGTGTCGTCGGTCACAATCTACCGTCCTAAGGATCATTGAGACTGCTGGAGATAATGAGGCTCTGCTTTTTGAGGCCTTGAATGTGAATGATGAGATCCAGAAAGTGCTCCTCAAGTATGAAGAGCTGCAGAAACCTGCATTTGCCCCAGCTGAACCTCAGCCTGCGATGATACCGGTTTCCGTTGAGCCTGAGGAGTCGCCTGCCCTTGCAAAAGAAGATGCCCTGATCAGAAAGCCGGCTGGATTTCGAGGTGGGGCCCATGGAGGGAGCAACGATGACATGATGGACGATCTTGATGAGATGATCTTTGGGAAGAAGACTGGCGGGTCATCAGAAGGAGGGCAAGACCCGAAGAAATCCCAATCGAAAAAGGATGACCTTATCACCTTTTGAGATAGTGTTATGGTGATATTAGAGGCCTTTTGATTATTGTTGATATTTGTTTGTGTAGCTACGCTGGTGGGTGGGTGGGGTGGGGGAGAGTGAGACCGAGTTTGCTTAGAACGGTCGTTACCTCTCGTATACAGGACGGTCGCATGTCTTTACAGTTGGATTACTTTTGCATGTTATTTTATGTGATGATTCATCTGTGTATCTGAGTACACAAAGTGTTTGCCTTTAGATTTCTGGACGATGTGAAGGTTGTTATGTTATGATATGGTTGAGAACGGCATCCATAAAATGAAACCTCGGGCAGATTTTCATTCCCCAAGTAGGGAGAAGAGAACTGAGAAGCGACTGGCTGGCTCGCCTTTTCCTGGCCAGTGACCGGCCAACATGCGTCGTTGCATGTCTGAATAATCCTGATCTTCCAAATAAATGCCGCGGAACTCGGTGGCGGTCTGAGATGCGGCGACGGAAAGAGTTGATATGGTCGCAAGGGACGTTGAATGCGCGATCCACCTTAAGTTTAGAACGTTTTGATACTCTCTAGTCAGGTCACTTTCTAGCTCTCGCTTGTATATATAACTAAAAGTGAACCAAAAAAATTAAATAAAGAAAAAAGAAATTCAGGCTGCATATGCACATTTCCCTAATTCTACTTAAGGCAGGAATTTTATTTTGTTCTTTCACCCAGCAATACGCGCAATTAAAATGTAATAGGAAAATTTTGGGCCAAATAATAAATTGCAGAATTTAGGGGCCAAAATATTAAAAGAAAAGGAAAATATTCGGTCCAAAGGGACAAAACCGGTTCAGAGTTTTGTGAAGCTGGGGCGAACCCGTCATCTCATACCAAAAACCCTACAAAACCCTCCTCTCTCTCTCTCTCTCTCTCTCTCAGGAGAAGAAGGAGAAGAAGAAGAAGAGAATGGGAGGGTGAGCATCGAGCTGCTTGCGCTTCCTTGCCCCTCAAGTCAAATACACAGCCCATGCCTCCCTCTCTTGTAGGCTTCCCTTCTTCACTCCGGCAGCCATAAACCCGTCCCTTCTCCCCCGCCTCCCAGACGGGATTGTTTCTTAGCTCGTCGCAAGAATGGCGAAAGCACGCGCAATTGGGCTAGTCTCAGCCCTAGCCGCCTCTGCTTCCGCCACCGCTAGCGTCGCCTACGCCGACGGACCCTTCAGCTTCAACCCTTTCTCCACTCCCCCTGCCGGAGCTTCCCCTCCTGCTGCCCCTGCTGCTCCCACTTCTGCCGGTAAACAGCCTCCGCCCTCTGAAGTGGGATCGGCGGCGCCCGATGAGCCCCCCGTTAGGGTTAGGAACGATCAGCCGAGGACGTCGTCCGCCGGGTTTGATCCCGAGGCGCTCGAGCGAGGTGCCAAGGCTCTCAGGGAGATCAATAGCTCTGCTAATGCTAAAAAGGTTGGAACTTTGCTGGCTGGCTTTGTTGTATTGGGAAACTTCCCTGCTTTATAGTTTCTCTGCCGCGTGCTGCTGTGATGGATTCTTTAAATATTCAAATGAGCACATGACTTTTGAGAGGACGCTATTTGGATAGAGAGAGCATGTTTCGATTTTTGGGTCACATTGGTTCTTTGCATCGGACTCTTTGTGTGTATTCTGACGGGCGGCTTTGCTTCTGTGACGTAGGCATTTGAATTAATGAAGAAGCAAGAGGAAACGAGGCAGACTGAGTGGTCTTCAAAGACTGCTGAGTTTAAGGCAGTACAAGCTCAAGCCGAAACTGTAAGCGAGTTTCCTGATTCCATATATTTCATGACAACATATATAGTCTGCAGTTCTTCTCATTTGAGTGAAATCTGGAGTGTGAAATGAACAAGCTGTCACGTTTAAGTGGTATGCTTTTTATCAGTACTTATAGAAAGCCCTAAATTAAAGGATTTCTTTTTTCTGGATTTCGGTCCTTATCTCAACAGTTTTTAATAAGTAGGTAAGAAGATTGTCTGCTGCGTTTCAATGAGCGTATCAATAACTGATAATGTGGGAAGCAATCATCTTTTTTTTGTGCTTCGGAATTCTTCCGACTGGAAAATATCCATTGTTTCTTCAAGCAATATCTTTCCTGTTTCATTTGCAGGAGAGACAAAGGGTAGTGTATGATGAGCAGAAAAAGTTAGCACAATTTCAAGCACAAACAAAGTCTCAAATGGCCCGCTATGAGGACGAATTGGCAAGGAAGAGAATGCAGGCAAGTGAAGAGGTTCTTGATGGTATTGTTGGAATAATTGTTACACGGAGCTTTGAGTGTTGATTCCAATTACAGGCTGAAAATGAGTACCATAGAGCTAGGAATCAGGAGCTTGTGAAGCTACAAGAAGATTCATCAATTAGGCAGGAGCAAGCTCGACGAGCAACGGAAGAGCAGATTCAGGCACAACGACGCCAAACAGAGAGGGAAAAGGCTGAAATCGAGAGGGAAACAATCAGAGTGAGGGCCATGGCTGAAGCAGAAGGTAGAGCTCATGAGGCAAAGCTAGCTGAAGAGGTTAACAGGCGCATACTTGTAGATCGTGCCAATGCAGAAAGAGAGAAATGGGTTGCTGCTATAAATACAACTTTTGACCATATAGGAGGTATGCATCAGTAACTTGCCCCAAGTGTCAATTGGAATATGTCCATTTGTTTCAGTACTGTCAAAGTTGCTGTTCTGCTTTCTGTATTTATATGGGGCAACATGGCTATCAAACCTGTGACTTTGATCTGTGCTTTTCTCTGCTTATTCATCCTGTGTTACACCAATGGTTCTTGTTTCTTGGGAAGTCTGGATTATCAATGACAACTCTTTCTTCCATAGGTGGTTTGCGGGCCATTTTGACAGATCAAAATAAGTTGGTAGTAGCAGTTGGGGGAGTCACAGCTCTTGCAGCAGGGATCTATACAACAAGGTGCATAAAGAATATCTCCCTGGCCTTTTCTCATCTTCTTTATAGGATATGGTCATTACTTCTGTTCTTGGCTGGACCATGAGGTTTCTATCCAATCTGCTGGTCTGCGGGCTTAAATCAATTATGCACTTTCTTCATCATAGATAATTTGTACATTTGTAGTCAGAAAAGAGCTTCTTTACTGTCTTGTCAGGATATCCTCTACTTTTTGCTGCTTTAAATTTGCAAGATATCTTAACAGAAGTTTGATTTATGATTCGAACTAAGTTGTAAGGAGAATATGATTTAATCATAAATGCAATACTGTACGGTAAATGACATTAGTCCTGCTTTACTGGTGTCTGGATAATGAAAATGCCTCACTCATCCATAAAAACAGTGAATGAGTTTGAGATACTAATGCTATACAACGCACTTCACGTGCATCATTCTTATGCGGTTTTTCTTCTTCTTTTGATTAAAAATCAGAGAAGGTGCAAGGGTTATATGGAGTTACGTGGATAGAATTTTGGGACAGCCATCGCTAATCAGAGAATCCTCTCGAGGGAAGTACCCATGGTCGGGTGTGATTACTCGAAACATGAGTAGTCTGGCTCGTAAATCTGATAAAGGATCCTCATCAAATAATGGGAAGGGTTTTGGCGATGTGATTCTGAACTCTTCACTTGACAAAAGAATTGGGCAGCTTGCCAGTGCTACTGCCAATACAAAATCCCATCAGGCCCCATTTCGCAACATGCTCTTTTATGGCCCTCCAGGAACTGGAAAAACAATGGCTGCCAGAGAATTGGCCCAGAAATCTGTATGAGATCTTCCACTTTAATTTAGTTGGTTGTGCTCTTTAATTACCAGGTTTAGTTGGTTGCCAAGGCATATGTACTTTTGTTTGCGCACCGCTGACGCATTGAATTGAACTGCACTTGGAATGTTACCTTGACACTTGCAGATATACTTCGTAGCACTTCATTTTAACTGGCTTTATTTTCTAGCAGAGAGCTGTGTGATTAGTAAAGTTAAAGTTGGAAATGATGTTTGTTTACCATCATTAGGAAAGTTTTTCTAATTCCTTACTTTAATTGTCGTCTCACATTATACTAGTCATTGCCTACTTCTGCTCTCTGATGGTTTATGAATTTGTCCCAGGGATTGGATTATGCCTTGATGACTGGTGGAGATGTTGCTCCATTGGGACCCCAGGCTGTGACGAAGATACATCAGTTGTTTGATTGGGGCAAGAAATCTAAGAGGGGCCTACTGCTTTTCATCGATGAAGCGGATGCATTTTTGTGCGAGTGAGTGACGGCTACTGATGACTTAACTGCCTATAAATGTCTTCCACTGAGAACATGTTAAGTTTAATTAAAGTCGAAATTAGCATTTACGCCATCATCGAATAGTCAGATGTTGCCATAGTTGCAGTTAACTTTTGCCTTCTGTCTCTGTGGTTATATTTTGTATGGGGTGACTTAATGCTTGATGTGCTTTAGTATTCTCTGGAGCTTGGCAATTTGATTGAGGTCAATTTGTTGACAAGGGGTAATCACACATTAGTGATTTTAGGGTTCACGACATTACTCGACTAGATCTTATGAGCATTCAAATTGGAGTTAGCATTATTTCCCCGATCAGTCTGGATCTAGGACCTAGATTTCTTTAGGTTTGGTAGTATATTCTCTCTCTTTTTACTGAAGAATACTGGAAATTTGGATTCGTCTTTGTTGGTTGGTGTTTATATTAGTGGACCTCATTTTTGGTGGTATAAATTCTTTTTATACATTGTTTCTAGTGCCTTACACGAGCGTAGCTATGCCTTCTTCTGTTTTTCCAAACTCAACCTATGCAATATTTATTCCTGCACCTTGAAGTATTCACTCATGCCAAGAATCCGACATTTATTTGTCGTGTCATTGTGTATGATGCAAACTTAAGTGATGATCTCAAAATTATAATTGCAGGAGGAATAAAACTTACATGAGTGAAGCACAAAGAAGTGCACTCAATGCAATGCTATTTCAAACAGGCGATCAGTCCAAGGACATTGTTCTTGTTCTCGCCACAAACCGTCCTGGCGATCTCGATTCAGCTGTGGCAGACCGGATTGATGAAGTCCTTGAATTCCCTCTACCAGGGGAGGAGGAACGGTTTAAGCTTCTAAAGCTATATCTGGATAAGTATATTGCTCAAGCTGGGTCGAGAAAATCTGGATGGTTTAAGAATTTGTTCAAGAAACAACAGCAGAAGATAGAGATTAAAGGATTGACTGATGATGTGTTAAGGGAAGCCGCAGCTAAAATGGAAGGATTTTCAGGTAGAGAAATAGCCAAGTTAATGGCTAGTGTCCAAGCTGCTGTTTATGGGAGCGAGCAATGTGTGCTTGACCCTGCCTTGTTCCGAGAAGTAGTGGATTATAAGGTAGCAGAACATCAACAGAGAAAGAAGCTAGCTGGTGAAGAGATGAATGGCGCATGATCCGCTTTGTCAAGTTTCAGGTCGGCAGAAACAGAGCTGCTGTCTAGACGAGAGTTGATTAGCACCATTCTGTGCTTCTGACCAATTCGAGTGGTTTTTGGGTCACTGCGAGAACTTTCAGGGATGGGTGCCCTTCAGTTAGTTTGGTACATGGCTAACTTATGAGGAGCCCTACTTTTTGTAATTCTTTAAGGGGCTGAGATGTTGTCATTCATTTTTCCTCTCGTAAGTAGGGGAGTTTTGATATGGAGATTAGTGTTTAGTGGTTTGTCACTCACATTTATTTTGGCCATTGTTATTGCATCTGTCTTCATCTTTTTTGCCCCCTGGATTTCTCGTTACATTTGAAATGTAAAAGATTCAGATGGAGGTGGTCCTCCTGTTGTATCTGAAGACTACTGATTTAATAAGAAAATAGCAAGACGATTCCGTTCACAAATGCAATTACAAAGTTGATCCCTGGGGGGGTAACCCTTATTGTCAATACAAATGCACTAGTTCGCCCCAAAAAGGGCATGTCATCCAAAGACAAATACCAGACATCCATCCAGGGATGTCGTTTTGGCTATCAAAAAACAAGAAAAGGAAGGGTTGCTAATGATGATGCTCCTGAATGTAGCGCAGACCACAATACTTGCAGACAGCAGGCTCATCCAAGTCAAGGCAGATAAACTCAATTGGGTGCCCCAGCGCAGGATTGCTGTCTGTGAAGGGAGAACAAACAAATCGTGGATTTAGATGAATTGACTTCACATCATATGACTAATAACAAATAGGAAAGGCACTGTCCATGGCTAACCTCCTTCGCAAGCAACTATCCTGCCTTCGACTTTGATGGGAGGGACCTCATTGATCAACTCCATTGGAGATTTCTTGCTAGTATCCTAAGAGAAAGCAAACTTCAAGATGACCACAGAGTTCCACCACAAAAGTTTTTCACCAATAAGATACGAAGACTGACTTCACATTTGGAATTGCACCGAAAAGATTATTTATCTCAACGCTGCAGCAAGGAACACGGGTGGGAGAAAAATGCGAGTCCATACATGTGTTTAAAAAACTAAAAACTTACATGTACAAAGAAAGCCAAATGATAATATGAATACGGGATGTACACAAGGTCATTGGGGAATGGGGAGCTCAAACAGAGGTAGGTAACTTTTCTATCGTCCCACTTAACTACATCTTAACACCAGATTGCTTCACACCTCCATTGTCAGTCAGGCCTCATTTGCCCTCATAACAAGGTAATGGTCAAAGAAGACCAATGCCCTGTTAAGAATGATGAGGAATCCTATCTTCTTGCAGAAACCAGAACTATCAGAACCAAAGAAAAAACAGACTCCATTCTAACAAACCACCACTACAATAACTAGAAGGAGTTCGATATGAATCTCCCAGACATTCCGGTTCCGCAAAATTCCTTCAAAATTATTTAGTGTTTGAAGAAACTACCAGGATATATAGATTAAATATTCCCAGGTCAAAGCTTAACCACCCTTCATCTAAGACAGAAAGGTGTAACCAAGCCAGCTCCAGCGAGGCAGAGGTTAGCACATTCCTGGAAAGCAAAGTTCAAGGTTAAAAGAATGGGCATATTAAATCGGCTGCACCTCTTTAGACTGATCATTAGAACCCTCTCTAATGCATCCGGGCAGAATTTAACAATTCTAGCCTCTAATCTATGTAGTAGCTAACCAGCCACCCTTTTCTCTTGCTCTTCAGTTTCTGAAGTCTGATATGTCATGAAGAAGGAGGTCCCTAATGAGGGACGATGGAGTGACTGCATAAATATGCATTACCAAGCTCTATCTCATGCTTCATAGGATGAATTATTCAGCCTACTCTAAAGAGCATCATGCTCATTTTATGTCATGTAAAGAACCAGAAAGTCGAGCTAAGGCATGACGAGGAAATCCTCCAAGAACGAGCCTCAGTAGTAGTATTACCCAGGCCGGGAGATAACTCTGGTCATGTCATTCCAATGGCAAATGCCCCAATCGACCCAGTCTTCTGAAAATCGAAGACGATAAGACTAAACAAAAATGATAAACTACTAAGAAACAAAAGCTAGTATCAGATTCTAAATGCAAATTAGAAGATTTAGACCGCCCAGGGTTCCTATCGGAAGTGTGCCAAGCTGAAATTTTTATCGGTTTTGTAAAAGCCACGTATGGCATCCGAATGCTAAGACCGATTGGTGCTAATCCTTCTCCTTGGAACACTAATTATTTTTTTCCGGTTCTTTTTTTTCTTTCCCGTAAACGCAGCCAATATATCGAACAAATCCCAAGTAGAATAACCCACCCTTCGCTAAATAAACCCTAATTACTGCAAGAGAAAGGAGTTATGTCGGTCACCACATCGTAAACATAGCGGCAGTTCATACAAAATAATGAAACAGGAGCAGAAAGAAGCTGGAAAAGCAATACACAGAAACGACCAACGGAAAAATGAGGAAGGAGGAGGAGGAGGACCTGCATCCATTTGGCAGTGTGCTCGCTGATGAGAGGAAATTTGGAGGAGGGCTGGGCAACTTCGCTACCGAAGCTTCTTCCCACAGCGGTGGAGGCCAATCTCGACGATCTGATCACCGCTCGACACAGATGCGACGCCATTGATCGATTCGATTCCCTTTCTGGAGACCGACGCTGGATGATTCTTGCGCCCCGGAAGAACGAAGGCGACACCCGAGACACAGAGAGAGAGAGAGAGAGAAGCGAATGACTACGGGAGAAAAAGGCATTCGTTTGGATTTTGGAGAATGCACGGTTGGGCCGTGGAGACGATACGGACCCGCTCAAAGATGGAATACACATCTGATCCTTCGGAGAGCCCAACAACGTATACGGTATGGGCCCTATTGGGTCGGCAAGCGTACAGGCAGCTAAACCCGCCACGGCGCACTGCTTAACAATTTCTTCTGAGTCGAAGTCGATCGGTTCGACGATCCCTCTCTCCCCGAAATGGAAGAAAGGAATGGATCACCACTTTCCCACATTGCTTTACTGGCCTCAGCGCATGCTTAATCACGAATATGGGAACGTGTGGGCGCGTTTGCGAGAGAGATGCGTAGTATATAGTAATAGTATGGGGTAATATCGGTTTTGTTAAAAGGGGTCGATTGCCATGTCTTTCTTCTCTACATTGAATGGAATTTACATGGAGGGTAGGAAGAGTGAGAGGAACATCTCCTCAGCACAAGGGAAGCAAAGCCCATCATCATCATCATCATCATCCATGGAGTATCAGTGGGTGCCCAGTCGAGTTCAGATCACCTCTTCGCCATTTAATAGGATAGCAGGAGCATTGCCCTTGCTCTTGGGCACTCCTTGCTCATCTAAGTCAAGATTCCGCCTCGAAGTGTTTTGAGTTCACTAGCCACTTCTCAGGCGACGGACGATGAATGGATGGTCAGAAATATCCTAAATACACCGCGATCATGGCGGATTGCTGCCATCGTTAGGCATGTCGCCAAATATATGCTCTCGCTCTCGCTACTATAGAATCTCTGTGTCCTCTCTCATACTTTCGACTGCGACCCAGCTTTAAGGTCTTCCAAGAATGCGATCCCCTTGCTTTTCATGGTGTTCAAGGCTGCTTCCGCTTTTTCCATCATTCCTGCAGACCGATAACAATGAACAGCTGCACTCCACATAAACCTGTCCGATCCGACATGCTCCCGCATCTTTTCAAAAAGAGCGATTGCTTTTTCGACGCACCCACAGTCCAAATAACCCCTTAACATGGCGCGATGACACGCAAGATCAGGGCTCAAACCAGTATTCTCCAGCATTTCTTGATACACTCTTCCGGCTTCTCCAATCAGACCTGCCTTTGCAAATGCAGACACCAAATGGTTGTAATGAGCGCAAGAGGGGGAAATTCCTTCTCGCTGCATAGACTTTAGGGTTTCCTCTGCTTCAATGAACTTCGCACCCCCCGCATAGGCTCGAATAACGGACAGGTACGTGAAAGAATCCGGTAAAACACAATCTCTTTGCATGGCCTGGAAGTGTTCCTCTGCTTCTTCATACCATCCAGCAGATGCACATGAGTTTATCAAGGCATTGTAGCTAGCCTGCGTTATGTAATGACATGCCTGAGATACTTGTTAAGAAACAAAGTATATCGTACAGTAATGAAGATCAGCTGCTTCACAAAAATTGAGCTGGCTTTTAAATGTTCAGCACATTAATCATCTTACTTAATCATCTTACTCAGTTCAAAGAAAGAATCTGGACAGAATAGGAGGAATATCTCAATGCATTTGGAGCCAGGGATTCAACAAGAAGTCCTCTCATGATTTAATGGAGATAATCCCCGAAACAATCTACTTCAATGACTACAAAGTGTTAAAATCTCCTTTAATAAGAACAAATAGCATACGCACCTTTCCTGGTTTAATACCTTCTTCCTTCATTTTGGCAAATAGAAGGGAAGCTTCTTGTCTTTCACCTGTAACATAAGATGATACACTGAACTTAAAGAACTTAATTTTCTTTCCATTTTTAACAAAGAAGAATCAGCAGGTACTGCTCCCAACAAGTGGGCCAAGAAAAGTAATTGTTTAGCAAAAAATATATGTGGAGACTAGATAGAATGACATGCTTCCCCGGTTAATTCATTTCGCAAAACCATTGGATTTGTCTATAATGAAAACATATTTTTTTTAGCAGCTAACAAGCTCTTAAGCTTTTCCAAATTCACAATTCCATCCATTGGAGTTGTGTGGCTTAACAGCAAGACACTTTTTGGAACTATTCAAGTACTAGTGGTCTGAAAAACAGGGCCCCAGATCCGTACCAGCCTTGCAGTAAAAGCCAATCAGATTCATATATGCCTTCTCATCCAGAGGCAAAGCCAAGCCGTGTGCTGTGCCGAACATCTCTGCAGCCTTATTCAACTTGCCACCTCGTCCATAAACACTGCAATAATCATAACAGTTATTAACCACCACAGAATCTAGCATTTCTTAAATAGTTTAGGGAGAAGTGCACTAAAAGTCCTAAAACTTGTCATGAAAGTGTAATTGAGTCCTAAAACTTTCAAGAAGTACAATTAAGTCTTAAAACTTGTCATGAAATCTTAAAACATCCAAAAAGTGCAATCAAATCCTAAAACTTATCACGAAAGTGCAATTGAGTCCTAAAATTTAAAAAAATAAAATTTCAATCGAAGGACTTGATCTGACCAATTTGACAAATTTTAGGACTTAATTGCACTTTTTGAAAGTTTTAGGACTTTATTACACTTCTGTAACAAATTTTAGGACTTAAGTGCACTTTTTGAAAGTTTTAGGACTAAATTGAACTTTCATGACAACTTTTAGGACTTCCAATACACTTATCCCAATAGTTAATTAGCAAAAGAATCACCCATCTTCAAGCCCTACCTGATCATGGTGTTAAAAGTTCGAATTGATGGAGCAACCCTGATAGAAAGCATTTGCTCATATATTCTTTCTGCAAAGTTCAGTTTTCCTGCCAAAAAAGTCTTTAGTTAATACCTAATAGTTTAACTGTGAGCCTTTCTCTGTGTACATCTCAGAAGACAGTACCAGCTTCCAGCATTGCCTTGATAAATGTATTGAACACCACAGTATCAAGTTTCGAACTCTCCTGCAAACTCTTCCGAACTATATCCTCCGCTTCTTGGTGTTTTCCTGCAAATAACTCTTTCATACTCATCAATAGTGGAGCAAACAGCACACTAAAAGAAAGCACTCAGCACAAACAGCCTAATATCTTATTATATTGTAATTGAAGAAGCCCTACAAGCAATTTCAGTATTGCACACTATGTCCATATAGCTCATCGAAGTCAGGAGTGATGTCGGTTAATTCCTACTTATCAATCTATATAGAATCCATATTCTGCCCTTATTTTACCCTTGAGAACGATGACATGGTAAGACAACTTCACAGAAAAACATACCGCTATTAGTCAAAGCATTCACAATGATGCTGATTGTAACAGGACCAAGATCATGGCCTTTCTCAGTTGCTTTTCTGTATAGCGAATATGCATCCTCTGGTCTACCAGATTTGGCATATGCATCAACCATACACTTAGATACTAGCTTCCCAGACAAAGGAGAATCCGCCTTAAAAAATATAGCTTCAGCCTTGTCCAGCTTTTCTCCTTTTGCGTACCAGCTAATCAAAGAAGCAATTGCTTCATCCTCCGCTCTACAACCAAGCCTTATCAACTGACTGTCTAGGGCTTCTGCTTTAGAAATGTCACCTGCAATGGACATCCGGAAAGGCAAACTCAGTTTAAGTAAGCAACCACAAACCAAAATAGTCCAGCCTCAACAGTCACAAGTTAAAGAAGAATACTGTCCCATCCAACAGCAAATCGCCATTCTCAGGTTGGAGGCACACAAACTAGGAGGCACCGTGTGTACCCTTATTTTATATGCAAGGTTTTGCATACATTTGATTGCCTTGACTTGTAAGAAAGCAACGCCAGTGAAGATCCTAAATGATAGCTAGACTAAGAAACAATGATGTGCTACTCAAACCAACTGAACTGTATTAATATCAGCACGTGTAAGCTATCTAGCTAGCTTCAAGGATGAAGTATAATGCATTAACATCATGACTTGCCTTCTCTCACAAAGTATCCGATGAGTCTACTGGCTATTGACAGCCCATCAGCAGTTTCAAGCAACAGCTTCAAGATGTACTCCGTGTTCCTCGAACGACTATCAGCTAAGTACAGAGTAAGCATCAGCCCAAGAGCCATCGAGTCAAAAAGATCTGGAACCGCAATACTTTTCTCATATTTTTCCTGTCCTTTATATTCTCCATGGATGATCCTGTAAAATGTCTGCACAAATTTATTATCTGCAAAAGATCCAACTCCGCCTATTTCTCGAGCAAACTGCTCAGCCTCACTTATCATTCCATTTTTGCAATAGAATCTAATAATGGTCTTGAAAAGTTCCTCGTCACATTCAACTAGGTCTTCTCTCATCCGTAAAGTGAACTCCTTGGCCTTTTCCGTCTGGTCCAAATTTATATACAAATTGAGCATGTCACTGAGAGAACCTACATCAGGTAATCCAGTTTTCGATAAAGCTAGAAAGGCACCTTCTGCAGAATCTAAATCTCGTCTTCTGACATGACATTGCAATAAGACATTGTAAGCATATCTGGAGAACCGAATCTCCTTAGACTTCATCAGTTCAATGACATTCAGGGCTTTATCAGCATTTCCCGAACTAAGATGGACCTGCGCCATAGCTAAGTACGTTTTCTCATCCGTAAGTAGGCCCAGATGCTCGATCTCTTTAAACGTATTCTCAGCATCCTCATAGAGTCCAAGTTTGCCATATATTCTAACGAGCAACCCATAGATGACTTCATCAGGGGCAACTTTATGCCTTCCCATTTCCGAGAAAAGAGCAAGCGCCTTGGAGTAGTCTCCTTTTCTATAACACAAAGTGAGAAGTGAAGCACGAGTATAATTACTTGGGATGATTTTCAGAGATCTCATGTCTTCATAAAGACCGATTGCTTCATCCCAGCTGCCATTTTTGGTACAAAGGTTTATGAGCAGGTTATAGGTTACTTCCTCAGGGAGAAAACCAGCTTTCTTCATCTCATAAAAAGTTTGCAAAGCTTCATCACCGCAACCTTCTTTGATGAGAGAACTGATTGCGACCGTATAAGTAAAGCCATTTGGAGCCACCCTTTTACCCACCATTTTCCTCCACAATTCTACGACATTTTGATGGAGTGACTTCTTCTGCAGAGAGGACAGCATAAAGTTGAAAACTGCAACAGAAGGCACGACCCCCCTCTCCTCCACGGCAGAATAAAATGACAGCATGGCCTTGTGGCGGCCCCATCGTGCATAAGTACAAAGCAAGGTGCCGCAAGCAACTTCGTCAGGCTCACAACCTGCTTCGAGCATCTCCAGGAAGGTCTGCTCAGCGAGATTGATCTTCCCGACTTGTCCATACGCGCGCAAAACGATGGTGTAGACGATCACGCTGGGACGGTAACAGAACTGCCCAAGCACAAGTCTATCACTAGACGCCATTAATTTTCTATCTTTCGAGGTAATAGCACGAAAGTAATGAAATTTAAGCATAAAAAAGAATGCCCATATTGCGGAACCAAACAAAGAGTTCACTTTGGCGTGGAAATGACTAGAGTGCGATGGGTGAGGGTGTCTGAGACGATATTCACAGAAAGAACACTAGAACAACCAAACCATGCATCGGAAGTGAACACATGGAAAGAGTAAGAGAAGACAGGAGGAGACCCACCTGAAGCTTCATCCAAGCAAAGAAGTCCCTGACCTGCCTCCAACCCTTCTGCTCCTTCAAGACCACGCACATCTCCCTAAAACTGAGCTTGCCCACGAACCCGCTCATCACCATCCTCATGTCGTACTCCCCTTCTCGCTTCTCCGCCAAGGCCCTGACCGTCTTGATGGCGGCGACGACGTGCTTGCCGTGGAGGTGGCCGTTGCGGTCGTCGTGCAGGTACTGGACCATCTGCTCGGGGGAGCGCCTGATCCATCGAGGCGTCTGGACGCGGGGGCCCTGGTTGCGACGGAGGGCGCTGAGGTAGCGAGCCTTGGCCTTGATGATGCGGCGGGCGTTGTCGTCGGAGAGCGGGTTCTTGGGGTTCTTGGATCGGGGTTTGGGCTTGTCGAGGCCGTCGCTGAGGGACCAGGGGTCCGGGCTGAGGGACGAGCGGAGGGAACGAGGTTTACAGGACAAGGGCTTGGACTTGGACGTGGGGGTGGTCGCCGGAAGCGGAGGGAGGAGGGAAGTGCCGCCGGAGAAGAAGCTCGACCTCGCCCACTCCATCGCCGTTCATCCACTTCTCTCCTTCGCTTCCCACTCCACTGGTGAGTGGTGGCCTCTTCAGGCGCCTTTCTTTTTAGATTTTTACAGCCATATTTTCCGTCGATACTTATATCCAAAATATTTATAAAAAAAAAAGTTAATAGGTTTAAAACTATGTAAAACTGTTGTAAAATATTGCGTGGCGAATAAATAATAGAAAGAATAGATAGATTGAGTAGAGAAAATGGGACACCAGAGATAGTAGAGAAAGCGAAAAGAAGAGGGTGTATTGTTTATTCGATGGATGTTGTGATAGTTGTGATTGTACATCAAAACTAAACTCCTATTTATAGGAGAACAAGAATGTACTTAACATTAATATCAATGTATCGAATGCATTCATTCATGTATTTTATAACACTCCCCTTGAATATTCATTGTATTCATTACGAATGTGCATCGAATGATACTTTGCGCCATTAAAAACCTTAAGCCGGGAAAAACCCAAAGTGGGACAAAAACCGGACAAAAGGGAAAAAGAGTGCAGAGCACAAATGTTATGATCTCTCCCTTTTATGGATGCATTAATTGCCTCGTTAAAAACTTTTAGTCGGAAAAACCCCGTGGAAAAACCGGACAAAAAGAAAAAAAGAGTGCAATGTATATATAGCCACCGGGCCGATCAATTTTGCATCTTGTGAACTCGCCGCATATTAATGCTGCAATGAATAGTTCATAATATCTCCCCCTCAATTGAGCCATATAACCACTTATGGGGCTAATCAATCTTGCATCTTATGAACTTGCAGTATATCAATGTTGCAATGCATAGTTCATAATATCTCCCCTCAATTGAGCCATATAGCCACTTCAGGGCTAATCAATCTTGCATCTTATGAACTCGCCGCATACCAATGCCATATACTAATTTCTCAAAAGTTGATGTTGGCAATGATTTGGTAAAAAGATCTCGCAAGATTATTTATGGATCGAATCTGTTTAACATCAATTTGTCAACTTTCATTGGAGTTCATGAGTATAGAAAAAACTTCGGCGAGATATGCTTGTTCCTATCACCTTTGATATATCCTCCCCGACTTGTGCAACACAAGCAGCATTATCTTCATAAATTATAGTGGGAGAATTTGTAACCGGTATTAAACAACAAGAATTATGAATATGCGTTATAACGGATCTTAACCAAACACACTCTCTTCCAGCTTCATATAAAAGCAATAATCTCGAGTGGTTAGAAGATGTAGCTACTAGCGATTGCTTAGTAGAACGCCAAGAAATAGCGGTGCCGTTATAACAAAATAAATACCCGGTTTGAGAGCGAGCCTTATGTGGATCGGATCTATATCCAACATCGGCATATCCAACTAAACCGAGTTAGTGGAATCTTTGGAATAATATAATCCCAAATCTATGGTTCCTCGGAGATAACGGAAAATCTGTTTAATTCCATTCCAATGTCTCCGAGTTGGCTCAGAACTAAATCGTGCCAATAAATTTACCGCAAAAGCGATATATGGTCTCGTACATTGTGCCAAGTACATCAAAGCCCCAATTGCATTGAGATATGGTACTTCAGGACCAAGTATCTCTTCATTTGATTCTCTAGGACGAAATGGGTCCTTTTGGGGACTAAAGACCTTACAACCATAGGGGTGCTCAATGGGTGAGCTTTGTCCACGTTGAAGCGTTTAAGCAATCTTTCAACGTATGCTGATTGATGGACGATTATTCCATTTGCTTTATGCTCAAGCTCTAGACTAAGACAAAGTTTGGTTTTACCCAAATCTTTAACTTCAAACTCCATTTTGAAATATTCAGCAGTTTCAGCTAACTCTTCCGGAGTTCCAATTAAATTTATATTGTCGACATAAATCGCTACAATAGGAAATCCGGTTTCGATTTCTTAATAAACACGCATGGGCGAGATAGGATCATTCTTATACCTTTCCTTAATTAGGTACTCACTTAGGCGTTGATACCACATGCGACCGGATTGCTTTAACCCATACAAGGATCTTTGCAATTTTATTGAGAATAAATTGCGGGGAGTGCATGCTTCTGCATTTTGAATCCCTCGAGAATTTTCATATAAATATCATAATCTAATGAGCCATATAAATATGCCGTCACAACGTCCGTAAGACGCATTTCCAATCTTTCAAATATTGCTAGGCTAATGAGAAAACGAAATGTAATCATATCCATCATAGGTGAATATGTCTCATTATAATCAATCCTAGGTCTCTGAGAGAATCCTTGGGCAACGAGTCGGGCTTTATACCGACAACCTCGTTTTTCTCATTTCGTTTTCGGATAAATACCCATTTATATCCAACGGGCTTTACATTATCGGGGATACGAGTTACAGGTCCAAAAACCTCTCGTTTAGTTAGGGAAGCTAATTCAGTCTTAATTGCTTCCTCCCACTTAGGCCAATCTTGTCTTTGACGACATTCAATAATAGATTGCGGCTCACAATCATCATCCATAATTTTATGGGCAACTAAGAATGCAAAAGCATCATCAATGATGATTTCATTTCGATCCCAAATTTCATTATAATATGTAATGAAATTCTCGCATTCCCGGATTGATGTTCCTTTCATGGGTTTGCGCCTCTTCGGGGCAATAAGCTCTTCAGAGCAAGCACAACGCTAGGCTCTTCTGGAGCGGATTCCTGATTCTTTCATCTTCGTTTTCGAGGAGCAGTATCTTTTGATTCTATCGGTCTACCACACTTCAAGTGCAGGGGATTTTGATCCATTTTAGCCTGTCCTTCGGGAACATCTATCTTAGCTGGAGCATTTGCAGCTAGAATATGATAATAATGCAAATAAACCTGCAAATGTGTCATTGCGTGTAAATAATAGGCAAACATGGGACCATCTACAGGGATGCGTCCACTAGTACCATAAAATATCGAAATGATCCATTTAGTGGTTGTATTGGTCCACAAATATCACCCTGAATTCTTTGTAAGAATAAAGAGGATTCAAGATTAACCTTTGTTATAGAAGGTTTGATAATGAGCTTTCCTTGTGAGCAAGCCTCACAATTATAATCTTTGGACAACAATACCTTTATATCATTTAAAGGGTGCCCTTTTGTATTTTTGAATTATCCTACGCATCATTGAAGCGCCAGGATGACCAAGGCGATCATGCCACAGTCCAAATTGATCAGGGCTTACCAATCTTCAGGATGTGGTGGCGTAGGTTTCAACAGCCTTAATCATGACACAATACAAACCCATAGAAGAAACTTCTAGCTTCTCATGGATGGTCTTCAGGCCCATCTTATAAGAGGAAATGCCAATGTATTCCTTATCTTGCTCATAAATAGTCTTAATATGGTACCCATTACGGCGTACATCTTTGAAACTGAGCAGATTCCATTTGGATCTAATGCTTAGAAACGCATTTTCAATATGCAGGATGGTGCCATTTGGCAAAATAATTGTGGCATTTCCAAAACCATCAATAATCGGAACAAGACCAAATATTGTATGGATTTGTGCCTTACGCAATGTCATACTCGAGAAAATGTATCTACTACGAAATATAGTATGTGTTGTTGTACTATCAAGCAAACAAACATCTCCATTTTTCTCGGTATTTTCCATTTGCATTTATGTTGACAACTTCAGGTGTCAAGTATCATAAAATTTGAAGTTTGAATCATCATCCACCAATCTAATGCCTCATCAAAGTAATCGAGGTCCTCAAAGAAATCGAGACATCCAATGATACATTTGCTACTTCAGGAGCAAGAGGAGTCCCACCAATGGAAATATTATTGGTCTCAATAATGGTTATGACAATAGGATTGATTTTAATGGCATGAGATTCACCACGCTTGCCCGTATTATTTGAAGATGCCCGATATAGGTCAACAAAGTGCCTTGGCGTACGATGTGCGTGACCAATGCCTAGTCATGCCACAAGGTAATGACAAATACTTTCATTAACCACCTTCTTTGGCTTCTTTTCTTTGCCATGATTCAGGCCAAAGTTTGATTTCATAGGGCGTTAATTTTCCTGCCATTCCTTCTAGGATTATGTTCTTACCTCGCACTTATAGCCCTTAAAATGGCCAGTATTTTTCTCAAAGTTAGCATGTGCTTCAGGCAATGCTTTTGAGTCGCAGTCTAAGATCATGATTTTTGAGCAGCAATTTATTAGTTTGCTCAAGCAGTGAAGCACATAAATTAATTCATAATATGTGGCAAACTAATGTTGCCAATATTGCTATTGCAATACAATATTCGAAGCATAGAAGGTGGAGAAAGTTTTCTCTAATAATTCTGCATCAGCGAGTTTGATACCGCATTACTCAAGCCGAGAAATAAAACAGAATTATAGTTAGACACCGATTTTGGGCTTTTCAATATTTGCCATAATCCTTGCAAAAGTAAATCCTTAAATTTACAAATCAATCGATAAGTTAAAGGTTACCCTGCTTTTATCAGTCAAAAGCAACTAAAATGCTAAAGGCCCGAAAAATAATAAAATCTCTTTGCATGTTGCAATCAAACAACGTGAATTAAATTCATGGTTTGGTGAAAACGGTTGACCCATTTATTATTAAATCTGATAATTCAAGATAAGTAAATATTACTTTTACAAAAGAGAAAATCAATAATTAATACCTCATTATAACTTGCAATTTACTTTCTTTTTTTTTTTTTTGTGGTAAAATACTTTTTGATATATTTGAATATAGCTTTTTACACAATATAAAGGATAAGTACATTGAAAATCGTAAAACTTATCATGAAAGTTTAATTGAGTCATAAAATTTACAAAATGTATAATCAAAACCTAAAAACTCGTCAAATTCATACAATCAAGTCTTTCTATTAGTTCCTTCTAATTTGGCCAATGAAAAATGTTAACATGTCTCCTTTTATTATTTTGTCTTTGCTAACGTGAAGATAATGTGACCATTTTAAGTAAGTTAACGCCACGCACGATAAAAAATATTTTTAAAAAAAGGCCAAGGCAACATTTTTGATTAGTCAAGTTGAACGGAATTAACAAAATAACTCGATTGCACCAAGTTGACAAATTTTAGGATTTAATTATACTTTTTATAATTTTTAAGATTCAAATATAGTCTCACGACAAATTTCCATATTTCTAGTATACTTATCTCTTTTAAGTAAACAATTGGACACTATCGGTTTTGAAAATCCATCTAAATGGCCAAGGCGTACTGGAATTGCCCCCCAGATCTAACAAATTAATGTATACAATAATCGAAAAAAGAAGAAAAGAAGATGGATTCACGCATGGTCATATGATGGGGAACCGACGATCCAGCAAGAACAATCAACAACACGGTACCATGATTCCAAAAGAGCGTGTACGTGTGCTAAAAAACCCAGTACAAGCTTACGTCTTGGCGAAGAAACAATTTGCCCTTTGATCCCGATTTTGCAGTCTGAGCTGTCAAATGATTTGGCGCTAGAAATGAGCAAAACGAATATCCACTTTTGTGAGAGATGACTGAAGCGTCATCTACTATCATCGTTGAACTTCCGCTCCACATCAGAGGTCGGTGCATCATCTCGCCTCAATAACCAACTGTTTTTGAGTCAAATTACTGGACTTCATTACACTTGCGCTGCTAAAGTAAGCAGCTACAATAAGTAAAGCTGAATATAAAATATCGTGCTGTACGCAGTACGCACAGCGCATGCAAAACTCGGCCTATCACCCACTCAATTACACAACGGCCCCGAAAGGTTTATTACAATCTACTCTAGAAACGGGGACTGTGAATAACACCAGCTTAACATTGACTGTGACTGCATCCTGAAAAAGTGCAGACCGACATTATAATGATCAACCACTTTCGGGTCTCCCTCTAACGCTTCTCGCATACACAATATCAGGTAGGAACAGTAAGATAGATTGCCCAGAAAAATTCTACAAGCATTTTGCCTCGATTTCCTCGAGAGTGAGCCCCTTTGTCTCCGGCACGATGAAGAATATGAACAGTAGGGCCACCAAAGTTATGACTCCAAATCCATAGAACAAAATTCCAGATCCCAGCAAATCCTGCAATACAGGTCACAACTGAACACCACCAACAATACTTTTCACAGGAGAAAGGAAGCAGAAGAGCACCTCCGTAACTATAGGAAGTCAATGGAGCACCAAATGATTAAACAAAATAAAAGCACACTGAAAAAAGGGCGAAATTTCAAATATTATTTACGAATTAGCCCTCATATCAATTTGCATCTTCGTCTTTTGGAACCTACACTTGGCTCTGTACGTTTTTGCACTAAATTTCAAGTTGCATCTCCCACTGTTTACTTATTTACCAAATTGGCCAAGCTTGGAACAGAGCTTGCGCTAGCCCACGACCTCCATTCAAAGCTTGGGCTCAGAAGGGAGGGGAATGGGGGGTCAGCCGGCAGGGTTTTGGTGGTCGGAAGGCAGCACACAGGGTTGGTGGCTGTAGGGTGTTTGAGTTGGTCAGAGGTTGGAGGCTAGGGTTTTTCCTTGGCCTTCCTTTGAGAGGGGTAAATTAATCTTTAGAGCTTACAGATTTTATGTGAGACGCAAAATGCAGATTATGAAATGTGAGGATGCAAATCGATATGGGGGCTAAACTTGGAAATGGTATTTGATGGATCCCAAAAGAAAATTCTACCTAAAAAGCACTAATCAGAAACATAACAGAACAGAGGAGTCATCATTAGCACCCAAAGTTTTAGAATCATGTCCAGGAGTCAGCTGCTCTATCACATATGTCAAAAGTGGTATAAACCTAGATGGATAAGTGATGCGCATGGAAAGCAGAAGCTGGAAAGCAGACGTACCACTAAAGGAGAAAATGCAAGAGTCACCAATGCATTTGCACCAAAATTCACAAGCACGGCCATGCTGAGTCCTCGCCCTCTTAGGCGCAAAGGGAAAATCTCCGAAATCAACAGCCAGCCAATAGGTCCAAAAGATACCTGCAAAACCAATGTGATTCTTTTCTCGGCTAACGACAAATATGTATGAAAATGAAAGCTAACCAAGAGGTCATGCTCAAACTAAACTATCCAAGACATGGGAAAAGAGTTAGAACATCCCATGTTCTCTGCAAACAGGCTGGCAAGTTCACTAAAACAGTAACAAAAGTAACAAATGAAATATGTCAGATACTGTGAACAACTTAAACCAAGAGCAAGGCATCTCAGCTCATTGCCTTCCATGGAGACAAGTAATGAGGACTGTCTTACTTATTTTCATAAGGAGTCACCCAGAATTTTGGATTCTAGCTGTCACGAGAAACTGCAGTATGTTTGGCTGGACACTACATTCATGTCTGCAGCATCTTATTGCTCCATTCTATTGAACTTCTCTCATGGACACTAAAGCTTAGAATAGATATCTCGAGTCATTACATCATGCACATGGTGAAATGATGCCAATTGCACCACTTAGTACTTGAAGAAGAAACGAATCCAGTTTATTTTTTCTTCCTATAGGTCTACGATCTAATAAGCAACATGGATCTCGTCAGAAACCACAGAAGAAACAAATGGCCATCACAATATATTTACTCCATCTTGCGTGGAGATTGTAGGAGAGACAAATTGGACGGTCAAGAAGTGGGCTTCTTGTAACATGATATTACACACTTCATCCATTAACCTACTTGATAAAGAAAATACTTCATATAAAAGGAAAAGTCTCATT
The DNA here is from genome assembly GCA_014182395.1 of Eucalyptus sp. ANBG9806169. NCBI lineage: Eukaryota > Viridiplantae > Streptophyta > Magnoliopsida > Myrtales > Myrtaceae > Eucalyptus > Eucalyptus sp. ANBG9806169. The sequence continues at coordinate 42,098,104 of CM024573.1, read as the reverse complement.
GGGATACCTGATAGCAACCAACATATAACAGCAAACCAGCAACAGCAGCAGCCGGTACATTATCCAGGAAAAGGTAGTATGATCCAAGAAGGAGTAAAGAGACAAACTGTTGCAGAAACCAATAAAGTAGATATTTGTCATGAAATTTATGGTCGTGTATGTAAGAAACACAAATGAGTATGAATTAAGCAGGCTGGAAGAAGAAAGTTCAATGCAACCTAATTTAAAGTAAAACTCAGCCTGAAGAAGAAAGGTATTTAATATTTTTGAAAGTGAAGTATTCTCCTATGGTCTGCATATCACCAGAAAGCCATGCCCACTAGAGGAAGAATTGTGTCTTACCATCCCTGAAACGCCCCCAAGCAGTAAGGGCCTCCTTCCAACTCTATCAACAACAAGAACAGCTACACCCGTCATTATGAGCTACAATCACGAAACACCATACCAGCAGTCAAACACAAGAGAGACATGTCATCCTTCACTTAAAAAGGACTTCCATTTCATCAAACTAGAGTCATGAGGGTATGCTACTTATGCCGAACTATTGCTTACTACACAAGGGGGGGAAAGGGAAATACCTTCAAGAGTCCTAAAAGAATGGACACCCGTGTTGCATCGGATGCAGCAGAGAACCCTGCACTCTATTATACCATATTAAGTCAAGTTACAAAGTCAGTGCATTTTTCTTCAAGAACATATTAAATGTGAAATAGAAGTCAATGAGCAGATTCCACTATATATTATATCGTACTTCAGGCATGCAAGACCAGATATATGAAAAAATCCACTCTGGAATTAAGCATTACCTCCAGAATTTTTTATTACAGTGATACTAAAGTGTTCCACTTTGAAGCCAGAAAACAGGCCATAGCAGCTCTATTTTTCATCTTCCCAACTTAATTTGACTCTTCCTTTAGTATACTAAGATTTATCAAGTCAGAAATACTTCAAACCCACAGGACTGGCAGCACATTGGAGGAAAACATACCTCAAGGATTGTTGCTGCATAATAAAGTACACTAGGTTGCCCTGTAATCTGAACCAAAAGATGACAAGTTTGAGCCTCAGTATTATGTATATGCTTATATCACATTATGAAGGCCAAAATAATATGATACCTGCTGGAACAAGACCACTCCACCACCAACTATAAGAGCTTTCAAGCATTTCCCCTGGAATATTTCACGGAATGAAACTTGTTTTTCTTCTCCAACGTAGGCAAGCTCTTCCAGGATCTCATTAACTAGCTCTGGGGCAGAATCACCAATAATTGGGCCCCTAAGCCGGCACAAACAATATATGGCGTTATCTTTCAGTTCCTGCATGTTGCCTCTGCCCTGTATGGCTCGCAATATTAGCCATCTAGGTGATGACGGCAGCCACCACATTCCTATTCCCATTATAACAGCCAAAGGCATGCTGGCTCCATACATGTAACGCCACCCGGCAACAATATCAACCAAGAGGGAACCAATCCCATATCCTGCCTGCACAGAATTTAGACATTTGACCATAGTTGTACAGGACACTAGCTTAATAATAAAAGAAGAAAGTTTGGATTCTGCCATTAACCACAAGTCCAAGTCAGAGTCGTCAAGAAATTTTGGAGAACTTACAACCATCCCAAGAACAATAAAGAACTCCTTGAGAGATATAAGCTGACCACGTATCTTAGTTGGAGCTGTCTCAGCTATGTACATCGGAGCAGCGTGCATAGCCTGAAAGCAAAAGGCTGAAGTTTAAGTATCCACGGAGTATATCTTCTAGATGTTAAGCACTAGGCATCAATAGCTGTTTCAGCATCCATAGAACAGAGCCTGGTATTAGTCGAATAAGCAAAATAATTGAGCAACCAAAATAGAAAAAACTTAAAAGAGAAAATCGTAGGATATATTGAATCCAGTAAATATATAAAGTAAAATTGTCCGATAGAGTAACACAAAATTTGCTATGTTCCATCTTTTTTTTTTTCTTTTTTTTTTTTGGGACAATTGGGCAGGGTTGATTCTGGGGTTATCTTCCCCATCCTGTGTTTGTAAATATCCAGGATGCAACTAAAAGAATAGGTAGCTGCTAATTTCTTATGGCGGAATGTTCTAACAAATTAGGAAAAGTATAGGCAAGATTAGTTTGTTGCTTTGTAGAATGATGATATTTTTTCCTGTCACAAAGGAGTGTATTAGCAATGAGTATCATGTTGATGCTTCTGGCTATTTGGCTGGCTAACTAACAGGCAGGGTAGGGATCTTTAAACATGTCTCTTTCACGAGCATCCAGATTACCTAAGCCCAATGACTGACTTGCCACCGGTTTTGGCCCCCGGCTTCCCACTTAGGGCGGGTTAAATGGGTCCGCACTGGGGTGAGTCATTTTGACCGCACAATTATCAAAGAATTCGTAATCGGAACCAAGACAGAAGAGCATGTTTGCAAAGTCAAAGCAGACAGACTGCACCGGTGTCTAATGATACATAGCAAAAATTGTTACCAGTCCAATTCCTATACCGAACACAAAGCGCCCAACCACCATAATAGCAAAATTCGGCGCTAATGCTGTTATGAGAGCTCCAACGAGATACAGGACTGAAGCCAGAATAAGTTCCCATCTTCTCCCTGAGTACAAATGCACCATCCAAACTTCACGCCCAAGAATAGAAGAAGTAAAGCTTAAATTCAGAGTGAAATGTATATGGGGAAAGATACTACCTATAAAGTCGGCGATACTAAACGCCACGACAGAGCCAATCAAAGCCCCATATAGAGAGCCACTAGTCTGCAAAAGAATATTCATGAGGCACGGTTTACAAATTAAAGAACAATCTCTGAGGTGGAGGACTGAAAAGTTAGACAAAAGTGCAGAGAAAAGCAGGAAGAAATGAATTTCCTGCCGTGCTAATTGGTGCAAACTTGAACCGCGAAAGTTGGCTAGAAACTTACGATGAGACCAATCTGTAAAGAAGACAAGTCATACCACGAAATCCCGCTCAATGTGGCCGACTGCAATGCGGAAAAACCGATGTCAATATAAATGGGAAAGAAACATTAAAGTCAAGTCAACATCGCCGAGCGGTGCAGCCCTGATGTTTGCTTTTGCGAATCAAACGCCTTACTGAAACATATGGGTGCTAACAAAAGAAGAAAACGGAAGATCCGCGCATCTCCCGGATGAGGATGAGATAATACCTCAACAGAAATGGTTGCACAAGAAGTGGCACCGATATCATAGCCATACAGCAGTCCTCCAAGAGCAGGGAACAGAAATCTACAAAGTAAGCAGACGCCAACATTGTCAATGCAGCCTTCACAGGATAGAACAATGAGGGGGAAAATCTCTTAAAAAGTGGGAGCATTTACGGGAGAACGGCAGCAGCAACGGAGTACTTGTCTGGAATCACGTGATTGCCGTTGATCAGAGGCTCCTGATCGGCGCTACCAATCTCGCCCGACGACTTCCCCACCTAAACAAACAGAGGATCCACCACTATCAGCAACGGACTGACATGAGATCGACCGAGCAGTTAGCCGCCGAGGAATCAAGAAGGCGAATTTCATTTGACTGGGTCTAAGACAGAGAAGCTCAAACATGCCCAAATACGAAGACAAGCGAGAGAGGAGGTGCATCGTATCCACATCGGCAGCATGATGGTAAGGCAGAGAAATGAAGCGAGCAGAGCAGCCGCGAGAAAAAGAGAAAGAAGGCAAGCGAAGGACCTTCGCGAGAAGAGAGGATCGCGTGGGGCGCTCAGGATCAGACGCCATCTTTGTAACTGCTCCGAAGCGAAGCAGAGGGAAGCAAAACCTATCGCCTGACCCCGGGGGGTGTTGATGGAAGAAACGGGGGTTGAGGAGGAGATGTTGGTTGGAGTGTTTGGGATGTTGGGATTCGAATTTCAATCCCAACCCCCGCGGAATGGACGTTAGACGAGCTGACCGGTAAATCCGAAGTTCCTCGCGCCTCCTCCCTCCCACCTTCTTTTTCTTTTTCTCCTTCGACGCTGACAAGTGGTAAAAAGCAAAATGGATGTAGAAGTTAGCTAGATATATATAGGTCTTTCGACCCCTAAAACAAACAAAAAAACAAAAAAAAGGCTACACGGAAAGGTCGCGCACGCGACGTGAATCGCGTCCTGCTTTCGTGTCGGAGACGAATGATGATGTACTGTTATTGTAGACTCGATCGCGTACAAAATAAGGAAAGGGCAGAGGATTCGGGAACGCGTGGGGTGTACGGAAATACGCACTGACTTGGTCGATCTCCCCATCGCTAGATTCGCTCGGTTACCGTAAGCCTACTTGTCCCATCCATTCCTTTCTCCCCGACTTTTGCCACGCCATCCTTCAACGGCAAACTGGGCCCTAAAAGATCCATCGAATGCAAAGTGACCCCGGCGTGCATCTCGTCCTCGCATCATTGATGACATTCGATGTGTACGCCTACAAACCAGGGAGCTCCATCTTCATCCTCTCTTTCTCTCCAAATGATGTGGACTGTGGAGGCCATGTCTGCCACCGCATCCTCTCTACATGTGAGGGATCGTCATTGGGTTTTTTCTTTCGTCCGCAGCGCAGCATCGTTCCTAACTTCCTACCCCACCCAATCCTTTTCCTCTTCTGTACCCTTTCCTCACTTTGAGACCGCTGGATGGGCCTGGGCCAACCCATTTCGAGAATCCAACTCCCCCGAGGTCGGGAGTCCCTCGCGAAAACTAATCAATGCCCCGTGCTCTCTTGCGGGTCAAGTACACTTTACCTTTAAATTTCGATGGTTGCGTGAAGTGGTCCTCTAACTTTTATTATATTCAACGATAGCCCCCTAACCTTTGAATTTGAGCGACTTGGTCCTCCGAATTCTATTTTAAATGCTTCGGTCAACGAGGCTAACCAAATCGTCGAATTAATTAACGACGTGGCATTGCTTACGTGACGGAACATAACACGCGATGCTAATCTAACGCCAAATGACCAAAACACAAAAGTAAATAAAGTATTTAATTGCACGGATCAAGAAAGAGGATTCGAAATGGAGCTTAGAGAATCGAATTGCACAAATTCATAAAGTTAGGACTTGATTGCACAAAATGGAAACAATCCAACTGCACAAATGCTTAAACTTGGAAGACTAAATCTATGCTTAACTCTTCCTTTTTCTTCCTTTGCTTTGTTGCTTTCCGCCAGGCACGGGCAGCTTTCATATTTCACATTATTTATTTTTACGATAACTCATTCCTTTCTTTGAGATCCTCAAATTAGTCTTGAGACTTTCACGGCAAAACAATGCATAATTTTGTCTTTCACCCTAATCGACAAAGTCCCTTCTTTATGTAATTTCTCATTTACCATTCTGATGCTCTCTCTCGGCTATTATGATCAACTGTCCAGAAAAGCTCTAAACGTGACTTTTTTTGCCTCTTGTTCTTCTAATGTCCTCTTGGTAAATTAAAACGACCCAGGGTCAGTATAATCAGGAGGACTTGCAGATTTAAGTGATATCAAAAAAGAGCACCCGCCAAGTAGAATCAGTCGGTAATAGAAGTCTCCTCAGATGTAGCCAGGAGGGACCCTAGGGATGACACTTAACTAAATTTAAGAGAAGCAGATATTTACATTGCTAGTCCTCCAAGTCGATAACTATTGGCTAAAGACTAGTTAAACACATAATCAAGTTGAAGATCACAGCGCTCATCATCCATTTGAGCGATAAAAGTAGAGCCATTGTAAGAGAGAAAAGCCCATGTGTCCTGCTCAGCTTAAAATGCCTTGCCTCCGCGATTTGCATTTGATTCCTCCCTACCCTCTGACCCAAGGACAGTGCGCTTCACGCAGGAAGCTTCAACTTCTCATGATTTTTCCAACTGAACACAGAGCAGAAAAATAATTTAAACGAGTGATCTGTGGAAAGCTGACTCGATAGGTTTCGATAAGCAAGTCCAAAGAGCGCTGTACCTTTTAATGTAATAGTAAAAGAAGTCCGCATAAAGGGCCGTCTGAACAAGGCCTGATACCCAAGCTGTGTTCACAGTAAGAAGCAGACTCCCGTTAGCTTTCACATAAATCAAGTGGACTGATACTCAACAGAAAAGCAGAAGAACATACGTATCCAGCGTATTTTGTGAGTCTCCGTGAAGAATCGATATACCCAGTTAACAATATACAAGGCTCGGTAGCCACTGCAATTGAACAAAAAAGAAAAGTTTGTAAATGCGTTAATAGACCCAAAGCACAAAAATTCAATGGCATTGCTGGCCAGAGCAGACATCAGATCAGGCCTTCGAAAGAACCAGACGAAATTTTACCCACTACTGGCACAGGAAAACACACTAAGAGAGTTTGAAGAAAGGATTCCAATCTCCCCTCGAAACAATCATTTCCTTTTCTATGCCAGGAGAACATTCTAGCGAACAGCAGAAAAAGGCTATGGTGGCAGTCATCTTGCAAAGCAGCCAATAAGTCATTGCTATGAGTCAATTCAACATGGATGACACAAGCACTTAGACAATGTGCCTCAGTCTCCATACCACATGACTGACCGGCCAAAACCACCCAGACGAGTGCCAACTTTGCTGCTAATTCCGAGAGAACATGCACTTAAACAGGACGATCCAAATCAGCATTGAATGCCTCTGACTCACATAAAAGGAAGCATTGTTCTCTTGAGGGATGGAGGCTACAACTCGATGCAGAAGTCTTCATTTTCATTACAAAAATTTATTATTGACAAGTCTCTCAATAGTAATTCTTTCTTCTAGAAAGTGGTTCCCGGAACTTGGCACATTGTCAAAAATGTAAATTCAGCACCAAGCAAGCATCAGCTCAACAGGTTAATTGAGTATGCGCCAGACAGTCAGAACCAGATATGTTGAAAAGATACACTTTGTCATCCCCAACCGGCCTCAATGAAATATACCCAGCCGAAAAGTCTTAATAGTTATTATAGAACTGGGTCATAATGCCAGAGATTTGAAACATATCATTCAGCTGATAATGCCGAAAGGCAAAAGTGGCAATCGTACTTCTAATATGAATGGCTGCAGCAGAATTAACTTCCCAGTTCGACCAAATTTCCAACATAATCCTAGGTTTTTAGGGTTCAACTTGTATTTATGGCCATGTTATTAACAAACTTATTGTATGTGATCTAGAAAATATACATTACATCAGGTTTAGCATATAAATTGCTGTTGGATTAGGTATCTTAATAAGATAGTATATAGATTATAGGATTTGGGTTAACTAAAGGGGAGTATTCAACCTTGTAAATTAGCATATATCCCTACGTAGGCAGATTCTGCCGACCTGCACATATCTCATACTTTTTGTTATTGTTTACCTTTCCTGTTAAGTCGGATCCTAAATTATTTCTTTTATGCTTCCACTATGCAATATGTTGAAAAGGTGCACTTTTGTCATCCCCACCTGGCTTCAACGAAATATATCCAGCCGAAATGTCTTAATAGTAATTATAGAACCGGGTCATACTACCAGAGATTTGAAACATATCATTCAGCTGATAATGCTAAAAAGGTCAAAGTGGCAATTGTAATTTTAAAATGAATGGCTGCAGCAGAAATACCTTTCCGGTTCAACAAATGTCCAACATAATCCTCAGTTTTTGGGGTTCAACTTGTATTTGTAGTCATGTTATTTACGTTTTTATCATAAGTGATTGAGAAAATTTATTACATCAGATTAAGTATATAAATCTCTGTCGCATTAGGTATCTTAATAAGATATTATATAGATTCTAGGATTGGCGTTAACTCGATGGGGAGTATTCAAGCCTTGTAATTTAGCATATATCCCTATGTAGGCAGATTCTGCCGCCCCATGCATAGCTCCTACTTTTTGTTATTGTTTACCTTTCCTGTTAAGTCGGATCCTAAATTATCTCTTTAATGCTTCCACTGCCCTCACACTAATGTTCACAAGCAACATAACAGTAACTTCAGGGGAAAGCCATCAAAACAAAGTTGCCTTGCTAAAAGATGCATTAAATTCCACCTCGGAAGGGAGTAGAATGACGGTATTCATATACGACTCTCATTTTTACTAAATGCCAAATTCGGACTGGTTTTTGGATTTTTTGGAGGTCACCGACAACATGTTTCATAAAAAGCTCTCCATTATCTGCTCCAAAGCTTGGCAGCATTGTAGCAGATGATTCCACAGAATCAAAAGGGCATACAGATCGAAAGAGAGCCCATGTTGTCAGGAGGTGATTAACAACCTTCATTACTCCAATCATCACGTAGTTCCCTCTTAACGTTGATTGAAAGAAAGAGATTTGCCTGATCATCCTCTAATTGGACCAACATTTCTGTTCCATTAAACCAATCTAGGTCTTACTTTGAACAAATTCACAAGACTTCTACTTCATACATCCTTCCCAAGACAAGACACATTACACATGCTCAACCAAATTCACTGTGGTTTCAGAAGGTCCTACCAACCAACTGTTTTCAAGAAGAGTCCTCAATCCTACTACCAATTAATAAGAGGAAAAGTCACATGATGGAAACACCTAATTTCCTTTCAGCTTCCCTATATTTTTCATGGAACCTAGAGATCAATTAAATTGTAACCGTCATCTTTAGATTCAAAAGTTTTACACCTAAGGAGAAGGCTTCACAGCACTAGCATTGCTTCGGGGTTAAATATTTTTCAAAGACGTCATAGAACATGCCGACTAGTGCCACCTTATATGAAGATGAGTAAACCCAATACAATAGGTGGACTACGTATTAAAATTGCAAGCACTACGGCGGCAGAGAAAGACAATTATCTTGGCTAATAAATTGTAAGCAAATCAGGAAACATGGTCAATGATGCAATTGACTATAGCTTCCCAAACAAAGAAAAGCAGCTACCTTCTCGGTTACAAAGCCCTGAGATTATAACTTTACCGGAAGGGAAAAGAATTTTATGGGAAAAAAATAAATTGGACGTACCCAAGAAGAAAGACATAGCTTCCTGTTAAGTTGTCGATGTTGCTTGACCTCTGCAGTAACAACAGTTGCGGCAAGATTGCCACTGCTTCGAGATATAATGAAAATGACCAGAGAATCTGAAGGAAAAGGTGAGGTTCCCATCATATTGAACCCAAGGTTGATTCATAATAGGAAGACAATGCCACAACACTGGTTTATTATCCAAAAACACGGTGTTAACATGAAAGGCCAATGTCAACCCCAACTAAATTCGAAACCGAATGGCAACATGTGCAACAGAGTTCACACTGTTCAGCAGTTAGCCTGTAGGGTGTAACTCCATCATACGAGCAGTTTGGCCACGTGAAATGTGTCCATTCAAATTGTCGATTTTATAATAGCTACAGGTTCTGGGAGTTGGGATATGGGAATTGTAAGACTACTGAACGGAAAGCAATCTATTTATAGATCGACTTTTGTAGTAACAGCAACCATCACATGTGAAGGAAAGTTAGCAATACATACTAAAACGAAACATAACTATGCTGGAATATTGTACCTCAGTCACGGTGAAATCAAGGGGAATCAAGAGTGCCAGAATGAAGCACGGGAGAATCAGAAGATAATGTTTGAATGTATCTTCATCCCGGGAGTAAGTCTGCTTCACTACTTTATGGAGCCTCATGTACCAGACTATGGCAACCGAAGTCCCGATAAAGACGAGCTTCATTGCGGTGTTGTAGAAAGAGACGTACCTCGTGAACATATCGAGGTAGCGCGTGAAGAAGACGATGACATACAGTTCTTGAGTCTTGAGCGAAATACCTGTGCCAATAAGTGAACTTGTGAAGATTACAAGACAAACGGTACTGGAAATACATAGCGATCGTGCAATGGGAACTGACGAATGGTCCCTTTCCTTTTTTTTACCCAGTGGAAAAGGCTACAGCAGAAGCAGCCAATCAAATTTTTAGCCAACTTTCTCTTAGCAAGAGTAACGAAAATCCCAGGACGCAGACGAGCAGCACCCGCTTCAGATTAATCGAGAGAGAGAGAGAGAGAGTGGTGAGATGGGTTTCGAGAACATCACCCGATTTAAATAGAAGGAACTCGGCTCGATCGGGAGAAGGGGGAAGAAACTGATGGCATGCGTTGAGACTGTCGGAGAAGCGAAGGGAAGCAAACGGAAGACCCCGTGCTTCCATTCTAGCTCGAACGAGAGGGAGGAACACGGAACGGACGAATGGTGCGGAGGGGAGAGAAGGAACAGAGACGTACCAGCACAGGACTTGGTGGTGCGAATCTTGAGGAGGAGGACCACTATGCTGAGGAGGTGGGTCATGTCTCCTGCTAGCCTGAATATGTTCATGGCTGCTCGATTGATTTCACCCTCTCCCTCTCTCTCTCTATCTCTCTCTCTAGATCGATCGATTGATCAATGGCAATTGCTCTTCTGAGTCTGAAGAGGAGAAGGAAGGAGACGAAGTTGACTGGAGTGAATTTAACGGCCACCAAAATTCCTCCTCCCCCACCGACCGCGCGACCGTGTCTTTGACCCGGCACGAGTGCCCCCCTCTCTCTTTCCTTTCGCTCCTTTCAAAACGTGCGTCATTTTCAAAACCATTATCTTTAGGGTCTAATTTTTTTTTTTTTTGGAAAAATTACGCCCAATGTCAAAACTTGACTTGAAAGGATATTTAAGTGTTAAAACTTTTAAAAGTAACACATAAGTGTCAAATCGAAGTAAAATGAATCACTTAAAGTGCTACTTCGACCAAAATGCTGACGTAGCGATTTTCCAACGAAAAAAGTGCAAAACGACATCGTTTTGCGTCGACATGGCTGAGAATATAAAAACGACGTCGTTTTGATCTAACGTGAAAAAAAAAATATATATAAATAATTAAATTAAAATTAAAACTAAATTTATTTAAAATATTTTAAAAATTATATATTAAAAAAAATAAAAATGGGGGCGGGCGGCTAAGGGCTCAACCCTCGCCGTGGCCCTTCCGGCGGCACGGCGGGGGCGGCGGTGGCAGGGCTCAGCCCTCAATCGCTTGCCTCCCTTTTTTATTAAATTTTAGTTTTTCTAATATTTTTATTTTATTTTTAGATATGTTATATAAATGTAGTTTTAAATTAAATTTTATATTAATTTTTTTACTATGTCGCACCAAAACGACGTCGTTTTGTACTTCTTTTCGTCGGAAAATCGCCACGTCGCATTTTTGCCAAAGTGGCACTTAATAATCTATTTTGCTCCGATTTTGGTACTTAAGTGTCACTTTCCAAACTTTTAGCACTTAACCACTGGGGTTTGCTCCAAGGCTCCCAACTTGGAAGGGGAAGATGGGGAGTTCGAATCCCCACTTTCTCAAGGGGGATTGGGGTGGAGACGCTGTAATTTCAGGAGTGGGTTTCGACTCCCACGCCCTGCAAGGAGGCAGGGCAAAAATCTTAAAGTGAATGTTAAATTAGGAATAGAGTAGGACTGACAAAAAAAAAAAAAAACTTTTGGCACTTAAATGTCATTCCGTCATTCCGTGCCAAGTTTTGGCACTCCAGGTATCCATACCTCTTTTTTTTGCCACCAAAACTTCAAATTAGTACATATATAATAAATTACTATAAAAAAAACCCAAAACTATTATATTTGTAGGAAATTTACCATTCATTAAGTTAGATTAATGCCACAATAAGCCACAAACCATAACAAATATAGGGTAAATTTATTACACATGTACCAATTTAGAGTTTTATTTTGTTTTCAAAAGTAATTTCTCCTTATAATTGTTTTCTTTATTTTGTCCCCTACACAAATTTCTAAACACACACTATTCAAAATTTTTACCCTGCAATGGAAATACATTTAGTATGACTTAATTTTTTTGTGACTTATAATTTCTTTTAATTTTTAATGATTTTATTATGTTTTTCTCTCTTTTCTCTTTTTTCTTTTTCCTATAGCCAATTGTTAGTCTTGGGGAGCCTCACCAACCAAGGCAAGGCCAATCTCACAACAACTAGGGAATGTCGTCCATCACTAGGGATCGACAAGGATCCAATGAGGTCACCATACCTCATCTAGATGGTCATCGGCCATCACGGTGGCCGGCAACCTACTAGGGAAAGAAGAAGAGGAGAAAAAAATAAAGAAAGGAAAATAAAAAGAGGGAAAAAAAGAATATGGTTTAAGTTTGATTCTGAAGTTGTTCCTATGAATAGATAGATAACTTTTTTAAACTTATTGATTCTAATCAAATTTATTTTTGAGAACAAATTTATCATGGGAACAAAAACATTACTAAACGGATTTCTATTCTTTTTTTTGTTCCGATAAATAAAAAATAAATAATTGGACACTGTTTGGCACATTACCAAACATACCTCAAACAAGTTCTTATTAGTCGAAAAATTAGTTTGGGATAAACCTCTTACAAGTGTATCAATTTATGATTTTTTGTAATATACCCCTTTTCCATAGCATATTATAGTCATACTTTTGCAATCTCTACATGTAAATACAAAATAATTGAGATTTTTCTTTTTGAAATAATTGAGTTGGAAAACTCACTTATTGCACTCATTTAAATTTGGGTTAATACTCTGAAAAACTCCAAATTTGTACTGTGACAAATTTATTCAAAACTATTTTTTTTTTATCATGCAAACCCTCAAATTGGTACACTTATGACAAATTTACCCCGACATACCGTAAAAAACCATGAACTGATGCATTTATGAAAAATTTACCCAAAACTAATTTATTCGACCGCAAAAAATTCAAAACTAGTAAATTTGTGACAAATACACCATTCGCTAAATTGGATTGATACCACAAAAAAATCAAAAAAATTGTAAAACGTGACAAACGAAGCGTAAAATCTCAAATTGATATACCAGTCAACTGTCACGTATCATTTAACTTAATAATTTGACAGTAAAATTTAACGAAAACTAACAAATGGTATATTTGTCACAAGTATACAAGTTTGGGATAAATTTGTCAAAGGTATACCGGTTTGGGGTTTTTAGTGGTCAAAAAAATTGTTTGGGGTAAATTTGTCACACATATACCGGTTTTGGGTTTTTCAAGGTATTAACCCTTTAAATTTATCTTTACCAAAAAAAAAAAAAAACCCTTTAAATTTATTGTTTATATGTGAAAAGTTACTAAGCAAAGTTACTTTTTTTTTTTTGCTTTGATATCTACTTATCATTGTAAAAACATTAAGGTTAATACCACGAATAAACCCCGAACTAGTACGGTCATGAAAAAATTATCTCAAATTAATTTTTTTACCAATAAAAATCCAAATGGGTACATATGTGACAAATTTAGCTCATATTAGTTTTTATTAAATTTTACCGCAAAATTACCGAGTTGGGTAACACATGGAAGTTTACGGGTATTCCAAATTAGAAAATTATATCATCCGTTTGTTATGAGTGTACCGATTTGTGGTTTTTCATAGTATTAATTTGATTTAATGGAAACTAATGGATAGTAAATTTGTTACAAATGTACAAGTTTTGGGTTTTCTTCTTACGAGAACTTCTCAATCACTATATGGCATTACATTTTTTTTTTCTAGTCCGATCCTATATCTATTTTACAAACAACTGCGTGTACTATTTGTTGTGTGCGGAGTGCGACACCTTTCTTCTTCACTCACATTCCTACCCTAGTATGTCCCACCCCAACCTCTTAAGAAGTCGGGAAATTGAACTCCCCGTCTCTCTCTTTCATTAGGCCACAGGGGTAATATGATATTACTTTGTTAGTCAATATATTGATCCTGGCTCATTTTCTATGAAAGCCCACGAAGTGTCCATTTGGTAAATTATGGTTATATAGTAAGCTCTATTGCGTTGTAATTACACTACAAAACGGTAACTACATATTTTTAAAAAGCGGCAATCGAAAGTTTGATACAATGGCTTCTATTGCAATTGTGGAGGATTTGTCAGACACTAGGCTCCGTTTGTGTTTTGCACAGTGATTTGGAAAATTTCATCCTAAAAATTATCGCTTACAGTAATAAAACGAACAAAATTTTTTTAGTCATTCACATAAATATTAAAATATGAATTATTATCTATAATGAAATTATATTTTATTAACTAATTAGATGATAATTGCGGCATCCCTCTTCTTTTCTTTAGTTTGGTGGAGCCGAGGTCGTAAATTTACGCCTACTCCTTCGAAAAATGCCCTTGAAACCGTCGGAGAAAATCCGTCCAGGGTTGAAAGATCGGGGGGCAGATCATCGTTTCCTTGAGATCCCCTAGAGGCTTTAAAGTCAAGTTTTAGCGGCAAAGTAAATCCCTAGGATGGTCGGTCGGGCACGTTAGCAGTACCAGCAGGGACCAAAAACCTCTGTCGTTTCTGCATTTAACCTTTTGACCGGGGAGAGATTAGGAGAACGGGTGGAAAAGTATGCACGGAAGAATCCGCCCCCGCGGTACCTGGTCGGCTGCTTCCTCGAGAAGAAACTGATCATCCACAGGAGGACCGAGGTGAGCAGGGACGCAGGTGGCTTTTTCTGAAGTAACGTCTCCTCGTTCGATGCCACAGCTGGGAGCTAAAAAGGTTCCCGCTGTTCCTCCGCTGGAAGCGGAGACGGGTCCAAAATGTGTGAATTTATGGGAAAGTTAAAGCTAATGAAAGTCCAATTAAAGTCGACGGTGGTTTTTTCCCATCTCGGTTCTATTGGGCACGCGACGCTTCTCGTTATTGGCTCGTCGCTGTCACGGATCCCTCCTCTATGAATGAAACCAAGCATGGAAAGTTAATTCGAGCTCCGTTTGTTTCGCGAAAAAATAATTGATTTGAAAAATATTTTTCAAAAATTGATCATTTACATGTCTAAAAAAATTAATGAACGAACTGAAAATTTATTTTAAGCAATATAAATTATCATATTTAAAAAAAAAAAAAAAACAGTTTTTAGATCATTCATTTTTAGCAAAATAAATGGAGTCTTGGGTCATCTAGGAGAAGTCTCCACCCAGTCTCCATGAGCTTGAAAACCCAATCCTCTATTTAGCTTCAGCCCGAATTTCGAGCCTTGCTTACGCCTATGGTTCGATTCGGGCTTTAAAATGCTTGTGCTCGAAATGGCACGATCGTTTATTACGGAAACACCATTATGCAGTCATAGATAGGTTAAATAGTTCATTGAAAATCAAATGAACAAGAAAGTTAAACGACAGCGCTAAAATACATGTCAAAAAAGTGATTTTTGAGGCCGAAAAAGGGCTACAAATGCCTTTGGCAATTTATCCCAAGGCATCTGAGCTTTCAAATGAGTTATTTCAAGATTGTATTTACAGGCTTCGTAAGTCTATTTGGATCAAAAGTTGTGGTCGTTTAAGTTGAGGTTTGCGAAATTAATTTATTTGGATGCAATTTGTAGATTTTATTCAGAGAATTGAGAAATGATTCAAGCTTAGGATTGAATTGGCTCACATCGGGCTAAATTATTTCAGTTTTGGCCTTTTTTCCGATATGCTTTACAGGGCTTGGAGACCATGGCCAAAAAAGAAATATTTCGAGGCCCAACCAACCCATTCGACTGTGCTCACCCTGTTAATTAAAACTCGACGGTGTGAATCTCAATAGAGAATTCGGTTGCGCTCTTTTAAAGTATACGCGGCGCAACAACCCTCCTCACAAAATTGTTTATATTCGTGACAGACAGTCAGATACGTTGTGATACGATGTAAGAAATTAGATCGTTTGAATGTCACGTGTCTCTGTTGTAAAGATATTTCCATATCAAGCTAATAATTCGCATGGAATAACTTTTCAAAGCTAAGTAATCAATAGAAATTACAGCAAATATTCCGATATGGTCACTAGTTATTCCATATCGGAAGGCGAGTTTAAATATATTCCGAATTATATGAAGGTTTTTATATTTTAAAAAACCGTTAAGAGTTGTTACCGCCATCATCAGTATATTATCGGTTGAAATTTTTATAAGTCAGGGATTAGTAACTTTTTCCACTGGAAAGCTATGGAGACAGAGAGGTGGAGATGAATTCAAATTCGAACATGAATGTGGAGGAGGGAAGTGGGGAGGATGGCATGGGAGAACCGGCCAAAGTCAAGAGAGAGAAGAAAGGGAGGAAGGCGCCTGTAATTTGCAGAATATTCGACGCCCAAAGAAAAAAAGAAAAAAGAAGAATTGGCTGAATATTCAAAAAAGAAAAAAAGAAAAAAAGGAACAATAATTAGGAGGCTGGGGAGGGGGGGAATGATAAACAATGGCTCCCTCTCACTTTCTCTCTCCACCCGAGTCTTTTCCCACCTCCTCCGGCTCGGCTGGGCTTTTGGCTTTCCTTCCCCCCCTTCTCTTTCTGCTTCAATTTTAAGCTGTCTCTTTTGCTCCAACTCTCTCTCTCTCTCTCTCTATCTTTCTCTCTCTATTATCCCTACACCTCGCGGACTCCCCTTCGTATTTATACGTGCTGCTCTCTCTCTCCTCTCCCTATTTCAGTCTCGGCTCCTCCACTCCTCCGCCTCCGCCTCCGCCTCCGCCTCCGCCTTCCTGCCTTGCCGTACTGTTCTAGGGTTTAACTATTACACAGTGACGACTGAGGTGGCCGGTCTCCTTGGCCCCCTCCCCCCACCGCTACCCATGGCGGCCGAGAAGCTTCGGGATTTGAGTCAGCCGATCGACGTCGCATTGCTCGATGCCACCGTCTCCGCCTTCTACGGCACCGGATCTAAGGAAGAGGTTCGCTTCCTCCCCCTCCCCTCTCCGCCTATCCCCCTTTCCTCCCGCGTTTCGCTTCGGTCCCCTTAATGCTCCCTCGCTCCCCGTCGCGGGACCCCGACCCCTCGCGTCGTCTCTCGTGTTCGCGCTGAGGTCTAGCGAAATCCCACCCCCCGAGACTTAGGTTTTTTCTCTTTTTAGGGTTTAAGACTCCCGCGGAACTCTCTCTCTCTCTCTCTCTCTGTGCCTGTCTACTAGACTGTGGGGGACGGGAGAGCGTTGAGCCTGCGTTCTTAAGGTGTGCGATGGACGAGTATATTCTGTGATGGTATCGTTGATTTTTCCAGGTGGGCATCAGGATTTAAGTGAAGCCACGGATTCGAGCCGAGTGCGCTACAGGCTCTAGATATTAGGAATTTACGTTTCCTATTAGAAATTAGGGTCCGCCTGGACGTAGTTTGACTAGTGCGTTCTACTGCTCATCGCGATAGGTTATGCTGACAGTTTCCCTTAGCTCTCTGGCATGGAAAAGATACTGAAGTGTGCAATTTCCCCCTCCCGCTTTCTGTTTATCTTTTAATCGGCTTGCATCTTTTTCCTTTGTAAGTTTTATCGATTAGGATTGCGTGACGTGTCGGATGCCTGCAAAGTAATGGCGAATGTTCTTGCGTGCCATCTATCGAGTGTCATTAGATTATTTCCTCTGCTTTCCTGCATGGATCATTAAAATCCATGCTACTAGATTTTTACGTGAAACAGACGGGGCATTGCTACGATTGGGTTGCGAAAAGCACCATTTGTTTTGGAGGAGCAAAACTATTTACCTTGTTCAGCTCTTTTTGTTTACTTCTTCTTCTTCTTTGTTGTAATTGCTTTTTTGTTGTGATTGCAATAGAGAACAGCGGCAGACCAGATCCTGCGGGATTTGCAAAACAATCCAGATACATGGCTGCAAGTCGTGCACATTCTTCAAAATACGAAGAACTTAAATACTAAGTTCTTTGCCTTACAGGTCAGATGTGATTTCGGGCAGAATCTAAAATTTCCTCTGTCTTTTTTTTTTTTTTTTTTTTTTTTCAATTTTTAGTTGCAAAGGGCATGTCCTATCTAGCTTGACTGGATTGGCACTACTGGGCAAGACCAAAATAGCCTCTACCTTATTTATGCTCTTGAAAATTTTGTGAGAATCTATTCCGGAAGTCTGGCTGTTACCACCAGTCCTTGTGTTCTGGATTACTACCTCTGAGATTGCTTTATGACAAAGTACAAATTGTATTTTCTAATCTTCGGGAAGGGACATTGAGAACCAAACAAATATGTTATCCTGCATTACTTGTTGATCTAAAACCTTGCATAATGAATATAGTCTAGATGTAGTTGGGTTGTCGCATAGATTCGGTTTTGATGCTCATAGAATCCATGCACCTTCTAAGTAGTCTTTGCTGTCTTGAATAATGTGGTTATATATGTAGAGTTTGTGGGCTAGATAGAATGAAATTGAGGTCCTCTGCAAGGTTAAGACCTAGACTGAGGCCGACCTCTTCGTATTCTGTGATGCTTTAATCCTCTCTTAAAAGATCAGTCTCGGTAGAGCTCGGTTAGATCTCTGTATATATATAAGTTAAGACCCTTGTCCTGCTGACATTACTGTTCAGGTCTTAGAAGGTGTCATCAAGTACAGATGGAATGCATTGCCTGTTGAACAAAGAGATGGAATGAAGAATTACATTTCTGAAGTCATTGTGCTGGTATGAGTGTGTAAGTTCGTAGAACATCATTCTTTCCTTGCCTACAAACTTTTGATTCCATATCGGTCTGTTCTCTGTTTCTTGCCATAGCTCTCAAGTAATGAAGCTTCACTTCGAATGGAAAAGCTGTATATCAACAAGCTGAACATCATATTAGTACAGGTGGGATCTTTTATGTTTGGGTACTAGACTTAAATTATTCTCAAAGGCCTTGCAGCGTCTTCACCTGTTTGTCTATATTTGATGTTCAGATCTTGAAGCATGAGTGGCCTGGCAGATGGAGAAGCTTTATACCTGACCTTGTTTCAGCTGCCAAAACTAGTGAAACAATCTGTGAAAATTGCATGGCCATTTTGAAAGTAAGTCTTATCTTTGTAATCTTCTTCAGTTGAATTTGGCTTGGAGGGGTGTTGGTAACATGCTGTAATACTGCAGCTACTGAGTGAAGAGGTTTTTGATTTCTCGAGAGGTGAAATGACGCAGCAAAAGATCAAGGAGCTCAAGCAGTCACTGAATAGGCAAGGCATCTGATGAGCTGTTCTTGCTGCCGTTCGTCTTGTATCTTCTGTTTACATGCCTCTTAGTCATTGCTCAATACTGCTCTGAGTGCTGCGATCAGGATGCTCATAATTCCTATATGATGTCAGAAACATGTGATTAACTTCTTTTCTTAGGCGAATGTTTCAGCAATAAATTTCAGCTCCTATGGACAATGATCTCATTCTCTAATCACAGTGTAGACTCATGACTATAAATTTTGGATCTAGTTGAGGGTTTAACATTTGACATCAGATTGCTAGAGGGTCCAGGAATGTCTATCTAATGATTTTCGATAGACAAAATGGTGGGTAGTTATCAAGGGAGTGTACTTTGGCCCATTGCTTTACTTGGTTTATTCTGTAATTATTTGCATTTTGAGGATAGTAAAATATGGAGGCCAAGAAAGGTACAGAGAAGAGAGATTGACGTTTGCTAAGCTGTGGACTTTATCTATGATCTGCTTCATTGTATTATTCCCCTTAGCTGTATTCAACATTGTAATCATGATAGTAGAGTTTTCTGGCACCACTCATCAATCTTTTGCAGATATGGCTAGGTTTCGCTGCCTTACAAATTTTTTTTTCTTTTTTGACAGTTTATTGTCATTTCAAGCGTTATATTTTTATTTTTTGGTGGTATATTTTGCTGAGGATTACTTTTGGTTGTTGACAGTGAGTTCCAACTTATCCACGAGCTGTGTTTGTATGTACTATCCGCATCTCAAAGAACTGAGCTTATAAGGGCCACACTATCAACGTTGCATGCTTTCCTCTCATGGATTCCTTTGGGTTACATTTTTGAATCTCCGTTGGTATGTTGACCGTCAGTGATTTTGTTTCTCTGGAGGGTGATAGCCTGGAGTATGCCATTCTTTCAGTCACCAGATTTTAATATACAATTTGCCTAATCTTTTCTATTCACATGTTGTCCATCTGAAGCTGGAGACGCTCCTAAAGTTTTTCCCTGTGCCATCCTATCGGAATCTCACTATTCAGTGCCTTACAGAGGTATAGTATGCCTGTTGTGTCTAATTTTTCGCTTTGCCTGGCTTTAAAATTAACATGTTTGCTTGTTTTATTGGTTTTATACAGGTGGCCGCCCTCAATTTTGGAGATTTCTATAACGTGCAATATGTGAATATGTACAACATATTCATGGTGCAATTGCAGGTGAGCATCCTATTGGTTGTTTGATCCATCTCATCCAAACATCTCATATACTTAGTCCTTAGCTTCTGTGACTTGTGTATTCTTTTGGATCAATTCTACTTTTCGTCCCTGAAATTTCTTTCTTTTTTAACGAAGTCCGTGTACTTCTAATTTTTCTAATCATACCCCTCTACTTTTGCAAGTTTGCTAATTAAGTCCCTCCAATACTGATTTATACCAAATTTAGCTGATGTGGATAAAATATGCGGATGCCCACGTAAATGTTTGTTGAAAAGTTAGCCAATACATACAACGTTGGAGAAAGATGTGGATTAAATGGTGTGGACACTGCATGTGGACGTCCACATCGGAAAAATTTCATCCATGTCACACTACAACGTCGTTGTATGGCCACGTCAACTGGATTTGGCATTTACTTGATTAGAAAATTCGTGAAAGTGGAAGGATTTAATTCAACAAATTAGAAGTACAAGGGCTCAATAAGAAAAAGCGTGAAAAAGTTCAGGGATAAAAAGTAGAACTTTCCTGTTCTTTTTACTACTTGACCCGCAATGTTGATTTTTTTTTTTTTTTTATGTTACCAGGCTATACTTCCTCCTACTACAAACATCCCAGAGGCTTATGCGCATGGTTCTAGTGAGGAGCAGGTGTGCATATTCTTTGTGTGAGGTTAAAAGGTTATCATTGATTGGTGGATTATGTTTTGTTGCAACTTATTTAATTTTGATTTTTAATATCTCAGGCATTTATCCAAAACTTGGCTTTGTTTTTCACTTCATTCTATAAGGTGGGTTCTTCTCCCCATCCATGTAGAGATATCTAAATATTTAATTGTGGCAGTTATTTGCATGAGATGTGGTCAGCCCAGGCAATTGTTCTTCAGTTTATATCTTTATGGTCCTTTTTTGTAAAAAAGTCTCTGTCTACTCCTCTAGGTCATATGGGAACTTCTCAATTACGAATTATGACAGATTTATGCGTTACTTTGCACTCCTGTCTTGCAGGTTCACATTAGAATATTGGAGTCTACTCAGGATAATATGACATCCTTGCTATTGGGTCTAGAGTACCTTATAAACATCTCATATGTAGATGACACTGAAGTCTTCAAGGTGTGCTATTTATTGCATTGGGTAGCATTCTTGAAAATTTAAATTTTAAGTTAATTGTGTTTTTAGATGTTTGCCCACTATTTGATTTGACAGGTTTGCCTGGATTACTGGAACGCCTTGGTCTTGGAGCTTTTTGAGGCACACAATAATCTGGACAATCCCGCTGTGACAGCGAATATGATGGGACTGCAGGTTTAATGTTTGAAATTTTGTGATTAGACATCAAGATAATGTCATTGGTGGTGATTTGATATAATTATAGTTTGTGGACTGAGGTTGCGAATTAGAATTGTTCAGCTTAATTTGCAAGGAGTGGTTAGTCTTGTCAGATGATGACTCTCATCTATATTTGGCAGATGCCTTTGATTCCTGGCATGGTTGATGGGCTGGGTTCCCAACTGCTGCAGCGGCGGCAGCTATATGCCGGCCCTATGTCCAAACTTAGAATGCTCATGATCTGTCGTATGGCCAAGCCTGAAGAAGTTCTTATTGTTGAAGATGAAAATGGCAACATTGTTCGTGAGACAATGAAGGACAATGATGTTCTCGTCCAGTACAAGGTGATGTATATTTAATTCATTACAGAAGCCAAGCTACCAGTTACACTTTCCAAATATTGTGCTCCTCTCGATTCCCTAGATCTTGGTTGATGCCTAGAATCTTTTAGGTGTTATGGGAGAAACCGATTCAACAGATTTTTGTTTGCATGGTATAAGTTTTCAGCTGTGGGATGTTGAGTATTACTCTAACTATGATTGTGCAAAATTACTGAATATTATCAATTTCTAATGAGTTGTTTGTTGCTTGTAGATAATGAGAGAGACCTTGATCTACTTGTCACACCTCGATCACGAGGACACAGAAAAGCAGGTATTTGTTTATGTGACTCATATGTGCAGTGGATACCTCTTCAGGCAATGATGATATGCTTCTAACTTTAACCTTTGCTTATGGTGTGACTCATCTTATCAACTCTTACTTTTCTGGTGGATGTAGATGCTGAAGAAATTAAGTAAACAGCTGAGCGGTGAGGATTGGTCATGGAATAACCTGAACACATTGTGCTGGGCAATCGGCTCTATTTCTGGGTCCATGATGGAAGAACAGGTATTACTTGAACTCTTTTTGAAGTGGGGAAAAACAATATATTCACTGCCTCCTTCTGGACATGTCTATCTTATGGTTTCTTAATGTAGCTTGACCTTTTTAGTTCACAGATTTTCGCAGCATTGATATTGATGAGAATGCCAAATGCACTCTTAGTTGCTGTCTCGGAAGATTTTTCTTCTTCAGCTGGGTTGGGGTTCTTGAGTTTAGTGAATCATGGATCGGTCATCATATTGTTAAGAAAGCAGCAGAGAATAAAATAATTTGAAAGCTTGTAGTCTCATGTCTTACTTTCTCTTGTATGCTTTCGTCCTTTTCTTCCTCTTCTAAGGTATTAGATGACTCATCATTCAGGCATCATTATGCTTTTTCTTGTCAGTGCATAATTTCTGAGTCTGGATGTCAACTTGGATCTTTGGTGTCTTGCTTGACCAAGTGTGCCAACTTGAGGATACAATGTAGAATAATGGAATTGTCTGTAAGGATCTTCAGTACAGAGATGTATCGGTTGCCTTTCAGTTCAATGCAATCTGGGGAAATTATCGGACAAGGATATAACTATGAGAAGATGCTGGAAAGTTTAGATAGATAGAAGAGAGACTTGATTTTTATTGGACCAATATCTATTTCACTTTTCTCAGTGTTTTTTTTTTTTTTTTTTTTGAGAATGTTTGTTCAGAGAAGTATTTGTGAAAACTTTAATCTTTCTTGCAATTTGTAATTTTAAATTCTAGTATTTGCTATGATAGACGGGCTACATTTTTTTTTGTTTTAACTCCTTTTTTGGCTGTTGGCAGGAAAATAGATTCTTGGTGATGGTCATCCGTGATTTGCTGAATTTGTGTGAAATCACAAAAGGGAAGGACAACAAAGCTGTTATTGCCAGTAATATCATGTATGAGTTCATGACATTTATTAATTTTTTTGGTCGAATAGCTGTACTTGTTATTCACTATATAACTTCTCCAATTACTAGTCAATATGTGCGAAGTGGGTTTTCATACGTTGAGAGAGACTTTTGTGTCTTCATTCATGCAGATGCAAACTTTTTTTTTTCTTTTTTTGGGAGGGGGCTTAAAAAAAAGCTGGGGATCCTCAATTGCCATATTTATGTTCTTTTTCGGGTTTCAGGTATGTTGTTGGACAATATCCCAGATTCCTAAGAGCCCACTGGAAGTTCTTGAAGACTGTTGTAAATAAGTTGTTTGAGTTCATGCATGAGACCCATCCTGGAGTGCAGGTTATGTTTTTGTTGATTATGATATGCCAATATGCCATTGAAATGAGATAAAATGGTGCTGAGTTGTTTTGGAGATGTGTTGAAATTGTGAATCAATGAATATGCTGATAATGGATATTCTAGGGCATCTTGCATATGCTAACAAATTATGTTCTTTGCTCAGGATATGGCCTGTGATACTTTCTTAAAGATTGTTCAGAAATGCAAGCGGAAATTTGTTATTGTACAGGTTAGAGGCTTTGATATTTTTGCGCAATACATCTCTTTTGCATGGTAGAATGGTTTGATAGACATGATGTTTGCATTTCAGGTTGGAGAAAACGAACCCTTTGTATCTGAGCTTTTGACAGGCCTTGCAACGACTATTGCAGATCTTGAGCCCCACCAGATCCATTCATTTTATGAATCAGTAAACATCCCTCATCTCTGTGTTAATTGACCTTTTCGGTCAGCTGCTTTTCTGTACTAATCTTACAAACTTCAGGTTGGAAATATGATTCAAGCCGAATCTGATCCCCAGAAGAGGGATGAGTATCTACAGAGGTTGATGGACCTCCCCAATCGGGTTTGTCTTAGGGACTTGATACAATTTTCTTCTTTCGTTATCTTTTGACATTCTGATAACTTAATAGGGTTTGCATGCAGAAATGGAACGAGATTATAAGCCAGGCACGTCAAAGCGTAGACTTTCTAAAGGATCAAGATGTGATAAGGACTGTTCTCAATATATTGCAGGTGCCTAGTCTTAAGAGAAAGCTTTTATTCGAAATTGGAGAGTTCTAACCAATTGATGCATTCATGCATTTCACCAGCGACCAGTGTACTTGATCAATATTTGATGACACTTATTTAACTAGTGCAGTGGGCACCTAGCTTGCCTTGCTGTTGTGGCAAGATTTGGCAATGAGAATTGGAGGATATGGGCTAGTGTCTCTTGTGGTGTTTTTCATTTGGCATACAAGCTATCTGGTGAAAGATATTAATGGGAAGTTACGTGGTTGGACAGAGCGTTTATAGTTTTCCAGAGCTATTGGACATTTATGGAGTTACTTTGGCTAGGACTGTGACTAAAATCCTTCATGGGATGCTTCCGTCTAATTATACGGCATTTTGTATTCATGCAGTTGATTTGTTTTCTCCATTGTAAATGTGCTCACTGTTCATTACACCACTGTTATCTAATTTCTCCTCTTCTGCAACTTTTCTGCAACTCTTTAGCTATAGAGTTTGAGGATTTCTGAAATACCTTAGCAACTTAAGTATCTTGTCATCAAGTACTTATATCACGTGCAATTTTGATCTGATGTGCCAGTTAAAGACTGTCAATTAAACACATAATCAATGTTCTGTAGATTGCAAGAAAAGTATTTTCCGAAGTTTTTCGTTTGCAGAAGTTGGGTAAGCATGGGATTTAAAAATTAACTTTGCTGTCTTCGAGTAGAAGTTGGGCCCTTAGGATTTACTTGTGAATATTCGAGGTTAGAATGAAACACTCTTCTGGTCCTTTTCTGGAGTGCATTATTTTAAAAGTTAGATGTCCACTGTTTATTCTCAATTTTTTTGCTAGAGTTTAATTATATTTTAGGCCACCCTTGCTTATCTTTTGTTTTATGGTTTTGCAGACAAACACAAGTGTTGCAAGTTCTCTTGGAACATACTTCTTGACACAGATCTCATTGATCTTTTTGGACATGCTTAATGTTTATAGGTATATCTTTTAACTTTGGGAAGAATAAAAGTTTGGCTTTATTTGCAGCATTCACTTTTGAAATTTGTGACTCATGCTTGGTACTCATCAATTGTTCACTGTTGCAACAGAATGTACAGTGAGCTTATATCGAGTACCATTGCAGGAGGAGGGCCCTTTGTTTCCAAATCATCTTTTGTCAAACTTCTACGGTAAGGTCATCTGTGCACCAGTTTTGAAGTTTCAACAGACATTTGGGGTTGGTTTGTTATATTTTGCTTCTGGAAATAGATCGGTCAAGAGGGAAACTCTAAAGCTGATCGAGACATTTCTGGACAAGGCTGAGGATCAACCACAAATAGGAAAGCAGTTTGTCCCTCCAATGATGGATCCTATTCTTGGGGACTATGCAAGGAATGTGCCTGATGCTAGAGAATCCGAAGTTTTGTCACTTTTTGCGACTATCATAAATAAGTACGGTTTCACTCTTCATCACTTTTTGTTATTAATAGCATCCAAGCAAAAATCTTTTGACTGCTTGAAACTGCATCACATGACACTTAATTGCGCATATAAGTACTTTTATTTATTTGTAATTCTTTGGAAAGAAAGAGAACAATCAGAGGTTTTAATGATATTTTTCACACCTTATACAGTAAAAAGCAAATGGGGCGTAAGGATTGCGCATTTCGGGCTCTGTCCTTTTCTTGAGAAAAGCAAATAGTTTGTTTTTTGATGTTATTGAGTCACTTGACAAATAGTTCAGCAACAAAGAATGTCCAGGTTTTGAATAAGCATTCGCATGACTTGATTTCTCAAATTGGAGGCTATGCATATATTAACTATGTACCTTTGAGGTCTCAAAATTTTGGTTGGTAGTTGATATGGACACTCACATGGTAGAATTTATTTTTCTCGAAGAAAATGAGTATGCTTGGTTGATCTTTCTTTTGATTATTTGTTCCCTGATAGATTAATATTTCTGCTTGTTGTGTATTCGACTCCTGTTTCTGTCCATCTTTTGCTGTATTAAGTTTTCCATAGTTTCTGCTTGTTTAATGACTTAATTGATTGCCATGTGATTTCCGGCAATTTGTTATTCTCATCAACATCACTGGTCATGCTTGTAGAATAGTCATGCTTTTTGTTGTTGAAATAATGGTGACCGTTTTGATAGATAAGTTTCCCACCTATGGTTTCGCAAGGTGCTTATCCATTCTGCCATTTCTGATGACCTTTTTTTGTTCATCTAGGTACAAGGGTGTAATGATAGAGGATGTGCCTCGCATTTTTGAGGCCGTTTTCCAATGCACTTTAGAGGTGGGATATGCTCCAATCTGGTGCTTGTATGCGTGTTGTTACCCTTTTCATTCGTAATGAAGCTCATGCGAGGTGCAATTGAGAAGTAATTTGTTTTCTGTGAGTCGTGTGCCGTGGATTTGTGGTAACAGATGAACATTACCTGGGACTAAATAAAAGTTGGTTGATCTCCTTGAAGGATTAATGATGCAGCATACTATGTATAAATTTTTTTGTTTTAGACCAATGTATGAGTTTGCATATTTGTCATTATGAAGCCATAAAGAATAGGAAAAAAGCCATATTGACCGCACCTTTAGCCAGGGTGAGGGCATGGCCCACTATCTATTGTGAGTTCCCAGCCATGTGGAGTTTTCTAAAGCAGGTCGATCTCTTTGGAGGATTAAATAATGCAGCAGATTATGTATGTTTAAATTGAAAAATTTGTAATTATGATGACTGCGTTTTGGAATTGTACCTAATGCTGTGGACTTCCATTTCTGCATTTCAAAGTCTAGTTATTTGTTTGTTGATTACTTCCTTTTTGTTGTTGCAGATGATTACCAAAAATTTTGAAGATTACCCTGAGCATCGGCTGAAGTTCTTTTCTTTACTCCGCGCCATTGCTGCACACTGTTTTCCTGCATTAATTAGACTGTCAAGTCAGGTGGATCTATTTTCTCAAGTGTTCTGAAAATATCCTGTTTGCCTTGTGCTTTGCTGACGGATGATTGATGTGAATGCCTTTGGTTTGCTTTAGCAACTTAAGCTGGTGATGGATTCGATTATCTGGGCTTTTCGGCACACGGAGAGAAATATTGCTGAAACTGGGCTAAACCTTTTGTTGGAGATGCTGAAGAATTTTCAGGTTTGCTGGTCTTTTATTTTGAATTATGAGACCTTACGAAGTGCCTGGATGCTTTGTCATGGGATGTCTGGACTTTTAATCTGTTGATGTTTGACTGTTTCATCATCTACTTAATAGCATACATGATGTCATTTTGGTTACAATTTGGTCTATCCAAGTGACGTCCTTTATTTTGCAGTGTCTTTGCATCATGCAGACTGCTGAATTTTATTTTTATTTTTGGTGATATGGCAGGCCTCTGAGTTCTGTAACCAGTTCTACAGGACGTACTTTCTGACGATAGAGCAAGAAACTTTTGCTGTTTTAACAGACACTTTTCATAAACCAGGCTTCAAGTTGCACGTTTTAGTCCTGCAACACCTGTTTTGTCTGGTAAATGATGCTTTATTGCCTTACCTGGATCAAAGATAAATGCAATATGCCTTGGCTAAGAGCAAAGGTTTTGCAGGTGGAGAGTGGCGCATTGACGGAGCCTCTATGGGATGCCTCAACAGTCACTTATCCCTATCCAAATAATGCAGTCTTTGTTCGTGAATACACCATAAAGCTGTTGGGCACTTCATTTCCTAACATGACCGTAGCAGAGGTACGAGGGCCCCGACTCTTCTTACTGCGATAAAGTATCGTGGATAGTGCAGTTATGAGGGAGTCATGATCTTTCTATCCATTCTATTATCATAAGTTGAATGTTGGAAAGAAAGAGTTCATTGAAGTACGTAAACAAGAAATGTTGTTGATGACGTCAAAAAGTTCGGGGTTGGTATTGACAAGCGAGAGATTGGCTTTATGTTGCTCGGCATCACCTTTTTAAGAAATAGTGGATGAGGGGGCTGATGTTGGAATGTTACGGATTGACCTTTGTAGTCAGTCTCCTGCTTCAGTGAATCTTGTCAGATATTAGGATATTGATGGAATTATCTTTCAGGTCACTCAATTTGTGAACGGTCTCCTGGAGTCAACAAATGACCTCTCTACATTTAAGAATCACATCAGAGACTTTCTGGTCCAGTCGAAAGAATTTTCAGCTCAGGTAGGCAGTACCTTCTATTGGCTGTGTTATCTCATGAGTGGTAATATATTCTTCCTGCTTCTAAAGCCTGCGCTTTCCACAGGATAACAAGGACCTCTATGCTGAAGAGGCTGCTGCTCAGAGAGAAAGAGAGCGACAAAGGATGCTTTCTATTCCAGGGCTCATTGCCCCAAATGAGATACAGGACGAGATGCTGGACTCATAGATTGCAAATGATCTTGAACATGATTTCAGATGCTTTGAATTTCGAGTATGGCTGAGGCACCTTCATCAACTTACCAAAAGTGGGGAGGCCAACGGATTTAGCAGTTTTCGCCCTATGGATTGTTTCTCTTTTGTCCGCCCGAAGTTTTCCGCTAATTGAACTGGCAAGCGAAAGGTAGCGGGTGTGCAAAGTTATAGGTGCTGGTGATGACATTGCCTTGTTCACCTCGCGGCGGCTGTGTAGATTAGTTAGGTACTGATTTAGGGGTTTTTAGTCCTGGACTAGATTGTGTCTCTGACTAGGAGGAGAGGCAGACCGTAAATTTCTCATTTTCAACTATAGTGATAATTCGTGGTAAGGGAACTGTGGTAACAGGTTGTGCAGCTATATCGGTTTTTTCTTTTCTTTTTGCTTTATAATTTGTAGAATGTTTGGGTTTCGAGGGTATTAACTTGGTCACCCTGTCAATTTTTGGGGAGTGGTTGTACCTTGACATTATTTAATACATAGACTTGGTATTTTCAATTCCAGCTTCTTCTCTCGTTTATGCTTATGTTGGTTCATATAAGAGAATGGCTGCCCCGACTTACAAATGAAAAAGTGATGCTGGAATATCTTGATTTGTCTACAAGGAACTGAAGCGGGAGAAACTATCGGTTGCGGAAGCAAACGAAAATTTCAAATTGAGTTGCTATTGTTGCCATATAGGTTGGGCCGGAAAACATGTTAGGGGTTTGATACAATGTCCAAAAGGAGCTTGAAGTTGTGAGTGGAGGACCCATCCGGTCCAACCGCCTTCTCAGCTTGTTGTCGGAGGGCTCTCGTGTTGTCCCTCATGATGTTCCCTCTTTCTTGGGGCAGAAGGAGCTGCAAGCAACTCAACACGCCCTTCTTGGTGAACACACCCCCATCAACTCCCACTCCAAGCCCCCACACCTCCTCCATCATCCGCCCATTCAACCGCTGGTCCCCAAAGAATGGCCTACAAATCATGGCCACTCCTCCACCCCCAACGCTCTCTAGTAATGAGTTCCAACCGCAGTGCGTTATAAATGCGCCGACGGCATCATGCCTCAGTATCTCTTCCTGGGGTGCCCACGCCACCACCATCCCTCTTGTCTCGGTCCCCTTTAGAAAGCCCTCTGGAAGAGTCTCTCTTAAATGGTCCTTGAGAGACCATATGAATGGCACTCGGCTCGCTTCCAAGGCCTCTGCTAGTTCCACAATCTCCTGGCGAGGAGGCACCGTCACCGACCCAAAGCTAATGTAGGCAACGGAGGCCCGCCCTCGTCCGTCCAGCCACGACATGCACTCGCTTTCATCAGGGAGCACGTGGTTGAGTGGCTATGAGGTTGAAGGGACCCACGTTGAGGAAGCTGTTGAGCTTGGACTTGAGATCAGCGGTTATGGTTGGGTCCAACTCCTCGAAGCTGTTCAGGAAAACTGCAGCTGCTCTCGGCAAGGCCCTGCCCATGTCGCAAAGCATGCGGGAGAAGAGTGAGTCCAAGTTCCCGAACACGACTCCTTCTGGCAAGTCCCTGATGCGTATTTTTGACATTCCCGGGATGAATTGCAGGGTCTCATCTGCTCGCCCGTCCATTCCTGCAAATTCGAAAGGAATTTCACTTCACTTCACTAGCTAATTGAGTGGAATGAAACGAAGTGACAAGGACAACGGTATGTGACCGGATGATATCGCACATCATATCATGATATCACGTAAGAGTCAGCGAACCATAACACAGTACTTGCCCCATAAAATTACTTCAATACCTAGTAGGCCGGCGCCAAGAGTCTGCCTGATATGCTCGGTGTAGAGATGGACAGAGAGAGAGGCAGGGCCAGCAGTCCAGAAGGCCACCCACGGCAACTCCATCTCTGCGGCCATATCCGCGGCGAACCAGAAGAAGGCGTCGGTGACCAAGCAGGTCACCCTCCTGCCCGTCTTGGCCACCGCCTCTTCCATCCCCTTCCTGAAGTTGGCTGGGGCCGCCCTCAGGAACAACTCGATGTCCTCCTGTGGTTTCCCCACCCACACATATCCCTCTGGCACTCCATCTCCCACGTCGTACCCTATCACGTTGGGCAAGTTGTTGGAAGCCGAGAAGATGGAGGCTATGGACTTGGCAGTGCTGTAGAAAGAGTAGAGCGTGTCTGGGGTGGCGGCGGCCAGGCGGCGGATCACAGCAAGGAGGGGAGCCGCATGGGTCGAGAATGGGAACGCCAGGACGGCAACGTGGGGGCTGCCTCTGCCGGTGGTGCTCATGTTATGAGTTTGTGTCGAAACTCTGAACGTGTCCGGAAGGGTGTGGGATGAGACATGAACAAATGAAGCCGATTATAAAGCAAAGGAGTAGGGGGGGATGGGGGTTAACACGTTGTCAAGTAACTACCGCAGCACAGTGGCTTAGAACTGATGTTCGTTGAGAGCACACACGTTTCATTTCAGGAATCAAATGTAATAAACTTAGGCGGAGATGGGTGAATGAACGGTTGTTGGGAGAATCTACACGGAACGTGGTAACCCCCATTGCCATTGCCTAGAGTGGAGGTTGGATACCCAGTCAAAACTGCATGGGCATCACTGAGAGTTGGCTAATAAAAAATTTCTCAATCGCACACGTATCAGCTACAATCTTACGAGGCCCTACCATTTGATTTCGCGAATGCCAGAAGACAACTGACTCTTGAATTATCTTTGACAATTTTTTTTTTTTTTTTTTTTGGATCGGAATGCGTTTGGTTCAGCATTTCTGGCTTTCATTCTTCAAAGCCTCTTGGAAAAATGTTAGACTGGTTGACAACCATTTTCAAGTAGGCTTTTCAGTGAAAGTCGGCAAGATTTTAATCTTGAAAGCCCCAACGTTAGTAGAGACTAGCTTTGAACTTTCAATATTTGTCCAAATGTTGAAACTTTTTTTTTTTTCTAAAACTATCATCACTTATTCTTCAAATTTCTAATTTTTCCCTCGTTATTATTATTTTAAATGCCAAAATAATGCTAAAAAAAAAAAATTATATAAATACTAAAAAAATAAATATATTTTGGTCTTTTTTTTAAAAAAATATTTATATATCTAATTTTTTAGCATATATATTTGTTTTTTAGCATTATTGTCAAAATTTATATTTAAAAAGTTGCCTACATTATTTTTTTAATTTTAAACAAATAAAAATTAAAAAATTACGACGAAGAGTTTGGTCCTTTTTTAAAAAAAAATATATATATATATTTGATTTTTTAGCATTATTTTCAAATTTATATTTAAAAAGTTGCATTTTATTTTTTCAATTTTAAACAAATAAAAATTAAAAAATTCCGATGAAGGATTTGGTCTTTTTAAAAAAATAAATTATATATATGTTTTTGATTTTTTTGGCATTATTGTCAAAATTTATATTTAAAAAGTTGCATACATTATTATTTTTTCAATTTTAAACAAATGAAATTAAAAAAAAAAATTAATATCAATCACCCAAAATGCTTTTCAAATGGGTTTTCTACCAAACGGCATTTATTTCAAAATTGATTTTCAAAATATAATTTACCAAACGACATTTGCATTTGCCTAAAGTTCTTTAAGGTAAACTGTTTTGTATTTTTTCAACGGGTTTTCAAAATACTGAACCAAACGCACCTTAAGTCCATTACATTACTTTTAAGCAGAAACATGAGAAACATAAAAGAAAGTCTCGGAACACAAGAAGTTCCAAAGAGCTTGAGGAGGATAAAGAGACCCAATTGAGCAACCGATTCAGCTCTTCTGTCGAACTCTTTTAGACAATGGACTAATTGAAGTTGTGAAAACTCAAGTAACAGATCTTCTCGCTAGCCGGCTGATCTGAGCCTTCCCACAAAGGCCAGGGTTTCAGCTTGAAAGGGCAGAGGGTACCTTGACGGATCGGGCGAAGCCATGAATGAGTTTTCTAGAGTATTCACAGCAGATACATGAGATGGCACGCTCAGTGGTTGCTTCTATAAGCATCCGTCTCTGTTGATTCTCAGACATCGGGTGAGTCTCTAGTTTCTGTAGCTTTACTCCTGGCTTTCGAGTTCCTATCTCTGAAATTGTTGTTCACAGCACGGGCCAATTCCGTTATATTCCTCGAATCTGGTCCTTGCTTTGTGAAGATGAAGTTTGTTTCTGGGTTTCCATATGTTCTAGAGAATTAGGACTTGAACCGAGATCTTTATGTCTAGTCCTGGGTCTGTCCACACTGCTTATATCCAGTCGCAGATGTTCAGCGGTTTTCGTGTGTTGCTGACAAAGAGAGCAAGTTGGCCCAGGTACGATATTCCTTTAGTAGAGATTTTCTTTGTTAGGCAACGCATTTTGGCGGACACTCCACAAGAAAAGTGATTCTTGGAATTGTCTTGAAGCTCCGCACTACGCTCCGTAAAGCTCGCAGCGTCTGGTAAGAAGACGAAGCCTGATTATGTCAAGGCTTATCTTCTTCCTCTTTGAGTCTATCGCACCCAGTCTTCACCGTATAATGTCATGTCTTGGTACAAGTCCACCCGATGTTATCTTCTGCAGTTTCAGTCCTTGATGAAACATGAGGATTTCATTCAGTCTGTTCATCAAATAGACCCTGTAAGGTCTGCTCATCCTTGTTTATTAAGTCAGCAACTCTACGGTTCTCTCCAATTTGCCAGCCCCCAAAATCACTCCTCTTTTAAGCCACTCGTCCTCTCTAATACCGATGTTTTCCTCATTTTCCTACTGACCACATTACAGAATGAGAAATGGCTTTTCTACCCATAATTGCCAGCCCCAATATGGGTGAGGAACCCTCCCTCCGTGCAAAAAAGCAATCAAGAGAAAAGTAAATATGGAGTCTTGTCTCATTGTCCTGTGCTTGTTTTCCCAACGTTACCCTGTCATAAGTAATCGAATCCCTACAACCGAGCCCCCATTTCCTTCCCGTGCTTAGGTTAATCCCATCTCTTCCAGTACAATCCAGATTTCGAGTCATTGTTCTCCCATCAAAATGATGCAATTTTCTGCTCTATAGCCCAACAAATGGATATGAAATTTTAAAGATGGACATCGCATTTTGACAAGACTTGCAGGATGGCTCTAATGAAAATTTCTTTTCCTGCTTTTGACATCAGTTTTTTTCTTTCTAACCTTCCAATTTCATGTCATAATCGCCAGAATCCATACAAATATTTGATTTTTAAACGCACTCTAGTTTGATGAAAGACTCAGATATTTGTCTGTTTTCTCAACTTCAGGGACTTGCAATTCATGAGCCATGATTATTCTCAAATTCTATGGATGCCTCGTACTGAAATAGATTTCATATTTGTTCAAATTAATTGTTCGACCCAATGCAAAACAATACTGATTTAGAGTAGCTGCTATATTCTTGCATTCTCTAATTTTTCCATCAAGAAAGAAAATAGAATGATCCGCTAACGAGGGACGGGCTGACGTTGGACAAAATCTGCTCAACTTTATCCCCCTGAAATCGCCATCATCTACTCTATCTACAGCTCTCCTCCTAAAAAAGGACAGAACACTAGCGAAATAGGGAAGTGGATCAATATTTTCTCTCCTATCGAATGCCTCTCAGGAGTTGAAAGTATGGCAA
The DNA here is from genome assembly GCA_014182395.1 of Eucalyptus sp. ANBG9806169. Classification (NCBI taxonomy): domain Eukaryota; kingdom Viridiplantae; phylum Streptophyta; class Magnoliopsida; order Myrtales; family Myrtaceae; genus Eucalyptus; species Eucalyptus sp. ANBG9806169. Next base: position 42,063,851 of record CM024573.1, on the reverse strand, counting down.
AAGCTTCAATTAAATGCAACCCATTGCTCAACCAAAGCAATGAACCAGAAATATAGGGAAGTTTCAAATTCGAAGTAGATTGGACGGGAGAACATGTTAGGCGTTTGATACAATGTCCAAAAGGAGTTGAAAGTTGCGAGTGGAGGACCCATCCGGTCCAACCGCCTTCTCAGCTTGTCGTCGGAGGGCTCTCATGTTGTCCCTCATGATTTCCCCTCTTTCTTGGGACAGAAGAAGCTGCAAGCAACTCAGCACGGCCTTCTTGGTGAACACACCCCCTCAGCTCCCACTCCAAGCCCCCACACCTCCTCCATCATCCGCCCATTCAACCTCTGATCCCCGAAGAACGGCCTACACATCATGGCCACCCCTCCACCCCCTATGCTCTCCAGCAAAGAGTTCCAACCGCAGTGCGTTATAAATGCGCCGACCGCAGCATGCTTCAGTATCTCTTCCTGGGGTGCCCATGCCACCATCATCCCTCTTGTCTCGTTCCTCTTAAGAAACCCCTCCGGCAGATTCTCTCTTAGATGGTCCTTGAGAGACCATATGAATGGCGCTCGGCTCGCTTCCAAGGCCTCTGCTAGTTCCACAATCTCCTCGCGAGGAGGCACCGTCACTGACCCAAAGCTAATGTAGGCAACGGAGGCCCGCCCTTGTCCGTCCAGCCACGACATGCACTCGCTTTCGTCGGGAGCGCGTGTCGGAGTGGCTGTGAGGTTGAAGGGACCCACGTTGAGGAAGTTGTTGAGCTTGGACTTGAGATCGGCGGTTATGGTTGGGTCCAACTCCTCGAAGCTGTTCAGGAACACCGCGGCTGCTCTCGGCAAGGCTCTGCCCATGTCGCAAAGCACGCGGGAGAAGAGTGAGTCCAAGTTTCCGAACGCGACTCCCTCTGGCAAGTCCCTGATGCGTACTTTCGACATTCCTGGGATGAATTGCAGGGTCTCATCTTCTCGCCCGTCCATTCCTGCCAATTCCAAAGTAATTTCACTTCACTGTCTAGCTGAGTGGTATGAAACGAAGGGACAATGGTATGTGACTGGATGATATCGCACATCACATCATGATATCACGTAGGAGTTTAGTGAACTATAATTCAGTACTTGCCCCAAAAATTACTTCAATACCTAGGCCGGCGCCGAGAGTCTGCCTGATATGTTGGGTGTAGAGATGGGCAGAGAGAGAGGCAGGGCCAGCAGTCCAGAAGGCCACCCACGGCAACTCCATCTCCGCGGCCATATCCGCGGCGAACCAGAAGAAGGCGTCGGTGACCAAGCAGCTCACCCTCCTCCCCGTCTCGGCCACTGCTCGCTCCATCCCCTTCCTGAAGTTGGCTGGGGCCGCCCTGAGGAACAGCTCGATGTCCTCCTCTGGCTTCCCCACCCGCACATGACCCTCCGGTATTCCCTCTCCCACTTGGTAAGCTCTCAAGTTGGGCAAGTGGCGGTAAGCCGAGAAAACGGAGGCGATGGAATCGGCGGTGCTGAAGAAAGAGTAGAGCGTGTCCGGGGCGGCGGAGGCCAGGCGGCGGATGGCGGCGAGGAGGGGAGCGGCGTGGGTGCCGAAGGGGAAGGCCAGGAGGGCGACATGGGCGCTGCCGCTGCCCGTGCCTGGGATCCTCATTTCACGAGGTGGGTCAAGGCACTGAACGCTGTCGGAAGGCGAAGACATCAAGTCACGGGGGGGATGAACTAGCACCACCCAATGGCTTGAAAGCGAAGGTTCTTCGTTAGCCCATGAATTATAAAGGAGTCGAACGTAAGAAATTTAGGTGGGGATCAGTGAGAGAAGGTTTGGTAGGAAACATCTGCGAGAGAAGGTTTGGTAGGAAACATCTTAAACCCACTACCATTGCCTGGAAGAGTTAGGTGAAAATAAACTTGGGGCTGTGCTTTTGCATGACGGCACCATTGCTTTCTATTAGGGACAGCGCAACTTGGACCATTCATCCCTATTTTGCTCACAAGGGGCGACCCGATTAGTAAAAAAATCAGTGGTTTTGCATGCGTGTAATCACATTTAAAGAAACAAACTCAACGACATCATTCAAGAAAAGGAAATCCATGGTGTGATTGGCTACAATTAGATGGTGGGTTACCGGTCCAAAATAATACAAATGACATTTAAGAAGTCATGGACAAATAATATTCTATATCCAACATGCAAATGATATAGATGGATTCAACTTCCATTTTTTTCCAACATTCTTTTTCAACAAACGGTTGGCAATAGACTCGATACCCTAATATGGTTGTGTCTCTAAATGAGAAGCTTTTGGCCGGAGAGTTATCGCATCCCGTTTCCATTTCACAATTTATTAATATGTGACTATTGCCAAAGAGTCAATGCTTCTCAAACTTCATTGGCGAGATAGTTGTTCCCACAACCGATGTCACCAAATATGATATTGTGGTCCCACTATGCTTAATGGGAATCAGACTGAATTTTGATCATTAATAATTCTAGATTTTTTTCCCAGTAAACTTACATTTGGTAACGTTTCATTTATTTATGGAATCAAATCCCGACAAGTGGGATTTTGAAATCTGACAATAAAGTCAACCGATTGGGAAATTGTGGGGTGCAGATTGTTTTGTTACCCTACCAAGAGTATCGGTGCAGTCAGCTGAGTTTTTCCAAAAAAATTGTGAGATTATTTCCATTTAAGAAGAATAATTGAATGTGCTGATATTTGAACAACAAAAACATAGTTTTAGTGCTCTGGATCCAAAGTTCCAGACACCATCCCCTGCTCCTTCTTAGGTTTCTGGGCACGCAGTGAAGAGCAGTTGAAGGCCATTCCACTGGCCTATCCTCGTCCAAGGGGTGTTGCCACCTATGAAGGCTGCCTGCAGTAGTCCCTTCAGCGAGGGCACCCGGCCAGGTTACATTCCTTATTTTTAACGTTGAGGTACCCCTTGTTGGTAAGAGAATATTTTTCTTCTCCTCTAACCTAGGAATACTCTTGAATTTTTACCTCCTAGAGTTCAGACGAAATAATTTAAGGACTTGCTCAAGTCTAAAATGTGCTTATATTTGAATGACAAAAACATAGTTTTAGTGCTCTGGATCCAACGTTCCAAACACCATCTTGTGCTCCTTCTTAGGTTTATCTTGGGGAGGCCTTTTCTCTGTTGATCACCTACATATATACTTTTCAAGTAGGAGACATTGGTCTCCTTATTTTTATAAAGTGATAAAAATTATGCTTTCTTCTTACTTTGGTTATGTTACATTGGAATTCTCTGAAGTGTGGCTGTTAGACAGGTTAACTCCCGCTAAAAACTTAGAATCAAAGCCATATAGAGGATCCATTTTACTGATCAGTAAAATAGACAAGGTACTGTCATTATTGAAAGTCATCGACACTGAAAACCCAAGGTAGGTCCTAGGTTGCCTTGGGCTTTCAGCATTCTCGGAATGCCTCATGTCTACTATTCATCTCTACTGTTCATCTTCTTCTCCAAATGGCGTGGTTGATCGAGACGAGCTCGAGAGGCCGGCGAGGTCACGGCTGAGGTCGGCGAGGTCGTGGCAACTGTCACTGGCTAGTTGCGCGACCCCGACGACCGCTCACGAGTTCCGGCGACCGCCCGCGAGTCACGTCGCCGCAACCCAGCTCTGGGTCGCGTGACCTCAGGCGCGACCCAGATCTGGTTGCTGCGAGGTTGCGCGACCCAGATCTCGTCGCCGTGAGGTCATGCGACCTCCGGCGACCAAATCTAGGTCGCGCCGGTCGCTGCGAGGTCTTGCGACCTTCGGCGACCTAGATTTGGGTCCCCGCGAGGTCCTGCAACCTTTGGTGGACCCAAATCTGGGTTGGGCAACCCCTGTGAAGGGCCGTCGAGGGTCGCCCGACCCCGGCGACCCTCGCCGAGGTCGCCCGACCCTAGGTGGCCCTCATTGTTCGTCTCCCGGCTGCCCGAGGCCGCCGGGCGCGCCCGCCTCATCGGCGAACTCTTTTATTTATTTTTTGATAATTTTTTTTTTTTTTTTATTAATCACCAAAGTCCTTTGTAAATGTAATCATTCCAAACATTATTTTACTTAAAGGTACTTCACAATGGGCTTTCAAACTATAATTTACCAAACACAGGTTTGCATTTTGGAAAACCCCTTTAACTTAAAGTTATTTGCATTTTCCCAAAGGCTTTTCCCAAAATCCAACCAAACGCACCCTAAGTCCTCATATGGATTAATTATATTCAGTAAATGGATTATAAATAAATTTAAAATGGCAAAGCAAAAAAAAAATACCGTATTGAATTAACTGGATCCAAGTCATTTTTGTGACCCTATTTTCACCTTCTATGGGAAAATAATGGACTCTTTCGACCATTCCAAATATAAAAAAGTTTTGGTGGGCTCTTATCCGACTTCACTTTTATTAAAAATATCAAGATGGCTTCTTCTTTTTGCCCATTATTTTTTTTTATTAATCTTGTAAGCTTTGTTTGTTAGTTATTATAGTTTAGCTTTCATTGGTTGTATTTGGCATTGTTATTTTTATGTCACTACAATCCATGGTCAGGAAAAATCATCTTCTTTGACATCTTGCATTCCATTCAATTAAAATTTCAATTCCTCCGCGTTTTTTGTTGCGGTAATTTATAAATTCACTACCAAATGTTAACTTTCTCTTGTTTTTATTGTGAATTAATACAAAACTTGAAAATTCTATGTAATATTAAAAGCCAACTTTTTAGTATCTTGTAGTCGAGATAGCAATTTTATCCAAATAACATATATACAGATAAAAAGTTTAAAGTGGGTTAACTAGGTTGATATAAATTTTCATAGGTTAGATTAAATATGGAAGTATTTAAATAAATAGATTGGGCACAAGTCGGGACGGGTATGGGTCACTAAATTTGTACGAGTTAATTTGAGTCGGACTATTCTTGACCCAACCCAAATTTGATCTGCCCACCTGTTTGACGGCCCTATATGTCGGTAGTCAAATTGATAAGAACTTGTTAGACCAATGATAAAAGCAGAAATGACAAAGTTTTAAAGACTAGTCAATACAACGCAATCCGCAGATAAGGGGATCCAGTTCTAATCGACAAAGATTGTCAATGGCAAGGCAAAGTGTTGAAAGCTATTCGTTGACAAGCCTAGTCGACTGCAACTAATATAATTGTCTAGGAAGTTGGAATGAGTTAATTGTCGAGTCGTGAACCTAACTATTTCGGTTGTGGTTGCTAGAAGTGGAGCCTATTATTGTGGGTACAATTAGATTAGTGATGATAATTGCGAAGGAGCGGAAGGGATGTAACCTTCATAATGGTGCTAGGGATCTCAGACGCAACTGTCAAAAAAGATAATTAGTGAAGAAGTGGAGGCGGCAGCCGTTAGGCAGTAAAGCCAGTGATTTCGGAGATCGTAAATAAGTAGTGCTAGATCATGGAAACCATATATTGTTTGTGTAGTTTAGTAAATGTTATTAAATGGTAGTAATAGGTAGAAATACCCAAATTGTTGTATGTAAAAAGGACCGTCAAATAATCAAAAGGTATTTACTCATCGATCTATATTCGAAAGGTATTTCAGCGGCGCTTTTCAATGAAAAAAAATTGCAACCTTATCGCACGGATAAAAATATACAAAAATATATATGGTGGGTGGCTATAATAATCCACCCAGGATTGAAGAAATAAAAAGAGAATGATAAGAAGGAATATAAGGGCCTATCTGGTAACTATTTCGTTTCTAAGAACAATTTATACTTAGAAATATTTCTTTTTGCTTCCGTTTCTTTGATGAGTTTGTGAGCATTCGAAGATATTTGATAACTACATAAAATATCTATTTCTAAAATAAAAAGGAATATAAATGCATTTAGTACGACTCTCGCTTTTTATTTTTTATTTTTTTTTTATAATATTGAATTTCTTTTAATTTTTTAATAATTTTATGAGTTTTTCTTTTCTTTTTTTCTTCTTCCTCTCTCAAGGGAGCCTCACCTCACTTAGCCACGCAAGGCTTTGACGAGGTTGCCGGCCATCACCGTGTCGTGGCCGGTTAGAAGAGGAAGAAGAAGTAATGAAAGAGAGAAAAAAAAAAAAAAAAAGATAACTTGGACTTAATTCTAGGATTGTTTTCAAGAATAAATAAGTAATTTTTTTTCTGTATTTTGATTCTATTCCAAATTTATTTATGGGAACTGTTGTCGCGACCAAATTTTCGGGTTTGTACCACCTAGAACTAGGCTAATGGATTGCTAAGCCTAAACTTAGCTCGGGCTCTCCCAAGCCCATACCAATTCGCGATTTAGATTCAAGTTCTTAACATGCAAATGATTTTCAATTAGGAGTCGCCACTAATCTATTTTTGGTGGGTCGACCATAATGGAACTAGACCTCGAACCAGGGAAGGAAGAGACAATTTTCTGCGGGTATGCCTTCCCACATTGGGCGAACAACGTTCAAGCCCTTCAAGGACGGCCTTTGTTAGCGAAAACCACTCGCCCTTTAGTTCGGGCCTAGGGACACCATGAGAACCAGGATGGAACCGCTTCTAATCTACCCGAGCTGCATTTCCTAGAGGATTCTACCGCCGGAGAAGAAGAGGGATTTAGAAGGCCATAGAGAGGTTTTTCAAAACACTCACTTTACTTCAAGGGACTCTGCCCAACACAATACACCCTCCTTGCCTTATATAGACAATAAGAGGTCACAACGAACAAGGACCAAGCTAATGGGTCCGGGAACAAACGAGGCATCCGAAACTTTCGGGAGGGAATTATTCGCACACTATGAACGATTATGCGTACCGTGAACGGTACTTTCCCTAGCCTAGTGCTACGGTAAAAGTGAACAAGATCTTATGCTACGGTGAAATTGTACGGACATCGGCCTTTTCAACGATCTCGTCCGTCATGAGCATTGTAGTCATAGTCTGAGTCGTCCGAGCTGTTTGCTGTTGTCAGAAGATGTGCTTCGTACTTTTGTTCAAGATCTTCAAGATCTTCTGGCGAGAGTATTTGTTTTAGTCGATGTGATGAGGATGCTTCCTCATGAGCTCGGTGGGATGCTTCTTCTCTAGCCCATTTGTATTGTCATCTTACGTGGTGTTGGCGGGAATGCTTGGTCAGGGCCAATGGAGTGGCTGTGAGTAATAGGAAGTGTCTATTTGGGATAAGGACAATGGTTCCCGGTCGTAGGGGTCTTGAGAAAGAGGACCTCCCCAACGTGCATAGGGGTCTTGGGTAGGTTGGACAATGTCTCGGTGCACTTGTCATTTCATTATCTTGAGATGATTCAGCTTGTCTCGAATTGTCTCGAGTGCTTCTCTAGCTTCGGTACTAGGTCATAATGATCCCATACGGTGGGTTCATTATAATTCCATATACTTTCGGGAATGGTTTTGTTTTCTTGGCATAGGATTCTCCGGAGTTCTCGATCTTGGGGTTGGCAAGATGCGACGGATCTCGGATAGGATTTGTGAATCCTAGCTTCTTTGCTATCCGATGTGGTTTGTAGGATGTGGTTCCTATCTCCGGGGGCGTTGATGATGTTGCCATTGTTTCGGCGAAGTGCCATGGACGTCGGAAAAACGAGGATGGTATGGACTTCGAGATTTGGTGTTGTGGTTCTAAGTTCCTTTTCCAAGAGATGTTTCCGTGAGTAGGAGGATAGAACCAATTGAGAAAGTCTAGAAGGTTTTGATCACTTTCTTTCTCGACATTTCTTCCAAGTAAGAATATCCTGGTGAGGTTTGCAACAAATCTCCTGGTTGGGATCTCAAAAGCTATCAAGTACTTATTGGTTAAGTACCATAATAGCGTCTTAAGGCGATCGGGAAATCATCTTCTTTCCAGATAAGAGGATGTATGAATGGATATTCCGAATTTAATCCACAAGGATAAAGAATCGAACCTGCATTGAATGCGAACAGATGTGTGGCTTTGCCACATGAGGTTTTCTAGATTTGCGGTGAGATTGTCATTCGGATTTGTTCAATAATCTCCTGGGAAATTTCCAGCTTGGCAAATATTTGATCTTCTCAATCTTGTATTTTACGCCATGATTGAGCATATGAAAAGCAGGCCTTTTGATATACATGTTGATTTCGGCTGGTGCCTTTGGTCTTGACAAGAAGTCAGCAAGAACATTCTTTTTCCCTGGAATATGTTTGGTTTCAAAAGAATATTTTGAAAACCATTCAGCCCATCGGCGGTTGGGAATTTGGAATCTCGCATACATTTAAACTTGGTCATCGAGAGGAAAAGATGCCATGTCTAATTCCACCGGGAAGTGATGGCCGATGAGATGGAATTCAAACTTCTTGATCCCATTTTTGACTCGCTAAGATTTCTTTGAAAGTGGAGTGGTAATGCATTTCGATTGTGAAAACTTTCCACTTTTGTGAGCACAAAGGTGTCTCTTACCATCAATTTCTTCAAGTAGAATAGCTGCCCAAGTATTCATCACGGCATCGGTTTGAAGAATTCTTTTACTGTTGATGGTATCTTTAGTGGTGGGAGATTCTGCATAATCTCCTTAAGCTCGGAACCGCTTTTGTCCGAGTTTTCCCAGGTGGGGGATTCTTCTTTAGCATGGACTGCAAAGGAATCGAAGCTTTGCAATATTTGGGACAAAGTCCCCGAGATAATTAATTATCCCAAGAAATTGCTGAACTTCCTTCTTTGTGAAATTCTCTTGAAACTTTAACAGTTCCCGAGCAATATGCGGCCCTGGATAATATGTACCCTTGTTGAGGTGCATACCAAGAAATTCAATTTCTGTTTGGGCAATATTCATCTTTCTCTCCTGGGAAAGCATGATGCCATGCTTTTTGACAATTTCTGCGAATTGTTCAAGGAGTTGGCAGTGTAGGACTCATCCGAACGTAGAGCGAGGATATCATCGATATATACTTTGCAGCATTCGAAAGGATTGGTTGGAAGATACGACACATGGCCTTTTGGAAAAGGGATGGTGCAACCTTTAGGCCAAAAGGAAGAACTTTCCACTTTGAAAGTGCTGGTTTGGAATACAAAATCCTGTTTTGGATCTGTCTTCGGGATGGATGCCCAATTGCCAAAATCCGGCTTTGAGGTCGAATTTGGAATAGATATGGGCCTTTGTTAATCCAAGAAAGAGAGAGTCTCTCGGATGGTAAAGGGAATTTGTCATCCTGGAGGAAAAGATTGAGAGGTTGATAGTTGATTACCAATCTCATTTTTCCTCTGTTCTGCTCAGCTCGTTTGTTAACATAAAAGGCTTGACAAGCCCATTGAGAGTTGGAGATTTCAATAAGGCCTTGTTGCAATAGTTACGAGCATTCCCTTTGAGCTAAAGCCAAGTGTTCGGCTTCATTCCCATGTGACTCGCCTTGGTTGGATTTATATCTTCATTTTCTTGAAAGGAAGGCGAACAAAGAATTCTGGATTTTCCCATAAAGGGTGGGAACACTTTTGAGCAAATTCTGCATGGGATTCGAACATGATTCCAACAATTTTTGCATTATTGGATCTAATAAGCTCATATGAATGGAAAAGAGTCTTTGGATATTGACAAACTCAGAGAATTGGTTCTTATACCTAAGACATTTTCCAAGAATGATACGAAGCTGTGAGATTTGAGTCATCACGTCCCAACCAATGATCAGGTCTTTATTGGGAAGATTGGATCCAAAGATCTTTGTGGTTATTGAGCATTGTGGGAAAAACTGAATGGTCACAGGGGTAGTTCTCACATTTGTGGAGAAAGTATCTCCTGAGGCAGAGTTGAAGTATCGGACATAAGGAGTCCAATATTCTTCAGAAGAACTTTGGTATCCAAGATTGAACAACTTGCTCCGGTATCAATGAGAGCAATGACAAAGTGATTGGTTTAGCAAACTTTGAGGTGAGGATCTTTACGGGAAAATGGGGACAAAGTGGGTTTGACTTGAAAATATGTCAAGGTTTTGTTCTCAGCGATGTGGGTGATATGTGAAAAATATCTTGATTCTAAATCAATCAATTTCACTGGAATTGTCGTAGCATGGAATGATACAAAGAGTTTGCTCGATTGTTCTTCATCGGCGAGAGAATAATGATTCAACATCATCATTTTCAAGAGATATACCTGTTTCATGCTCAATCTGGTGTATCAAATGATGTTGGCCCTTTCTGGCTTGGGGACAGTTTTTGGCAAAGTGTCCTTTCTGGTTGCAGATGTAGCAACGATTCGACTTTTTATGACCTGAGCGATCCTTTCTTTTCCGTAGGTATCGCCATTTCTTCTTTCTTCGGAAGTTCTTGTGGCCATGTTTGGACTTATTTATCGAGAACTTCTTGAAGTGTTTCTTCTTTCGAGAATACTTTCCACGAGTACCATCACAATCTTTTTGGAACATTTGATCTTCACTTGTGACGAGAGCAGCATCTCGAGGGTTGGATCACCGTTGATATAGGACTTGACCATCGGCGTTTCGGGCATATTTCTTCAAGGCATAGATGGATTTCTTGTTGTATTTCTCCGGGGGTATATCCTGAATTCTCTTTTGTCTCCCAAAAAGGATCTCGACCATTTGGGATAATTCCTTGGGGATGGAATTCAAGAAAATATGCTTGATTTGAATCTGCTCCAATTTGATAAAAAAGCTGGAGCATAATTCGATAGTGCTTATCAAGATGTTTCTTTTGGAAGGAACAACATTTTCTTTCGAAAAACTCTCTTCTTTTCATTTCTATAAGGTCGGTGGGTTTTCCCACAAAGAAGTGGTATAGGATAGTGATGGCTTGGCTGAAATTTGGTGACATCAGAAAATGGATTTGGTCTTGTTCTGATATTGATTTCCACCAAAGTTTAAGACTTCCTGTGAATCTAGTAACAAAATTGTAAAGGACATCATTCATATCATGGTTGGTGAGGGACTGAGTGTTTAACCAAGTATGAAATTCCTCAAGTCTTTCTGGCCATTTGTGGTAAGGAATGTCATCGATGGTAAAAAACTGTTTTGATGCCATAGACACATGATTTCTGGGGTTGTCCCTAACAACCTCCGGGTCGAGTAAATTGACTCCATTTCTTGATCGGGAGGATCAGCCATGAATATTGAAGAAGTTCGGTATAACAGGGAGAGGATCGAGCTCGATGAATCGAAAAGGATGAAGAGGAAGAGGATGATACTTGAATTAGAGTCGATCGAAGTAGTAGTATCAATTTGTTCTGCTGGGAAAATAGTTTGATCATTTGGGGGAGTCAGGTCAGTCTTGTGGACAGGATCAAGATGTCCTTGGACACTCAAATCCTTTAGAAAGGATTCTAATGGATTTGCTAGCATCATTTGATCTGGCTTTTCCCTTATGACAACTGAGCATGATTCTTCAGGAATTTTTTCTTTTCCTCTTTCCTTTTGGATTCGATTCAACTCTTTGATGCGTTCTCGTATATCTGGTTCCTTCTTGGATGGATCTTGTGGAATAGCAGCAAAGATTGATGTTTGAGGTGGTGGAGGCAAATATCCAGTTCTTCTGGAGTTGCAAATGGATCAAAAGGTCTCGAACCTTCCTTCTTCAAGGAGTTGGATTTGCCTCTTGAGCTTTTCTATCTCTGGTTCTGGGCTTTCTAGATAATGGTAGCCTAGACGTTGCCCTGATTCTAAGGCATTTAGCCTTTTCTGGAATTCAGAAACCATTTTCTTGGTGGTCTCATCATATCTTCGGAGATCTTGTTGCACACTTCCAATCTTGGAATCAATTGCTTTGAAAGCATTGTTTTGTGCTAACGAGTCTCGATTGCCAATTTAAAACGAGCTTCAAAGCGGCGAAGTCTTCTTCTCGTCTTCCATGTTCATCCACATCGGTGGGGGTGGATATTTTAGGAACATGGCGGTATCTCGCCTTGAGGATCAATGAATTCCTCGAGGCGGGAAACGAGAGTTTAGAACCTTCTCGACAAGAGGGGGAAGTCCGAGTCGTGAAACATAGCAATGGAGGAAATAGGTGGTGTTTCTGCTTTGGAGCTTCGAGTGGGTAGGAGTGCTTTTTGGCCCACTTTAGGATTGGCTTATAGAACGGAGAGAGCTTGTTTTTTTCGAGGTGGAGATGGCGGTGATCTTGGCGGATCTGGTGAAGCTTGAGATGGACTGTCCTTTGGTTGTGGTGGTGGTGCATAAGATACCATGAACTGGTATTTATCGCATTCCCCAAGAGTATCAACCGAAGGGTCTCCGTTTAAGAATCTTTGATACACCTTATCCTTTGGCTTTTTCCGTCTAGGTGGAGGTCTATCATATGGATTTATCTCATCAGGAGAATTCATACAATAGGAACATTGGCAAAAAGGATCCCAAAAGCAATGACCATATTTGTCTTTATAGTAATGGACAGGATGCCCATTACTATTAAAGTGCCTAACAAGCTTTTTTGGATCTGGCTCAGAAATGGATTCAGGAACACATGGTTCGATCATGAAGAGAGTTTGGAAAATAGAAGGATTTTCTTCCTTTTCTTTGCCAAATTTAATGGAAACAGTTCCATCTTTTTTCCGGACAAACTCGAGTAGTCCGTAGACTTTGGAAAGGCTTGTTATGTTGATGTAGCTTTTCGTAGTTGGTAATCCAAGTTTCGGGAGAAGCTTGGCCAACGTATCCTTCGGGATCTGCCTAGGAACATGGATGCATGATGCTTGATCATTCCGCATGGAGATAAACAAAGCATCTTCATTACCATTGTTGAAGTTTAGATCAAGAGCATGGTTCCGTACTCGATAAACCATCTGCAATGCAAAGTTGCAGCTACTGATTCAGCGGTTTGGGGAGCTCCGGTGAGCTGAACTTGAACTTTTAAAAAGGAAAGCAGGAGGATCGATAGAGCAATGTTGAAGTTGGGATACAACGTTACAAAGACTGTTCCGGCATTCAGAGTAGTCTGAACAGTGCCGATGCAGGCATGCTGGTATTGTAAGAATCTGGTATCCAACAATGCAATTCTTGCCACGACTGGCAAACCTTTTCGGCCATGAAAGGTGAGAGCAAGACGAACAGCTCCATAATGAACATGAGTGTATCCCTGTTGAGCCCATTGTCCGGGAATTAGAAGGGATCGAAGAGTAACAAAGTACTCTTTTCGAGCGGGAATGGGGTGCTGATCAAATTTGGAGGACTGAACGTACTCTTTCACTTGCTTTGGAGTCTGGTGAATAAGTTGGCGGATGGATGAGAATGACGAGTTGGGTTTTGCAAAGGCGGAGTAAGGGTTCATAAGAGGCAGCTGGGTTTCAGAGATCTTGGTTTCATCACTAAGAGAGACTTCATACAGATAATCTATCTTAGAAGCATTTGAAACACGAAACTCTGGAGGTGTTGAAGATGATGTAGAAGGAGTAAAAGTAACAGTGTGCTTCGAGAATTTCGGGTTCTCGTGGACATGATGTGAAGAGATCTTCTCAAAGACTGGATTCACCTACTAGGCGCATGGAACGGATAATATTACAAACGAAACCATGGCTCTGATACCATAATGGAACTAGACCTCGAACCAGGGAAGGAAGAGACAATTTTCTGCAGGTATGCCTTCCCACATTAGGCGAACAACGTTCAAGCCCTTCAAGGACGGCCTGTTAGCAGAAAACCACTCTGCCCTTTAGTTCAGGGCCTAGGGACACCATGAGAACCAGGATGGAACCGCTTCTAAAATAACGGGAGGATTATCTTACTTCTACGAACCAGAGATTTTGGGTACGGGGACTTGGTTACACTAGACTATCCTAGTGCCCTTTCGGTACCATTTCTAAAAAATGTTTTGCAGGCAGCTTAAATTGATTTTATTTCACTTTCCTAACGTGTGAGGTGATCATACATGTGCGCATACCACCAATTTAACACTCAAGAAAGCAAATAAAATAATGCAGGACTTACCTCAAAGCAACGAAAGCATCTGCATTTGTTAGATCAGAATTCACATCAACAATCCTAGATATGATTTCTAATTAACAAGCAATCACTCAATTTTTTGTTTTCATTTATTCAATGAGAATCATGCGATGCAATGTTACTAATCTAACATAAGTTGATATGACATGATAACATGACCTAAACTAAATGACATGAGTAAAGGTAATTTCTAAAGAAATGCAATAATTAAATATGCAATCTAAATTAACCAAAATGACCTAATTCTAATGACGGGCAATTTCTAATTAAATGAACCTAATAATAAACCCTAAATGACATGCATTCCATGATTTTATTTAATGAAAATTCGTAATTAAAATCACTTAAAAATGAAAATCAAATTAAAGTGAAATACTATCTATTCTAAATGCTTTCTAAACATGCATTTAAAAAAACCTATCATGCAATTCATCTAAAGATCTATCTAGACCTAAAATGCAATTTTTATCTAATGTGCAATGACGTGCAAAGAATGCCATAATTCTAATTTTTTTTCCTTTTTTTTTATGAAATTCGAATTAAAATTAAACATGCAATTCAAATAATAAAAAAACTAACATCCTAGATGAATGCACTTTTTCCTTTTCTTTTCCATGACTCAAAATAAAATCCCTATTCTAATCATGCAATATAATTTTTAAAAAACAAATCTAATCCTAATTCAAACTTTTTGGATTTTTTTTCTTTTATGAAAATAAAATCACACAGCAAATCAAATAAGATAAGATTGATATCCAAAAATTGGCGAACCATATCTCGCGCATGAGATCGGGTTGGCCAAACTTAAACAAAATCACGAATCGAATCTCGGGCGTGAGATCGGATTAGCGATTTTTCCGTGCGATTGCGAGTCGGATTTCGGGCGCGAAAATCGGACTCATCAATCGTATGCACGTTGTGAAATTAGGATTAATCTCCGAATTCATGAGAATTCAAAATATTTTTTGGATATGGCAATAACGAACAAATATTCAAAAATAAATCGCAATCCCATGGATCTAGTAATAAAATACGAGAAACTTGAATCAATCAAGAATCTTACATAGCTCTCGATATCGCGCAGATAACTTTTCCAAATTGGGACCAAATGCAATCGGACCGGGATCGCGATCGGTTTCTCGACAGCGAACGGTGGCGGCGATGCTTCACAGCGATGGTTCACGGATGATTTACGAGATCACGTAGGAATCGTGGCTCGAGACTAGAACAACTTCATCGTCAATGGTGCATGATGATGGGTCCCTGATTTGCAATGTCGCTTAGATAGCTTCTCCAAACTTGGATGGATGATGGATCGCAATTGACCATGCTTCGCGACAGTCGTCTTGTGAATAGCAATTCACGGTGGCGGTCGGTAGGTGTCTCAGCGTGGCACAATAGCAGTTCGCCACGCTTTAGGGACGGTGTGACGAGGGGCCTAGTTCACGGAGGTGCGGCAGGCAAAAGGGTTCCGTGCGGGTCACGGATAGCGGTGGTTCAATGACAGGCTGCCGGTCCTCTCGGTGGGTCTTCTCCTTTGGCGCTTTCTGTATGTTGAAATCGTCTCCGAGGGCAGTAGGGAAGCTCTGCTCTATCTCCAAGTTTTCTTCCTTTGGCCTTTTCTTTTTTATTTGTAGGACATGCGGATGAGGTATCCATGAACGTGGATCCTCACAGTATTCAAGAAAATCTCATGAAGACTTCATGAATCATGACTCTCAAATGTGTTGGACTTCTCAATCGTGAATTGTGAATTCCTCTGAGAAGGAAAATCCTCCCTTTCGTCTTTTATTCTTTTCCCTCTCTCCCTTCTGCTCACGTCCTCACCTTATTAGAATGAGGACAAAGTCCTTTGTTGACCTTGAATTGGGTTTTGCGGACACGAACTGGAACACAATGCGGGTAGGGACGCGGTGCTCCTCGCTGAACAGCAGGGCTCGCTGGACTGGACTTGCAGCGTCACTGGATGACCAATGGACTGAAGATCATTGGAATTGCTGTGGGTTCTTGCTTGGAGGCTACGAAGGACGTCGAAGACTGATGTGTCGCTGCAGCGGACAATCGGCAGCTGGGTTAGCATTGAGGGGCAACTACGAACTCAGCAAAGTCACAGCCGTGAAGGGATCTTGACCTGACTCCTTCAGCTCCCTCTCTTTCACGTATGTTTTCTATATTGTGGCCGTATATTCAATGTGTGGCTCCTTTTTTTTTTTAAAACCCGAACCCTACGTACACCTTTTATAGCAAAAAAAAATGTGATCCTATTAAAATATTTCGAAAATTCCCTATATCCTCCGAATCACAAAAATCCTTATCTCCTTAATATTTTCAAAAAATGTTATCACCTAAAGACTAAAGATAAGATTTCAACCCGATTCTCTTAAATTTGAAAAACCACCGCAATATCAAATCTCAATTTAGGTAATTTTTGTCATTAAAAGAAAACGGGCTCGGGCCAATTTTTCTTTTTCGTGGGCTTAGTCCATTTAATTTGAAACTCAAAACCATTAATTCAACCCATCCGCCGTCCTAAAAATAAAAAATGCAAAACATGTAAATTAAAAATAAACGCACCTAAAATTAATGCTATGCAAATGAATTATAAAAAATAAGATTAACCCCTAATGACTAAATGAGCCGCCAAAATTTAGGTGTCAACAACTGTGTTCTTGGGAGTAGAATAATTAGTTGACGTTACCAAACAAAATTATATATATTTTTTTTTTGTGGCACCCCCAAAACCCGGTAGGGTCGCCACAGACAATACCAAGCGAAAGAAACCAGAACAAAAACAAAATATACACCGATAGAAGAAGGATTCAAGCCAACGCTTAGGCGTAAAAATTTTTCTTTTCTTTTCCTTTAAAAATGTTTTAAGGATTTTGCGCAGCTCATAGCGGAATTTAAGAGGCGAGTCTCACCAACACTTTGCTTCCCTCACGACAACACAATACACACCAACTATCTTTGATTAAATGAAAGCACGAGGCCGAACCACTTTTATTTACGTATATAATTACGAAGGGCGACACGGGTCGGTACAAAAGGGTAGGCCAAGACTCATCTAATGCTCGGCCTTCAACCTGAAAAAGAGACACACAACCCCTCAAAAATGCGACGTGTAACGATCTCCCTTCGGACTACTCGTGGCGGCCATCCAAAAAGTTGCTAACCCCCACTCCACGTGCGCAGCCGTCACACCCATCCCTTGCGTCGGGCGGTGGAGGTGGCAGCATCCCCATCATGACACCGTCGCGGCGGATGTGGACGGAGACGTACTCTGGATGACTGGGCCTCCGATAAGCCCACGTCATAAGATACGATCGCGCGCACACGCAAAAAGGCCGATCCCTAGGTGGGACAATCTATCTCGGCCACCTCGACCTCCATGTCGATGGAAGGCCATAGAACACTCCCCGTGGAACAAAAGGGAGAGCGCATCGTACTAATATGAAATGTTGGTCCTCAAAGGGGTGAAGACAACCACTCAACAAGAAATAGATCCAATCAACACTCAATGCATTTAAACAATACAAACAGTTTCAATACACATGTCATTCATACATTGTAGTGTACTTACCTCGAAGCCATGTACATGCCATCATGCCTCATCATCAAAATCGTAATACGTACATAGCATCAATCACAATTGATCATCATCATCATACCATATTATCCATACATGTCATCATGTCACCTTAGTACACATGCATGTCATCATCATGCCATAGTACACATGCATGTCATCATCATACCATAGTGCACATACATATCATCATCATACCATAGTGCACATACATGTCATCATCATGCCATAGTACACATACACATACATGTCATCATCATACCATAGTACACATGCATGTCATTAATATGCCATCATGTCACTATATCATAAGTGATTATCATCACATCATATCACATATATGCATGATTTAATTTCCACTTTAGTTCTCAATTGATCAACACATCACCCTTTCTCGGGATCATCCATCCCATACTTTACACTCGCACCATATTCGGGCCTTGCGAAAACCTCCGGAAATTATGCCAATCATGGCCACCGGCATCCGGCACCCCCGCATCCCGGCATCTCGCATCCCAACCGGCATCACGAGGCATCCCCTCGGGCAAAGACCTCCGAGGCTTCCGGCACCCATCTCATTCCGGGCATCCTGATACTCCCAGGGCCATCCGGCCATGTATTTCTATACATTTCCGGGCATCCGGCACCCATCTCATCCCGGGCATCCTGATACTTCTAGGGCATTATCATCCGCCACATACAGTTTCCTCATTTACCATTTCTCATGTTTGCCAATTTAGGTCTCAATTCATCATGCACATGATGTAATGGCAAGACAAGATCATCTTTCTTATACATGTATCATCAAATAATTTCACATACATGCAATAGATGCATCCCCCATAGCAATTAGGTCCACATGCCACTCAAAACAATGTACTTGCCAATTACATTTAGAATTTATTTAAATCCTAATTTAATTCTACCTTGCAATTTATTAATTAAATAATCAATTAATTAATCACAAAAATCACAAATTCCTGAAATCAAAACACATAATATTGTAATGCCATAAAACAGTGATTTCACCACAGAAAAGCATGGCCAATCAAAATTCTGCACAAAAACAATATTTTCACAATTCCGTACACATTTTCGGATAAGGGCAGAACGCACAGTTTTCTAAGTAAATAGATTTAAATACCCATACGACCTCAGAAAATTATGAAATTTCACCAGGTTATGGTTAAGACATTAAAATAGAATTTTCATGAAGGAACCTAGGCCAAAATCATTATAGATAAATTTTCACAGATCCACGAAGCTTCTGGTCAAGTTACCGAAACGCACAGAGGACTATGTCCGAAATATGGAGATTTGACCCACCTAAACTTCTTCGTTTTCTCTGAAATTTGGATATGTTATACTTCTGAGGATCCCCTACAACTTTCATGAAGGAACTTAGGCCAAAAAACCAAAGGAAGACCTCCAAATGGTACCACGAAGTCTCGGGTGTCCCACACCGCGACTCCAGTTTCATCGTCTTCAAAATCAGGTTGGTTTCCTAAGCTATACTTGTTCATATTACTTCAAATTTGAGTATGTTCATCCTTAAGATGTGATATACAGGTTTCATGAAGAAGTCAAAGAGAGATTCTTAGTAAAAACCAACATGCAAACCATAAATCCACCACAAGGTCAGAAAACAACTCCAGATCTAGGGTCTCCGAAACATGAGGCTTTGACCCCTTAAATCTCCATCATTTTTCACGAAATTTCAGTATGTTATAGTTCAAGGTGTTAGCTACAACTTCCATGAAGAGATCCAAGCCAAAATCGAACTCCAAGCATACATGCAAGCCCTCACAAGTCTCTGACTTCACTGGATCATGCGAAAACAGCATGCATTTTCAACAACCAAACACCCTAGCTTCGGTTTCTAGCTTCTAAACACCCAAAAGATCAAACATCCATACAAAACACACATGCATGAGTAGGATGGAACCTAAACTTGCCTCACACAAGTAAGAACGACAATGGACGGCGGCGGTGGACGGCGGCGTGCGGCGGACGGCGGCTCTCCCTCTCCCTCTCACGCGAGCCTCCTCCTTCTTCTCCTTTCTCTCTTTCTCTCTTTCCTTCTCTCGCACGACACCCACCCCCCCCTCTCTCTCTCTCTCTTTTTCTCTTCTCTTTCCCCAAAGGCAATGATTGCCTTGGGGACTCTAATGCATGGGTGCCAAATGGCCCATGCATTAGGACACTTGGGGAGGGGCATGCAAACCCTCCCCCTCTCCTCTTCGCATGGCCACAAGGCCCAATGGGCCTTATGGGCTTGGCCCACACGGCCCACTTTAGGCCCTCCTTCCATGGGCCTAAAGTCCATGCTATTGGGCCTAAGGCCCAATCCAACTCCATTTTCTAATTTAAATTAAAATTAACAATTAATTACACCTAAATAAAAACCCATAACATTAATCTATAACAAACATGACCTCACATAATTTATACTTATTAAAATACCTTAGGTTTAAATTAAAAACACACGGTACAAAAAATACAAAGCCTTAAGAAAGAATTAAGGCTAAAACACAAACCAATAGGTAAATTCATTACCTATTTAAAGCTCTAGGGCACCTTAGGACTTGCCCTTAATTTCTAGGATGCCACATTTTTGTTTTGAGAAAAAAAAAAAAAAGAGTTCAGAATTAACCAATTACTAAACGGGTCCTAAGCTTCAATTAAATTCAACCCATTGCTCAACCAAAGCAATGAACCAGAAATATAGGGAAGTTTCAAATTCGAAGTAGATTGGACGGGAGAACATGTTAGGCGTTTGATACAATGCCCAAAAGGAGTTCAAAGTTGCGAGTGGAGGACCCATCCGGTCCAACCGCCTTCTCAGCTTGTCGTCGGAGGGCTCTCATGTTGTCCCTCATGATTTCCCCTCTTTCTTGGGACAGAAGAAGCTGCAAGCAACTCAGCACGGCCTTCTTGGTGAACACACCCCCTCAGCTCCCACTCCAAGCCCCCACACCTCCTCCATCATCCGCCCATTCAACCTCTGATCCCCGAAGAACGGCCTACACATCAGGGCCACCCCTCCACCCCCTATGCTCTCCAGCAAAGAGTTCCAACCGCAGTGCGTTATAAATGCGCCGATCGCAGCATGCTTCAGTATCTCTTCCTGGGGTGCCCATGCCACCATCATCCCTCTTGTCTCGTTCCTCTTAAGAAACCCCTCCGGCAGATTCTCTCTTAGATGGTCCTTGAGAGACCATATGAATGGCGCTCGGCTCGCTTCCAAGGCCTCTGCTAGTTCCACAATCTCCTCGCGAGGAGGCACCGTCACTGACCCAAAGCTAATGTAGGCAACGGAGGCCCGCCCTTGTCCGTCCAGCCACGACATGCACTCGCTTTCGTCGGGAGCGCGTGTCTGAGTGGCTGTGAGGTTGAAGGGACCCACGTTGAGGAAGTTGTTGAGCTTGGACTTGAGATCGGCGGTTATGGTTGGGTCCAACTCCTCGAAGCTGTTCAGGAACACCGCGGCTGCTCTCGGCAAGGCTCTGCCCATGTCGCAAAGCACGCGGGAGAAGAGTGAGTCCAAGTTTCCGAACGCGACTCCCTCTGGCAAGTCCCTGATGCGTACTTTCGACATTCCTGGGATGAATTGCAGGGTCTCATCTTCTCGCCCGTCCATTCCTGCCAATTCCAAAGTAATTTCACTTCACTGTCTAGCTGAGTGGTATGAAACGAAGGGACAATGGTATGTGACTGGATGATATCGCACATCACGTCATGATATCACGTAGGAGTTAGTGAACTATAATTCAGTACTTGCCCCAAAAATTACTTCAATACCTAGGCCGGCGCCGAGAGTCTGCCTGATATGTTGGGTGTAGAGATGGGCAGAGAGAGAGGCAGGGCCAGCAGTCCAGAAGGCCACCCACGGCAACTCCATCTCCGCGGCCATATCCGCGGCGAACCAGAAGAAGGCGTCGGTGACCAAGCAGCTCACCCTCCTCCCCGTCTCGGCCACTGCTCGCTCCATCCCCTTCCTGAAGTTGGCTGGGGCCGCCCTGAGGAACAGCTCGATGTCCTCCTCTGGCTTCCCCACCCGCACATGACCCTCCGGTATTCCCTCTCCCACTTGGTAAGCTCTCAAGTTGGGCAAGTGGCGGTAAGCCGAGAAAACGGAGGCGATGGAATCGGCGGTGCTGAAGAAAGAGTAGAGCGTGTCCGGGGCGGCGGAGGCCAGGCGGCGGATGGCGGCGAGGAGGGGAGCGGCGTGGGTGCCGAAGGGGAAGGCCAGGAGGGCGACATGGGCGCTGCCGCTGCCCGTGCCTGGGATCCTCATTTCACGAGGTGGGTCAAGGCACTGAACGCTGTCGGAAGGCGAAGACATCAAGTCACGGGGGGGATGAACTAGCACCACCCAATGGCTTGAAAGCGAAGGTTCTTCGTTAGCCCATGAATTATAAAGGAGTCGAACGTAAGAAATTTAGGTGGGGATCAGTGAGAGAAGGTTTGGTAGGAAACATCTGCGAGAGAAGGTTTGGTAGGAAACATCTTAAACCCACTACCATTGCCTGGAAGAGTTAGGTGAAAATAAACTTGGGGCTGTGCTTTTGCATGACGGCACCATTGCTTTCTATTAGGGACAGCGCAACTTGGACCATTCATCCCTATTTTGCTCACAAGGGGCGACCCGATTAGTAAAAAAATCAGTGGTTTTGCATGCGTGTAATCACATTTAAAGAAACAAACTCAACGACATCATTCAAGAAAAGGAAATCCATGGTGTGATTGGCTACAATTAGATGGTGGG
This sequence comes from Eucalyptus sp. ANBG9806169, assembly GCA_014182395.1. Lineage (NCBI taxonomy): Eukaryota > Viridiplantae > Streptophyta > Magnoliopsida > Myrtales > Myrtaceae > Eucalyptus > Eucalyptus sp. ANBG9806169. Next base: position 42,041,625 of record CM024573.1, on the reverse strand, counting down.
TTACCGGTCCAAAATAATACAAATGACATTTAAGAAGTCATGGACAAATAATATTCTATATCCAACATGCAAATGATATAGATGGATTCAACTTCCATTTTTTTTCCAACATTCTTTTTTCAACAAACGGTTGGCAATAGACTCGATACCCTAATATGGTTGTGTCTCTAAATGAGAAGCTTTTGGCCGGAGAGTTATCGCATCCCGTTTCCATTTCACAATTTATTAATATGTGACTATTGCCAAAGAGTCAATGCTTCTCAAACTTCATTGGCGAGATAGTTGTTCCCACAACCGATGTCACCAAATATGATATTGTGGTCCCACTATGCTTAATGGGAATCAGACTGAATTTTGATCATTAATAATTCTAGATTTTTTTCCCAGTAAACTTACATTTGGTAACGTTTCATTTATTTATGGAATCAAATCCCGACAAGTGGGATTTTGAAATCTGACAATAAAGTCAACCGATTGGGAAATTGTGGGGTGCAGATTGTTTTGTTACCCTACCAAGAGTATCGGTGCAGTCAGCTGAGTTTTTCCAAAAAAATTGTGAGATTATTTCCATTTAAGAAGAATAATTGAATGTGCTGATATTTGAACAACAAAAACATAGTTTTAGTGCTCTGGATCCAAAGTTCCAGACACCATCCCCTGCTCCTTCTTAGGTTTCTGGGCACGCAGTGAAGAGCAGTTGAAGGCCATTCCACTGGCCTATCCTCGTCCAAGGGGTGTTGCCACCTATGAAGGCTGCCTGCAGTAGTCCCTTCAGCGAGGGCACCCGGCCAGGTTACATTCCTTATTTTTAACGTTGAGGTACCCCTTGTTGGTAAGAGAATATTTTTCTTCTCCTCTAACCTAGGAATACTCTTGAATTTTTACCTCCTAGAGTTCAGACAAAATAATTTAAGGACTTGCTCAAGTCTAAAATGTGCTTATATTTGAACGACAAAAACATAGTTTTAGTGCTCTGGATCCAACGTTCCAAACACCATCTTGTGCTCCTTCTTAGGTTTATCTTGGGGAGGCCTTTTCTCTGTTGATCACCTACATATATACTTTTCAAGTAGGAGACATTGGTCTCCTTATTTTTATAAAGTGATAAAAATTATGCTTTCTTCTTACTTTGGTTATGTTACATTGGAATTCTCTCAAGTGTGGCTGTTAGACAGGTTAACTCCCGCTAAAAACTTAGAATCAAAGCCATATAGAGGATCCATTTTACCGATCAAGAAAATAGACAAGGTACTGTCATTATTGAAAGTCATCGACACTGAAAACCCAAGGTAGGTCCTAGGTTGCCTTGGGCTTTCAGCATTCTCGGAATGCCTCATGTCTACTATTCATCTCTACTGTTCATCTTCTTCTCCAGCGGCGTGGTTGATCAGAGACGAGCTCGAGAGGCCGGCGAGGTCACGGCTGAGGTCGGCGAGGTCGTGGCAACTGTCACTGGCTAGTTGCGCGACCCCGACGACCGCTCACGAGTCCCGCGACCGCTCGCGAGTCACATCGCCGCAACCCGGCTCCGGGTCGCGTGACCTCGGCGCGACCCGGATCTAGTTCTTTGCGAGGTTGCGCGACCCGGATCTCGTCGCCGTGAGGTCATGTGACCTCCGGCGACCAAATCTAGGTCGCGCCGGTCGCTGCGAGGTCTTGCGACCTTCGGCGACCTAGATTTGGGTCCCCGCGAGGTCCTGCAACCTTCGGTGGACCCAAATGGGTTGGGCAACCCCGTGAAGGGCCGTCGAGGGTCGCCCGACCCCGGCGACCCGCCGCCGAGGTCGCCCGACCCTAGGTGGCCCTCATTGTTCGTCTCCGGGGCTGCCTGAGGCCGCCGGCAGCGGCCTGCCTCATCGGCGAACTCTTTTATTTATTTTTTGATAATTTTTTTTCTTTTTTTTATTAATCACCAAAGTCCTTTGTAAATGTAATCATTCCAAACATTATTTTACTTAAAGGTACTTCACAATGGGCTTTCAAACTATAATTTACCAAACACAGTTTGCATTTTGGAAAACCCCTTTAACTTAAAGTTATTTGCATTTTTCCCAAAGGCTTTTCCCAAAATCCAACCAAACGCACCCTAAGTCCTCATATGGATTAATTATATTCAGTAAATGGATTATAAATAAATTTAAAATGGCAAAGCAAAAAAAATACCGTATTGAATTAACTGGATCCAAGTCATTTTTGTGACCCTATTTTCACCTTCTATGGGAAAATAATGGACTCTTTGGACCATTCCGAGTATAAAGAAGTTTTGGTGGGCTCTCAAGATGAGTCCGACTTCACTTTTATTAAAAATATCAAGATGGCTTCTTCTTTTTGCCCATTATTTTTTTTTATTAATCTTGTAAGCTTTGTTTGTTAGTTATTATAGTTTAGCTTTCATTGGTTGTATTTGGCATTGTTATTTTTATGTCACTACAATCCATGGTCAGGAAAAATCATCTTCTTTGACATCACAATCCATGGTCAGGAAAAATCATCTTCTTTGACATCTTGCATTCCATTCAATTAAAATTTCAATTCCTCCGCGTTTTTTGTTGCGGTAATTTATAAATTCACTACCAAATGTTAACTTTCTCTTGTTTTTATTGTGAATTAATACAAAACTTGAAAATTCTATGTAATATTAAAAGCCAACTTTTTAGTATCTTGTAGTCGAGATAGCAATTTTATCCAAATAACATATATACACATAAAAAGTTTAAAGTGGGTTAACTAGGTTGATATAAATTTTCATAGGATAGATTAAATATGGAAGTATTTAAATAAATAGATTGGGCACAAGTCGGGACGGGTATGGGTCACTAAATTTGTACGAGTTAATTTGAGTCGGACTATTCTTGACCCAACCCAAATTTGATCTGCCCACCTGTTTGACGGCCCTATATGTCGGTAGTCAAATTGATAAGAACTTGTTAGACCAATTATAAAAGCAGAAATGACAAAGTTTTAAAGACTAGTCAATACAACGCAATCCGCAGATAAGGGGATCCAGTTCTAATCGACAAAGATTGTCAATGGCAAGGTTTGTTGACAAGCCTAGTCGACTACAACTAATATAATTGTCTAGGAAGTTGGAATGAGTTAATTGTCGAGTCGTGAACCTAACTATTTCACTGACCAAAAAAAAAAAAAAAAAAAAACCTAACTATTTCGGTTGTGGTTGCTAGAAGTGGAGCCTATTATTGTGGGTACAATTAGTGATGATAATTGCGAAGGAGTGGAAGGGATGTAACCTTCATAGTGGTGCTAGGGATCTCAGACGCAACTGTCAAAAAAGATAATTAGTGAAGAAGTGGAGGCGGCAGCCGTTAGGCAGTAAAGCCAGTGATTTCGGAGATTGTAAATAAGTAGTGCTAGATCATGGAAACCATATATTGCTTGTGTAGTTTAGTAAATGTTATTAAATGGTAGTAATAGGTAGAAATACCCAAATTGTTGTATGTAAAAAGGATCGTCAATCAAAAGGTATTTACTCATCGATCTATATTCGAAAGGTATTTCAGCGGCGCTTTTCAATGAAAAAAAATTGCAACATTATCGCACGGATAAAAATATACAAAAATATATATGGTGGGTGGCTATAATAATCCACCCAGAATTGAAGAAATAAAAAGAGAATGATAAGAAGGAATATAAGGGGGCCTATCTGGTAACTATTTCGTTTCCAAGAACAATTTATACTTAGATATATTTCTTTTTGCTTCCGTTTCTTTGATGAGTTTGTGAAGATTCGAAGATATTTGATAACTACATAAAATATCTATTTCTAAAATAAAAAGGAATATAAATGCATTTAGTACGACTCTCAATTTTTTTTTTTTTATAATATTGAATTTCTTTTAATTTTTTAATAATTTTATGAATTTTTCTTTTCTGTTTTTCTTCTTCCTCTCTCAAGGGAGCCTCACCTCACTTAGCCTCACAAGGCTTCGACGAGGTTGCCGGCCATCGCCATGTCAGGTGGCCGGTTAGAAGAGGAAGAAGAAGTAATGAAAGAGAGAAAAAAAAAAAAAAAAAGATAACTTGTACTTAATTCTAGGATTGTTTTCAAGAATAAATAAGTAAATTTTTTTTTTTCGTATTTTGATTCTATTCCAAATTTATTTAAACCTGTGTTCTTGGGAGTTGAATAATTAGGCGACGTTACCAAACAAAATTATATTATTTTTTTTTTTTGAGAAAAAAAAAAAAAGTTCAGAATTAACCAATTACTAAACGGGTCCTAAGCTTGCTCAATAAATTTTAAGTCAGGAGGAAAATGAGTATTTTCAGTTCAACAAAACAAAAAGAAAAATATATCATTTTATTGAAAAAATAATTCCCCGAAAAGAGCTCCTCTTTTTCCCGGAAAGAACTTAGAAAGGAAAAGGAAAAGAGAGAGAGAGAGAAAGAGGAGCTGCGTCTGCGTCTGCGTCTGCGTCTGCGTGCTTCGGGTTGTGGTGGGCGGAATCGATCCATCATCGCGAATTCGGATTACGCAAAAGCTGTTGCTGCTGCTGCTGTTCTTCAGAATCGTCGATTCGTTGCTGGTCTCCGATCGCCGACCTGATCGACCTTGACCGGAGGAGGAGGAGGAGGAGGAGGAGGAGGCAAAAGACAAACATGGGTCAAGCCTTTCGCAAGCTCTTCGATACTTTCTTCGGCAACACCGAGATGCGGGTACTCTCTACTCTTGCCCGCCTCTTCTTCATTCGTCTTCTCTTCTGTGCTGCACTTGTCGTCGCGAATGATTTCTCTCTACCCGATTCTTTTCTCTGCGTATCGGGAAAAGGGGAATTCGGACTTTGTTTTTCTACCCATCGATGGAGTCTACAAACACGGAAACTCCAGAATCTCCCTGTTTTTTCGCATCTCGACTTTACCTGCAATGGACGTGATTAGAGAAAAATTGTCCTTTAGTGGTGATGACAAATTTTTTACTCGCACGAGTTTCAGTTTGGTCGAGCATCAGCTCAGGTTCTACAGTATCGTATCTGAAATCGGTTTGGTTATCGTATCTGAATGCATATTCCCGGTTGCTTGCCGTCTTAGTTATATAGATTGATTTCGTGCTACTGGGTTGGGCAAGTCATGTTTTTGTTTCTTTATCTGCATTTCCCGGATAAGTGTGTCGGGTAATAGCCTTGTTCTTTGAGTTGGCTTAGGTTGTGATGCTTGGCCTGGATGCAGCTGGTAAAACAACCATTCTCTACAAATTGCACATTGGAGAAGTACTATCGACTGTCCCTACCATTGGTAGGTCCATCTTCTTTGTTCGCACTTTTGGATGGCCGTTTCATTTGGAATTAGCCTCGGAACTACCCTTTACGATTTCCGGCAAGCGGTGCTCATTGTTGCTATGATATTCTATCCACGTGATTTGAACCGTGTACTCTATTTCTTAAAGATTCATCCATCTCCCGGTGCATGAAAGAGCAGGAATTTTCTTCCATCTGATCAGTTTGTTGTGCTTGAGAACTCACTTTTACTTTGTCGGAGGAGTGACTTTCTATTTTGAAAACCAGCGTTCACCATTCACAACAGGCTTTGACTGAATTGTTGCAACTTTTACCTCTTTCATCAATTGAATCTGAGTCTTCCACCTTCGCTTAGAAATGAAATTTTCCTGGACATGCACTAGTCCCTACACTTGGAAATTCGTCTTTATTGTCACGTTTCAAATATTTGCACCTTTTAGGGTTTTTGCCAAATTGTGTTTGTATTCAAGTCATATATGGATAAGTTTTAATGAAGGAAGAAAACCTGCTTAGCTTGCTCTCAAAATGGGATTAACTCTTTACCCCAACGTCTCTGTTCTTAAGGATGTCATTATCACACCTCTGAATTAAAGAGAAAATCTCCTTCAAGTTGTTTCAGGGAATGAAAACTCTTATTTCTGTTGTTTTGGCACCTGAGATGTCTATAAAGTAACAAATATGTCAACTGCTTTGTTGCCATCTAGATTCATTTATTGGGTTCATGGAGTATGCCCCTTAACTATTCCATTGAGATACTGTGTATCTGCTTCTTTGGAACTTTCATCTAGGCAAACTTGCCTGTTTTCTGGGACTTACAAAAGTGCCCTCTGTCCTGGCTTGTTGAGGGTTTCTACCATGCCATGTTTACATCATTGACATATAAATGGTGTTCTGGATGGAACACGATAAGTGCTGATTGTCTTTTCTATGTGTAGGTTTCAATGTGGAGAAAGTACAGTACAAGAATGTCATATTCACCGTTTGGGATGTTGGTGGGCAAGAGAAACTTAGACCTTTGTGGAGGCACTACTTTAATAATACTGATGGGCTGGTAATTCTGCGCTCTTTTAGCCGCATATTTGCTTGTTTACTTCCAAGGTTTTTTTTATAGATTGAGTGTCCTAACAATCTATTCTATAGCAGTTATTTTGCGTTATCTAACCGAATCGTAGAGCTTAAGAGGGCTGAGTTTTGCAGTGTGCATGTGGATGAGGAATGTATGTTTGAGACAGTTGTTAAATGTTTTGCTGCAGATCTATGTTGTTGATTCACTGGATAGGGAGAGAATCGGAAGGGCCAAAGCAGAGTTTCAGGTTTTATTGAGATGGCTGACATATTGACTGTGGCTTTACATGATTAATGCTTTTTTAAACTTCTGCTTTTCCCTCAGGCCATTATCAATGATCCATTCATGCTCAACAGTGCCATCCTGGTGTTTGCAAATAAACAAGACATGGTATGTTCAGCTAGTGTTTGTATATATCAAGCATTCATGGACCTCTTCATTGCAAGAGGCCAGGGTATCTTGTTCCAATTTCACTTTTTAGTTAGGGCAGTTTGGTTATACTGCTATGTCTTCTCTCCGGTCTTGGTATTCATCTGTTGGTGGATTCATTAGAAGTTAATGTATAAACCAATGTATGCAAATCTAAGTGAAAATGGGCTTAAAATTTGGCCCGAAACTCGGAGAAGCACAGTTACTAGGAGATAAATGTGTACCATGTACATGCATGCATGAGAATTAGGATTTAGTTAGCTAACCATGGGGCTGTAACTTACTCGACTAGGAAAGAAAAGTCATCTTTGCTTAACGTTTTCGTGGTACATTCTAATAACTGTCTTTTCATGCTTATACTCTAATTAGTTTCTCCTTGAGACTAATAATTATAAATCGTATATTCAGACTCTGGTTGGAACAATCTGTTTGTGTATGTCAGGTAGATATGTGTCGTCTTTAAAAAGAATCGTGCGAATTTGTCTTCTTGGGTTTCATTTCAAATCATGTAGCATTTCTTCTTTAGTAGGTAAAGCTACATGCAATGCCTTTTATCATTGCTTCTTACAGATATATCAATTGATGCTGTAATAATAACATCTGTACATTTTCATTTGAGGGGACTATTTTGAGGAGGATATGTGTGATTACCCTTTGAGACTTACCTTATTTGGGACCATGTCCTCTGACATCCATATTCAAGGTCCTTTTTCCAGAGTGCTTGCCACTGACTTCTTAGACCTCTATCCTTTTACTGGGAGACAACTGGGAAAATTCGGTGCATAAATGATGGATGCGGTATGTTTAAGCTGCAGAGATTTTCGGAAGAGATGCAGGGAATGAAGAACCAGTGTTTAGACTGCAAGATTTCTGAGGGTTGGAGAAGGAACTTTTCTTTGCTAAATGAGATGTTAAATAACCGTTCAAGTTCCGTAATATATGCCTATTGCAAATTCCCTGGACTGATTTTACAAATTGAAGGAAGCAAGTTCACATTGGTCTATACATTACATAAATTGTTTACCAAATTAGCTGCTAGATTGCACCCTTTTAGGAGATTGATCTGAACAGGCACGCAATCAGATATGCTAATATGGTTTAGACCTAGGTTCTGTTACCACCTTGTGATTTTTTGTATAATTCTGGCAATCAGCAATCAGCTTTAGATTGTTCTAAAGTGGCTAAGACATGATATGAGGCTTATGATGTATCTTTTATTTCTAGAAAGGAGCCATGACACCAATGGAAGTTTGCGAAGGCCTGGGTCTCTTTGACCTTAAGAACAGAAAATGGCACATACAGGGGACTTGTGCACTCAGGGGAGACGGGCTTTATGAGGGCTTGGACTGGTTATCAGGAACCCTAAAGGAGATGAGAGCAGCTGGGTACTCTTCTGTTGGAACCTCATCCTTCTAGTGGTCAAGGTTGAAATTCTTACTCGCTTCTTGTGATTACCATTAATTGGAAGTCCTTACGTTGCTCCTAGATGATATTTTAGAGCTTTCTGCTGGTTTATCTCAGGTCTACAAAATGGTAATCTGACATTCCAGTAGTTACGCATTGGAAGTTGCTCGAGCATTTTCTCTGAATTTTTTCAGGTCATTAAAAGGTGAATGAAATCATCGCCTCATGTACTATTGGAATTCAGTAGTCCCGTGTACTTTTCATATGCAACGCCACTTTCAGGTTGCTGAATTGTATACCCTTGACCAATCAGGGATTTGGACATACCGAAGATGCTTTTTACCGTGTATATTTTGTATAAATCTCTCTCTCTCTCTAACCAAAAATGCTTGTGATGTGTCCGAGACATTCGAGAGTCTGAAATAGCCTGCAATATATTACCTTCCTATGCTGGGACTGCAGGTGGTCATGCTTGACCAAGTTGCCGTTCTCACGAGGGTTGGGAGTGGCAATGTGTTGGATGGCGCCTCTTTGGTATAAATGAAATAGCTTGTCTATGAGCGTGTAGGTAAGTACCTGACCTGCTCATGGCTTCTTCTTGATCTTTTAGGTTGATCCCATCAAGATAAATACTTATTGACAGTCTCATACGAATAGCCAGATTTCTCAAATGTTTTCCTTTCCTTCTTTTTTGTCTTTTAGTTTGAATGAGGTATTGCTGACTGGGTAATTGGTTCATGGCATCACGATTTCCTCGCCGTCAGAGTAAGATGACCAAGGAATTAGAAAGGCTAATTCGTTCCCATAGAGAATCATTTACAAACATTACGGTGACTTCTACACCGTGCTAGAATGTTAGAATGGAAGGTCAAGCTGAGAGCAAACAAGGTCTTAGTAGTTTCAGAGTCTCATACCAAGAGAGATTTTTTTATGCATGGTCATCAAAGGCTATATCGATTGGTTAATTTATGTATAACTATAATAGAAGTTTGGCTCTCATAGCTCACTTAGAGCATCCGAAGGGTAAGATGGGTAAAGCAGGAGGTCTTGAGCTCAATTCTCAACAAAAGCAGACTTTAGACTGTGATATTTTGAGGAGCTCAACCATCAGACCCTGAGCCATTGCTATCAACACCTACTTCAAATTGCAAGCCAAAACCTATTGTGCAACCTTAACAGACCGTAATTGACCTACATACTGTGAAATATCATTTTTTTTTTTTCTGTTTACAACTAATCCAAATCAGGTGATAATCAGCTACTCGCATTGCAAGCTAACATGGTATCTCCCACCAAAATTCTCTAAAGTCCATCGTATAGACAAAAAGCCCCTTGATTAGATAACAAGATATGAAATGATGAAAATGAATTTTAATAGTCCCGCGTAACAAAATGTCAGATAAGCATAGAGCGTATCTTTATGTACCAACATTACCATTTTTAATAATCCATAAATTTAAAAAGATAACAAATTTGACTAATGTAAGCTAAAACATGGGGATCCCCCCTCGAATTAAATCACCAGCAGTGTCATCTACGATGTCTTAGAACGCACTATGTGGTTTCCCTCACCGCTGCAACATGGAAGAAACGATGCCATCCATAAATCAAAGCCCACTCTCACCAAGCCGTGATATTGGACGAGCCTCAGCACTTACTGTGCAGAAAGAAGAAATGAACCGGTTCAAACCAGAAAATCAACTAGGAGTAATGGGCGGGGGAGAACTTGTTTCTGATGGGCCAACTATTTCTCCGAAGGTGTCCATATCAGCAGATATACCCTCTTCAACATCAGCCTCCTCCATCGCAGCCACTGTTACATCTCCGTCCCCCATGACGACATCAATTCCATCTTGCTCTAAACTAGATTGCATCTTAACCTCTTCACCAGCCTTCTCTGGGTTCTCAGAATCCTGTATCATCATTTGCTGGTTGGAACAGCTTGTCAACATAGACGTGACCAGCAGATTCTGCGAGCAGGAGCAGTAAGCACAGGTCAGTAATACCTAAATATATGATGAGATACAGACTAGAGATGTGAATGGAGGAGTAATATTCATTTCTTGACTTAGCAATACGAAAATGAAAATCAACTTGAGACTTGATAATATAAAGAACAAGCAACACCAGCAAAAGGTAAAGTTCTAAGGGAAGTGGACATTCTATCCATGTCTCTTATCCATAACCACTCAATCACCCAGGTGCTTTGGAGTCTAAAAGGCAGAGAATAATGTATTTTTCGTAAAAAAGCTCCATCGTTTTTCAAACAATGTCATAGTCAATTAAAAGATCTCAAAAGATATCCTCCAATTTGATGTCTGTTGCACCACCATGGTGGAGGTGGCAATTTATTACTCTTATCTTGCAGATTGGCCAAATTGTTTGAGGAGACACAATAGACTCGTGCATTAAATTTTTAACAGAGATAAGGGTTGAAGTAGAACCAGTATAAAAAAAGAGGCCGATGAGAAAACAAAAGCCAGAAAGTAGAACAGCCTGAACTTTTAAGGAAGATGGATATACGAAATATAAAAATCAACCTCTAAAGCATCAAAGTATCAAATTATAAAGCAATTTGCTTTGCACCTAATGTTCTCTATACCAAAGCCATAATTTTAGCATCACAACAATTTCATTCCAGAGGCCAATCAAACAAGATATGGAGCACGGCCATGACAGATTAAGGACGCGTTTGGCAACTTGCCAAATAGTGATTGATTCTGTTGTTTTATTCTCAGTAATAAATTTGGAATAGAAATCCGTTTGGTAAATTTTTTGTTTCTAGGAACAAATTTGTTCTCGGGAACAAAATAAAGGAGTTCAAAAAAGTTGATTATTTGTTTCCGGAACAATTTCAGAATCAAGGCAACCTAATTTCTTTTCTCCTCTCTTCTTCTTGTTCTTCCACTACCGCCGGTTGTCAGCGACCGGTTGGGTGAGGTCTAGCAAGCTCGCCAAAGGCTCACCAGACCGGGATGAGGTCTAGTGAGCTTGTCGATGGCCAAGCGAGCCTCGCCTGGGCCTCCCCCAACCATCGGCAAGCCTTGCCTGGCCAAGCGAGGCTCAGCCGAGCTCGCCCAGCCTCGCCGAGCCACTGCAAGGTTGGCATTGCTCGGCAAGGTCGAGCCCTACTTGCGGCTAGGCGAGCTCGGCCTCGCCAAGGGCTGGCAAGGTCGCCAGCCCTTGTCTGGCCGATCATTGATCATCCCAAGGCTAGCGACCTACCAAAAGAAGATGAGAAAGAAAAGAAAAGAAGAAAAAAAGTAATAAAATCACTAAAAAAAATTAAGCGCAATTCTATTCCGTAAACAGAATTTTGGACAGTTACCAAATGCCTTAAAATTCTTAGGGCGGAAAAGAACAACCCCAAGTGCCATAACTTGGCACGGAGGGACACTTAAGTGCCATAACTTCAAAATGGTACACTTTAGTGCCGGTTTCGAAGTTAAATGGAACACTTAAGTGCCACTCGGCGAAAATCCGGCCAAATGGGCGACGTGGCAACTTTGGTCCAAAACGGCGTCGTTTTGCACGTTGACGTGGCGGAGAGAATATAAAAACGACGCCGTTTCGTGTAAATAATAATATAAAAATTAATTAAATTAGATTTAAACTTAATTTTATTTAAAATATTCAAAAAATTTAAAAAAAATAAAAATTAAGAAAAAAAAGGGGGAGGTTGAACAGGGCGGCGAGGGCTGAGCCCTCGCTGCTGCCGCCTCCCCACCGTCGCCGGGAAGGGCCGGCGACGGAGGGGGAGGGTCGGCCGGGGTCGCCGGCCCCGGCCGGCCCGACGGCGAAGGCCGCGAGCCCTCGCCGGATCGCGGCGAGGGCGCGAGCCTCGCCCAAATCTGGGCGGGCTCGCGAGCCCTCGCCGCCTCCCTACCGCCACCGGGAAGGGCCGGCAATGGAGTGGGGAGGGTCGGCCCGGTCTCCGAGCCCGACCGGGGCCGCGAGGCCGGCCGACCGGCGAGGCCCCATGAGCCCTCGCCTAGATCTGGGGGCGAGGGTCGCGGCCCTCGCCGCGATCCGGCGAGGGCTCGCAGCCCTCGCCGTTGGTCGACGGGGGCGGCGACCCCGGCCGACCTTCCCCCTCCGTCGCCGCCCTTCTTAGCAACGGCGGGGAGGCGGCGGCGCGAGGGCTCAGCCCTCGGCGCCCGTTCGAACTCCCCACTTTTTTTCTTAATTTTTATTAATTTTTTGAATATTTTAAATAAAATTAAGTTTAATTATAATTTAATTAATTTTTATATTATTATTTACACGTAGACACGAAACGAAGTCGTTTTTGTATTTTCTCCGCCACGTTAGCGTGCAAAACGACGCCCGTTTTGGACCAAACTCCGGAAAATTGCCACGTCAACCATTTGGCCGGATTTTCACCGAAGTGGCACTTAAGTGTTCCATTTTACTCCGATATTGGCACTTAAGTGTACAATTTTGAAGTTATAAAGACTTAAGTGTCCCCTCCGTCTTGAAGTTATGGCACTCCAAGTGTCCCAACCTCAAATTCTTAGAAATTGTTCCCAGAAACAGAATAAAAAAGAATTATTCCTCATTAGAAATTATTCCAAGAACAAAATGGTTACCAAACACTAGGAGTGATCAGTTCCCGGTCCGATCCGGTTCCGAGGTGGAACCGGGAATCAGACCAAGAGGACTGGTTCCTAGATTCCGAGATCGAGAACCGGACCGACCGGTCCTAGAATCCGGAACCGGTAAATTTGCTGTTTGGGCCAAAAATAAAATGAAAAATGGGAGAAATTGGGAGGAATTAGGATTTGTTTCTTAAGAATTTTTAAAATATTATATATATTTGACTAGTTTGGTCGGTTCGGTGGATGGAACTGGGAATCGGACCGACCAGCCACCGGTTCCAAAAGCAGGAACTGGAACTGGACCGCCCTTTTCGGGAACCGCCCAAAACCAGTTGGTCCGGGCGATTCCTGGTTCGGGCAGTTCCCGATGCACACCCCTACCAAACACATCCTAACTGCACTTATTCTTGATAAGCAATGAAGAATTCATCATTGGAACCAATCAAACTTTCATAGTTGAAAATCAGATAAAGTATTCGCTAACCAAAAATTTCACATCAGAGGCAGCATCATCCCCATGGGAAAAGCATTCAGGTTTGCACAACAGTTGTGCAAAATGAGATGATCTCATAGGTAAGTATATACAAAAGTAACCTCCATCTTTTTAGCATGATTAACAACAAACCTTTTCAAGTGCTAAAGCAAGCTTTGAGAGTTTCGGATATATGCTCTGTGCAGACAGAAGTATCTGTAAAAAGGTGGGAATGACAAAAAAAATTAGATGGATTTGAAATTAATCCCTGCAAGGCTAATTAGAGCACAAGAAACAGAAAAACCGTGCAAAAAATGATGACAGACACAGCCATTCACCTACTAACCCTCTGCCTTAAGCAAGGACCACAAAAGTTCCAAAAAATCCAGCATGTACACCAAAGAATCAGCAGAATGAAATCGTATAATTTGGTTACTAAAAATACAAACAAAAAAGTAAAAACAAAAATAGGCGATACCTCGCATAGCCTTTGAAGGGTGAATGGTGGACCCTCGTCAAAGCTGAGAAGAGCTGGAAAGTAAAATACATAACAGCATCAGATGAGTAAGTACACCCTAAATTGTAACCACACAAAAATCCAATCGAAGTCACAGACTTGCTTCAAGCACTAGAGGCAGAGCAAAAGAACAACGAAGGCTTGTTACCTAGCAAAAGTATTATGATAAGCACCCAGTAAGCTCTAGTTTCTTTACCTAAGAGACACATTGTTACAGAATAAAGTGTTTGATCTCAGATGCATGACATACTCGAAGATGACATCACGACAATCTCTGATTAGAGAAACAATATCTAAAGATGATAGAGAAGCACTAAACCGAAAATTTTTTACCATTTAAGATTTTCAAGAAATACAGAGTCCTATCAGTCAATTAAAGGATGTCCTACAACTCTTGAAACTAAATTTCTTACAGGTGCCAACATGCTAAATTAACCACCTAACCCAAAAAAATAATAACAAATAATAAAATTTCCCTTTAAAGAACAGCACTTTATCCTACCATTACAGAGTATTCTACCTACACAATCAGTTCAGAAGACCAGCAGGAAGGGAATATATTGTCAAATTATAAGAAAACAAAGGCAATTCCGAGCTAAAAAAGAAATTTCAGTACAACCTCAAGGGCAAGTGCAAAAAATCGGGATAACCACTGGACTAGCTTCAAGCTTTGAGAAAGAAAGTCCTAAGTATATTCTGCCTATATCAAAAGAACCATCAACTAATGCAACTGCAAGAGTAGCTGATAATTCACAACAACAGTAGATGAAGAGCTGAAGGTGCATTTCAGTATTTGCCAAGTAAGTTATCAATGTTAAAAATTTACCTTCATCCAACCTTGTTACCAACTCTTGGTGGGTCTCTCCCAAAGAAGCACTTTGCTCTTCAGTGGTCATTTTTGCTTCCGGATAATCTGACAGGACCTTCATAGTACATCAAAGTAATAATCATAAACTGACACTAGAAGCCTAAAAAATTCAAACCTAGGACGATAAATGCCACAATCTTAGACGCTTACATACCTCCCCATACCTGCTTCAATTTAACAGATAGAATAGTCTTCACTTGATCCCATTCAATCCTGAGAGATTAATGAAAATTTCCACCAAAGTCAAGGCAACATTCATTGTTCAAAAGCTAAACATTTACAAGTTTAATTAACTTTTGACATGTTGAAGGATGAAAGGACATGCAAATCCCTACATCTATACTTAAACTTAACTATAAGGTTCACCAATCATAGCGAGTCTCATGATCGACTTCTTAAATAAATTATTCTGATTTTTTTTTTAGCGGAGAATGCTAACGTTGTTGAAGAAATTAAGAAGCTTTATCTGTTATCTCCTATCCTTTTGGTTAAGGACGAAAACCAACCCCCAGTGATGACAAAATTAGAAGAACATCAAAGAGGGAGCAAAACAAGAAACAAGAAGCGTCTCTTCTGGACCATGAATGGAGGTGATGCGAAATATGCAGAACCAGAAGAATAACTACATTGATATAGTGGATGAGACAACCTTTTCTATCGTAATCCAAACACTAAGACCGGAATTTCATCCACAATCAAATATGCCAAGATAAACATGCATCAGACAACCATAATGACTCAATTAACAATTAAATAAAGTAGCATTGACAGCAGAGAGATTAGAATGGTTACTGTGGTCAGTTATGCGCAAAAGTAGGATCATGTGTGCAATGAGAAACAGGACCATTCGAAGGAAAATTGCACGAGGGTACTTGCATACCAGAATGTCCCAGAGGATGCAATTGTTTCTATGACTCTTCTAGCTTCTTCCTCGGGAAGATCAAGCCCAGGCACCATGCTTCTAAATGTCCACAGAGAAGACACATCAACAAACATTAGAGCCAAGCAAGCGCCTTGGACACGAAATATCCAGCTTCATGCAAATCTCATAGGATATAATATATACTTGTAATAACATCAATGCATTTGATCATGTAACAAGCTGCTTAAAGTAGAGAGAATCCCAATGATGCCCATAAATTTTAAGAGCATGCTGCATATGTAAGATTTAAGACAAATAATCTAAATTTGACGGTGGTTGGTTGACAAAGAACATTGAAAATCTAGCATGTCGTGGTAAGGCACTTGGGTATTATTTCTAAGCATCAATGCTTGATGGTCGGTAGGTATTTGCGGGGTCTACTGGGGATAACGCTATACAAGAACCTCCTTTGATCTCTGACTGACTAAAGGACGAGGGTATTGGTGGATATAAATACCGACGTTCGTGGTTTGATGAGAAGGTGAGAACATGAAATGCCTTGACACTACGAGTCGAGGTGCATACTAAAGATCCATCTCAACCGCTTCTGGCCGCCGAGACCAAAGGCACACGACCATGCTTGTCAGTGCGTGACCCATTGCGCATCAATTAGCCTCATCACGAAGCAGCATTCAATTTCAGATCGGTAAATTGGGGTGCACAAGCAAGAACCAATGTGAAGGAGCAGACGGAAAGGGGGAAAAACACGAGCACTCTTCTCGGCATCGTTTTGCTTCTTGGTTTGTCGGATTTCCTTTCTTACACATGGAAAATCTGAACGGGAAAAAAGCAAGAAACTCTGACAAAAGATGAAATAGCCACATCTACAGCCTCAGGCCAGAGGAAAATCAGAGAACTCGTAGGCGAGGGGGGAAAGAAGAGTATCGGAAACTGAAATTGAAGGTGGAAAAGAACGCATCGCAAGAACATTCTGGAACACACGAAAACCAAAGCCAGAGGAGCAACGGGGCTCCGGCGAGAGAGGCGGCGCTACCTCGTTGATATTCGGCAGCAGAAGATGAGCTTGCGCGGTGGCTGCTGGTCGGGGTGGGGTGGGGTCGCCGATGGGAGAGGAGCGAAGGGATGGGTGATTTTGCCCTTTAGGGCGAATTAATGCCGGCGGACATATTCTGGAAAGTACGCATTAATTTCTACGAGCCTTTCCATTTTGAAAAGGAAATTGCAAACGCAAACCAAACGCTTCCGAACTTTTTTTTTTTTTTAATTGGTTATACTCTATTTTAACCTCACTCTTGAAACTTTTTACATTCTCCTTTCGCGCGTGGGAGTTGAAACTCACTCCTGAAATTAATTCGTCCCTACCTCAATCCTCATTCTAAGAAGGTGGGGATTCGAACCCCCCACTGTCTTTTTTAGGATTCGTTTGTTTAATAACGCTTCTATTTCGGAACTTGTCCACTATCTTTTTTAGGATTCGTTTGTTTAGGCTGCGTTTGTTTTCATTTCTTTTTTCTGTTTTTGAACAACTTTTTTTTTTTTTTTCCTGGGAACCAAAAAAAAGGAATGTAAAACGCGTTTGTGTGCGTTTTTGTTCCAAAATTATTTTTTTGTTCCCATAAACACATCTGGAATAGAAACATGAAACAAAAAAAAAGTTGTTTCTCGTTTCTGGAACAAAAATTAAAAACACATTTTCTCTCTCCTCTCTTTTTTTTTTTTATTCTTTCTCTTTTTTCTTTGGTCGGTCACCGGCCTCGGCCATGGCCGGCAACCGGCCAAAGAGGGCCGGCGACCTTGTCGGGGCGTCGTCGGCCCCAGGCGAGGCCGAGCGTCATCGAGATCCGGCGAGCCCGAGCTCGCCCGGCCACCGGCGAGGCTCGGCCTCGCCGGGCCACCTCCCAACTTGAGGCAAGGCCGGGCGAGCTCGAGCTCGCCCAAACAAGGCGAGGCCGAGCCTCGCTGGGGCCGGCGAGCCTCGCCATGGGCTGGGCGAGGCCGCCGGCCAAAAGAAGAAAATAAGAAATAAGAAATAAGAAATAAAAAAAAAAAAAAAAAAGAATACAAATTTACCAAACGTTTTTTGTTCATTTTTTATTCCTGCAACAAGTTTACCAAACGTGTCTTTTTGTTCAAAAATTGTTCTCCTAACAAAACACTTTTTTTCTATTTATGTTCCTGGAACAATTTTTAAACAGAAAATGTTACCAAACGCACCCTTAATAACGCTTATGTTTCGGAAAATAATTTATTTTTAAAATAATATTTTTATATTTCTATCTTCGGAAATAATTTATGAATAAAAGAACTTATTTTGTAACTATACAAAATTTCTATTCTCGAAATGAAAAAAAAAAAATATGAATATATTTGATACGATCCACAAAAATTCTATTTCTTTTAATTTTTTTAAGACGTTTTCTTTTTTTTTTCTTTTATTATTCTTCCTTGTTGGCCCGTCGGAGGTCGACATCGGCATTGATGGATAGTGACCAACTATGGGCGACGGTCGGCTAGTGGTTCGTGGCGATGAATAGGGGCAAAGGAAAATGAAAAGAGAATATTTTTTGGAAGAAAATACCTTGATTAGGTCACCGGAATACGCATCAGAAATGCATCGGTTTATCGGCCGGCGAGTCATCATTTTTTAAGACTAAATGACTACTTCGGGTTCTTATTTGAGACAGACTTCACTTCATGTCATTTTTTTAGAAAATAAAGTCATTTTGGGTTATTATTTGAGATTTTCCCTAAAATTTATAAGAAATGTAGTCAAATCCCAAAATTTGTCAAATTAGTGCAATTAAATCGTTCCGTTAATTTCGTTCAACTTTATTAGCGGAAAATGCAAACGTTATTTTGTTAATATTTTCTCTCTTATGTGGCTAAATATGAAACATAAGGCTATAGCAAGTCGTGCTTGATCCTAATATGATTTTTAACACGAAATTTATTTAAAATAAATTAAGAATAAGCTAAATTTAAAATAAAATGGGAGAACCATGTTATATTTGCATTTTATTTAAATTGCTGGGGATGGCAAGCCACCCTTGCCGATTGGTCTCGCCTTTTTTTTTTCTTAATTGTTATTTTATATTCAACTTATTTTCTAATTCAATTCAAATAAAAATTGTATTAAAAAGTAGATTTGAATCAAAACAACATCATTTAGGCCTTTCGTGCTTTAGCCACATAGGTTGGAAAAGATAATAACAAAAAAAGTTTCAATAATCGTATCAATTTGACAAGTTTAAAATATGATTGCATTTTTTTTTATAAGTTTTAAGATTTAATTATATTTTCATGAAAAGTTTTAAAAATTTCAGGGCACCTTTTCTTTTTATATTTTTTATATGTCGATACTCACTCAAGTCATTTTGAAAATATATAATCAGATCGAGAAGTAATTATTTATTGAGGGGTTCAAGATTGATAGGCCTAATTGAGAAGTTGCCTTGTATATACTTTTTTTTTTTTTGGTCAGTCATACTTTATTCCTATTTTGACTTTTGTTCTACCTCTTGCGGGCGTGGGAGTCGAAATCCACTCTTGAAACTTACGCGTCCCCACCCCATCCCCTGAAAAGGTGAGGATTTGAACCCCTCACCTCCTCCTTCCATATTGAAAGGGTGACCACTAGGGCGAATCCCAGTGGTTCCCTGTATACTCTTTTACTTCTATGGAAGGATGATATCTTATAGAATATGCGCATGTACTGGTAACAAAAATGCAAGAGGTGTTCATCAGTTTGGATAAAGATCTCATATTTTAACTTGAGTAGAGGACGTGCCTTGCACGGGCTTTCTAACTAGTGTATTCTCCCTTCAAAAAAAAAAAAAAACTAGTGTATTCTCCAAGGCTGCACATGGGCAACTTCCCCACATTGAAGCAAAAGCAAGGTCTCTCACGACATCTCAAAACTCCAGATTGACCTCAGCAGCATCGTCATTCAAGGGTATACAAAACTTCCTGCACACCATTGTTGGCTGCCGCTTCGTTCTCCTCGACTTCTGGTTTAGTCTGTGACTTTCTTGGCAGAGTTTGAGGGCTGAGGTTGTCAACAAAAGCTAGCATGCAAGAATGCTATCCACTTAGAAATCAACTCAAACCAGCCATCTTGTAGTCAACCAGCCTCCAGATGATTAAACTGGTATTCCTGAGTCTCTTCTCACCTTTCAACTGAACTAAAAGAAGTAAGATCTCAGTTCCCTTTTTCCGGAGTTCTGCTACACAAATCGGACCTGAAGCATCTCCATTCTCCTCGCCATGTACTTCATGGTTGAAGCACTTCAAACAATGATTTCCAGGATCCACATCTACGTTTCAATTGCCTAATCATTGCTATATACTAGCTTCACCTAATTCACCATCTGAAAATCCATTGGTCATTTCTCTTCCATCTGCATCCCTACCTGGCGAACTTTTTGAGAGCTAATGGCTCGCTTCCTGATCGTCCTAGAGGCTGAATTTATTTGCCTCTGCGACTTCTTGGCTTTACCCATGAGATGAATGTAGCGATGCCTCATACCCATCAGTGGATGCCGCTCTATCAAGAAATCCTTCTTGTAAGCCTCCCTGAGCGCCACAGTCTGGGTCTTCAGCTTATTGGAGATGTAAAAGATGCCAGGATGATGAGCCAATACCTTCTTGAAACGTGTTCCGAAACCCATATACTCCCCCCAGCAAAGCAAGTTGTCCCGCTCTGTCTTCTTCGATGGGAGGAGCCACAGCAACTCGTGGAGGACAGCCACCATCCACTTCTCCGCCTGATCACCACTAGGCGCCAGATGGAAAGCATCCTCATAAGGCGATATGTAGGGTAAGTCCTGCCACTGATCCACCCAAGTCTTGACCCTCTTCTCCAGATCGAACCCTCTGGGGAAATTCATCGAGAACCTGATGCGTGTCCCCGGTTTTCCATTAAAGTCCCTGTCTTTTGCCCTCTCCTGCAATGCTGACACAGCCAGCTCGTCTCTCCATGACATGAGCTCCAGCACAAGCAATTCATTACCCATGGCCTCATCCTTGACAGTGCGAACATTGAAGTAATCAGGGTAATCAGAGAGGAGGTCAGCGACATAATTAGGAGGCAAGCCCAAGTCCCACCAGAACATATTAATTATATGGAAGGGCAAAGCCGAAGACCCAGCTAGCATCAAGAGCTTGGCAAGGCGCATGGCGGCAGAGTGACGGAGGGGCGGGGAGAGGTGGAGGCCAGACTCTTGGCGGTAAAC
The DNA here is from genome assembly GCA_014182395.1 of Eucalyptus sp. ANBG9806169. Taxonomy (NCBI): domain Eukaryota; kingdom Viridiplantae; phylum Streptophyta; class Magnoliopsida; order Myrtales; family Myrtaceae; genus Eucalyptus; species Eucalyptus sp. ANBG9806169. Next base: position 42,020,905 of record CM024573.1, on the reverse strand, counting down.
AGAGAGGGCGGGAGGGGTGAGCCTGACATGGAGAGGGAGGCCAGGGCTGGGCTGGAAGATTGTGAAGACAGAGGGGTATTTCAGGAAGAAGGAGGTGGCGGTGGAGGTGGTGGCGGAGGAGGGCAGGTGGAGAAGGGAAGCAGAGGAGAGTGGGAGGGAGAGGGAGGGAGAGGTGAGGATGTGGCGGAGGAGAGAGCAGAGGGGTTTGAGGTCTTTCTCCTTCTCGACGGCGGTGTCGAGGAATGGATCACGAACCCATTTGACTCGGGCATTGATGAATAGCCGGGTGGCCTGAAGACGATGAGCCAATGCCAGTTGTGGGAGCTTATACAGCTTACTCTGCAGGAACCAATTCATTGCTAATTGATCTACTACAACTAAATATGTAGAAAAGATGCTATTCCCACGATTTTTTTCACATCAAGAGACCAATTTCAGGCCGGCTTCTCTGCTCTTCTCAACATCTCAACTATCTCAACAACACGCACTGGAGTAACATCTTCCTGCAAAATGAGTTGAGCAAATGAGACAATCTATAGCGGACCCACATAATAATTATATCAATCTGATCCATTACCAATCAGCAATAGTGGTCATAGGAGCATTTAACACAACAACCCAGAAAAGAAAACATATTTTTCTTTTAATTTTGCATCGCATATAAGCAACAAGCAACGGAACACATCAAGAGAAATAAAAGATGGCTAGTGTCCTTATGCAAATAATTATACTTTTATGGCCTCAACCTTAGCAACCCATCCAGATGCGCTGGCCGCATCCTATCTATAATATCCATGCAAAGTTCACCAAAAGACACAGGTGGAATAAGTAAAAATACATATATACCGACAAAGCATTCCATTTCTCCAACAAAGAAAAAACCATCCTTGGTCAATTCTGTGCATCAAAAAATGGTGAATTTGTTGAGATATATCACATAAAATTTTATGGCATAAAGAAATAGTTGTTGCGTGGTATTAAGCAGGAATCGCGACATTGCAATAAACTTGCCATTGTGCTATCCCTCTGAAGTGTTTCAGCAAGACTGCTTCAATGTCACGTGAGCCACGAATCATCCAAGGAGTTGAGCCACAAACCAACAGGTGGTACTTGCCCATCTACAACACCATATCACAAAACGAGGAACTGACCAGTTGCAATTGCCAAGTGCATACAGGACGTTTGTTTCTCACCTCCGTCCCGTTAAACATTGAATCAAAGGTTGCAACTTCAAACACACGGATAGTTGCGACTTCTATGATCTGAGCAACCTGAATCAACAAACATTTTCCATAATCAACTTATGTGACAGGCATATTTTCCATAATACAAAATTAAACTTAATCATGTTTCCCATGAATATCAAAGCATTAAATGCATTGTGTGATTGGATGTGGACATAACAATCAAGAAACTGCAAGTCACATATAACAACGGGTTGAGACCAAGCATGAGAAAAGGCATCTAAGCACAAGAAAGGACACAATGCTAGCTTCTGGAAATAGGATCCAAACATCTCTCCCAAGAGAATTGGCTACTTGTTTTCCCTTTTTTCTCAGTAAAAAATAGAGTTGGGTACTTGTTTGCTACTCCTTCTGAAAACACAAAAGTACCCATGGATACACAATACAGAGGAATTAGCCTTTTTTCAATGCAGTCATGTACTCATTCCATTTGTATGTATAGGCAATATCCTTACCTTCATGTTAGAAGTACAATAAACTAATGCAGTATGCATGTTAAGAAGTGCTTCCAGCATCAGATATAGTGGCATCCTAGACAACTAAACAGCAAATACCTTTCAGCAGACAAAGAGCTAGAGCATAAAGCAGTTTGTTCTTCACATGAAACATTTCCTTCCAGTACTTTTCTTGGCTAAAGAGAACATTTAAATGTCATAGGCAATAGGAAGAATGTCAAATAAGTAATGCGTAAACAGACAATCGGTTTAAAATTTAAAAACTGAATCCTAACCTACAAGATTGAGATCCAAAATTACCCATCACAAAAGCATGAAATGAGAACTTCAAAGGAAAAGCATAATGAAAAATCATAGTTTCTTCCACTGATGAGCAATCTCGTTTGTTTATGGGTCGCCTCCTCAGTAGTCAGTATGTCCATGCTTAGACTTCAAACCACGTAAGTAAGATCATGAAAACAAGCCAGGACAAGCTCTTCTTTTTACAACAAAGACAATCTTCTTGTAGATTTTTGCCAGCTAAAAATTATCCTGACATAAAATTGATTCAACCATACTCAAAGTAGAGATTTGATTGTGTAGAGAACATGCATCTTCAAATTCTGCATGAATGTACTTTCATTACTATATTTCACTCGAATGTTAGCACATTGATCAAGTGGCATCCAGAAAAGCATTCCATCTATGTCAAAGTTTATTGATCAAGGGGCATCCAGAAAGTGTCTTCCATCTATGTTTCATTTGATCACCAGGATACAGAGTTAGATAGGAAGAATTTCATGAGAATCTCCCTAGATTTCTTGTATTCAATCTTCCGTTAGGAAAAATTCTGGAAATAGCTGTTGATATGGCCGTATCCCATCCAGTAGTGTACTTGGTGAACCAATCAGACTGAAAAATAAAGTATAAGGGAATATAAAACTCTAGCCAACTGTCGCTGCTGCTGCTGCAGTGGTCACCTGATTGCAGGGTTGTTCGAGACCACCATGACATCCACATATACACACAGAGCCAGGCAACCACCACCTGGTGATCACACTTGACCACCTGATGGATTTTTTTGGGGGGAGGGGTGGGGGAGAAACTATCAAACTTCAGTTTTTTTAACCGAACCTAAGCAAGTTCAAAGTATGGTAAAAATAGACAAAAATACATAACCTGATCATATCATGCAAATGTCAGTACACACACTTCAAGATTGATAAGCAAAATCCAGAATTTTCAGTAAAACATGGAATTTCAAAGTTTAATATTTTCTATTTAGGGAGATTGCCTTTCACTTCTTGTTTTATCTAGATAATGCAACTTTTAATACAATACGATCTAAAATATGAGAGAAAAAGAAACATCAAGATTTACATTTATATGAACCTTAATAATCATTTATGCAAATCCATATCAATGTCTTTAGCTTATCCAGATCAAGAAAAAAAACTCCAGATCAGGGTACAGTAAAGTGTGTAGTGTGACAAAAACATCTCATGAACATTTAAAGCTATAAATAATTACTTGGGGTATTAGCAAATATTTAACCACATAATAATTTCAGAAGCAATCTGTCTTTGGAAAGAGTTGCTAAACTTTCCTTTAGAGAATGCATGTATGTAGACCTACATGACCAATTGAGGAACTTCTTTGTAAATCACAGATAGGATACCGCATTCATTGCTGAAACTGGAAACCACCCTCCATGCTGCTGTTGTTGACATCAAGCAGGGGGACAACAGCTGATTACTGGTAATTAGATGGCTAGCGAGACAACATCTCTTTGACCTACAGAAACATGGGGTGATTATCTGATGCCATTCAGTGAACAACTAAATAAAATGCATGCGAGGATATTGACTGCATCGAAATGGATATCCAAGAGAAACGCTATTTCTTCTCTTATAAGTTGGAAAGAGTTATCTATTATGTCCATTCAAATAACCTGAAAACATTAGTCTTGACAAAAGACATCTCAGAAAAGAATGAGCCACAGGCAAATATCCCTTGAGATGAAATGTGGCAAGATAATGCATACACTACTTGAGAAAGCAAAAGCTATTGCTGCCTATTTTAACATCTCTACGCCACAAAAGAGAAGTGCTATTGCTTTTGCTTTGAATTTGAAACCACTGGAAAAGTATATAGTTCTTCATTCTACTTATTGGGCATAAATAATTATGCAGCCAGAACAATGATCCTTACACCCTCGACTCCCCAAAATCTAAATAGAAACAACTACAGAATGCATCTAATGATGTAGACCTTTTGCAATTGCATCAGGATTTGAGGTGCAAAGCGCCTCCAATGATAATAATGTAGTTACATGGTGCCCTCTTTTCTAACTTTTTCCCAGAAACTAATCAAGTACATAATAGAAGCATCAAAAGAAGATTAACGATAGTATATTCTACAACCGATGCAGCGTCAGTAATGATTTCTCTATTAAGAGGCAGGGCAATTACGATTTGTGTAAAGTGAGCTAAGCATCCTCCAAAGAGCCCAAGAAAAGCTTATCGCAACAGCCTCGACATTTTCAAACGCAGAGTAGCTTATACACTCGCAAAACAGCGGGACTTTGAATTCACATCAAACGATGAAATGGGCTTTAGCTCAAGGAGTCGGAGGAAGCACGAACAAGGTACTTCATCTTCCTTCAATGGCAAACCAAGAACAGGCTCCAACCCAGAATACAGTAGGACCTGCTCATCCTCCTTCACCTAGAAATTCTCCTCCTTTTCTTCAACGTTAACCTGGGCAACGCAGACTTCAACCGTATCATCAAGCAGCCACTGTAGCACTCATCAGACCGACAAGGTGGTGGAGGAGAAAGGAACCTGGGGCTAAGCCCACCAGAAGCGCTGGCCAGAAAATCGTACGGCGGATCTCTCGAAAGAGCTCGGTCGCCACCGCCAGGGGTGTCAATGGGTCGGGTCGGGTTTTGTTGTTACCCGACCCGACCCGAAACACAAGGGTCACACGCTATGACCCGACCCGAACCGACCCGAAACACATTAGATGGTCTAATGTGTTTCGGGTCGGGTCGGGTTGCTGGGTTTCCCTTTTTTTTTTTTCTTCTGGGTTTCCCATTACATTCTCCTACTGCTACTGTGTATGTAGAATGTCTTTTATCTGTTTCTTTCATTGTGGAAGCACATTAATCGTACATTAAGCAGAGGGGAAGTGGTATTCTTGACTGGCGTGAGTGGCGATATTCATAAACTTCCATTATTTCCTATAGGCGGCTCTCTTCTGTGGATTTCTGTGCTATTTTGATGCATGATCTAGCAGGATGTTTCAATTAGCTTGCCTGTCCTATTATCAGCAAGATCAAAATGTTGCTGAACCGATCTACGACGCACCAAGGAACCCGAACCGAGGACGGAACGAGAGGGGAACCCAGCGCGTGCAGATGAATAATTGATGACACCATGAAGACAGAAACTAAACAGAGAACCAGAACCTGCAAACGGAAATAGATCAAATTCAAAAGCACATGACAGACAACATCATGGGAAGTCGAGGTAAGAAGAAATATTCGATGGTGACACAAAGAAAGATTGAGATGTGAAACCAAAACACATCTAGATCGTCAAGGTGAGAACTTTGCCAAAAAGGAGAGGCTAAATTGGAAGCACGAAAAATGAAGCAGAGAAATTTTTTAGAAGAAAGGAACAAGATGGACACAACAAGACACATGCAAGAGGCGAAAAAAGACATTTTTTTCCCCTGTTAATGGCAGAACAAGGTGCCGAAACCGATCAAATGCAGAAATCAGAGAAGAACGATCCAAACCCATTCCGAAAATCCCAAGAACTCACATCTCATTGCCAATGCCGAGGTTGAGCAGAGCGTAGAGCGAAGCAATCTGCGAATCGAGATCCGAAGAATCGAGCATTCCACCAACGGCGGGATGGCCCCGAGCATCGCGAGCGTCGTCCTCGCCTCGGAGTCCTCCTTCGCGAGCAGCCTCACTTGTCCAATCTCCCACAACTCGAACCCTAAACGTGAAAATTTCAGCTCGACCCTCAACATGGGAACGGGAAGGGGAGGGGTTTTCGGCAACGATCGATTGATCCGGCGGCGGCTAGGGTTCCGGCGTTGAGACGAGGGGTGGCGACGGCGATGGCGAGGGAGAGGCGGAGGCGCGTCGTTCAGAAATGGAACTTGTTGGGGGGTAAAGATCAGAACGTGTTTGGGTTAGTTAACTTGTTTGGAATTTGGAACTAACATGTTTTGGGTCGAACAATGTTTGAACATGACCCTACCCGAAACATATTTCTCTCCTTGTTTCATATCTTTTCCTGAACAATTTTAAGACTCGAAACACGTACTCAACTTGTTTCATGTTATGGGTCGTGTTTTGGTCGGGTCGGGTCGGGTCGGGTTTTTGACACCTCTAGTTTTCACTATTGCAAGTAACTTTTCATTTTGAAAAGGTAGAGCTTGATATATTAGTAATTGCAACGAGTGTTTTTTTTTCCATTAGATTGACCAGTGATTTTCATATTAGAAAAGTGAGCACAGTTAAATAAGACTTCAATTTTGGTTAGTCGGTCCACTTTAGAGCTCAATATATTATTTCGATCGTTTAAGGACTTTAAGTTTAAAAAAAGCCCCAATAGTCTCAAGCTCATTACCAATGATTTTTTTTTTATTTTTTTTGGTTCGAAAAGAGATTGATGTTATTCACTTAAAAGAGTATAGTGAATACAAGTCTAAAACTTCAAAGCATAATAAATTAAACAGGGCAGGCAGGGGGATTCATAACCCAGTTATAACGTAGACAGTTCATCAATTGCACCTTGGCAATTTATCAATGGAATTCAAATATAAAAAAATTGATGTCCTTTATTGTGAAATATTTGATAATTTGTCATACGATATTCTCGGCATCTAAATTCCAGCAATAATAGCGAGCTCAAAATTTGATTTTTTTTTTATAAAAATTTAAAGTTCTTAATCGATCGAAGTTTAAATTTACTTCATGAAGTAGTTCACTCACTCGTCTCGACTATTTTCTTACTGGATGACTCAATTTCACCCACGAATTTCGGAAATTCAAATGGGCGGGAAAATTTGTAGGCGACGAGGCCCCTCATCGATTTTCAAAAATCATCTCTCTCTCTTCTCTCTCTCTCTCTCTCTAACCCGACGTCATTTCAAAAGGAAATTAGCAAAAGATCGCCAAACGGAGCGTCGTCATCTGAGCTCTCTCTCGTTCAGGTTTTGGATCCCCCGTCGAAGTCGTCTTCCGATTTCGCGCAGGATCCTACCAAATTAGGTGAATCCCAGTTCAAATTCCATCACGGCTTTTCATTGGTAGATTCTGCATCGAGGCGTATGACCGGAATACCGCCTGTTTAGTTCCACTCGAAGTAGTTGCAGCTGCTGCTAGTAAGCTCGACGCCGCGTGCATCTGCGTTTTCGGCCTCTCCGATGTATAGATGTTAACACGCGACCGCATCCGATGATGTGCGCAGGTACTGACGCCAGATGGGTATCGAAGACTACCACGTTATTGAGCTCGTGGGAGAAGGTTCTTTTGGGAAGGTTTACAAGGGAAGGAAGAAGTACACTAGCCAGGTACTGATCAGATGTTCACCTCATCGTGCATCTTTCCTCTTTTTTTCTTCTTTTTCAGAATTAATTTACCCAACCGGAGTCGTCCTTGACATCTTGCGTTAACTGATTGCAGACTGTTGCTATGAAATTCATCATGAAGCACGGGAAAAGTGAAAAGGATATTCACAATTTAAGGCAGGAAATTGAGGTAATGCATTTGCTAGGTCGATAATGAATCTGCATTTCACTATAGATCGATGCTGCAAAGTGTTAGTTTAGCCAGATGGAGTTCGTGTTTAGAGTTAACAGACACTACATAGGTACTAATGTAAATGCTCTCGTTGCCGATGTTGTACCAAAGGGTATTAATAGGAAGTTTGGATCGGCAGTCTGATCCCAGTCCAGATACACGGTACTGGAGTATTTCTCAATGCACTAAAGTGCTGAACACGTAATTCCTTTTTTCTAGAAGGTCCTTGACCATAGAAAGCTAGCAAACCATAAATACTACAACCGTCGTCCTTTTACGACATTATCAATGCTCTTCATATCATAAAGAAAATGTTCTCTAATTTGCGAGCAACCTGGATATTTGCCTTGGCCTAGCAATTCGTCCACAATGACTGGTTTTAGCATCTTTCTAGCGAGAGGTTCGAGCTAAAGCTTGCTACTACAAGTTCACTATACACCTGCCATTCTTAAAGAGATACTAGACAGTGTGAACTGTTCCCACGGAAAATAATATGCATTTTGCAGTCTGTCCTTCTTGTCCTTGGGAGGTATTGTGGAACTTTTAATAGCGGGCACACAGTTCAGATGTTAATCATAAGATACAACAGGTGAGTCCAATTTGGAGAACTGTTGTTTTCTCTCCTACATGCTAACCCAGGGGCGTTGATTTTAGTCCCCCTGCCCTGGATTCTTACTCATTCTCAAGATATGGCTTTTATGATGTCGTTCCAATGAATTTAAGTCCTGAAACTCTTGAAACTTGACTAATGTTGTGGAGTTTAAATAGGAATGATGGGACTTTTGGTTGGTTTGTTCTAGGGTCATGGTTCAAAAGAAGCAATGCTTTCTTATGGGGGATGGAAATGCAGCTCTGGCCTTATAATTTCACACCAATTCAGAGATCTATTTAATCACATGGAATGCAATACGAACAAATGCAATAGCTTGTTACTTAGTAGCAAACATTATCTCTTTAGACAAAGTTGAATTACTCTCCCTCTTTCTCCCCTTTTTCTTCTATCTGTCAATTTATCTGTACATATTTTTGCACAACCTTGCAGATTCTGAGGAAGTTGAAGCATGAAAATATCATCGAAATGCTCGATGCTTTTGAGAGTCCACAAGAGTTTTGCGTTGTTACCGAATTTGCTCAGGCAAACATACATTCTTCCTCCTTCCTCACTCTTGTGTTCACATAATGCACCTCCACAGCAGCATCAACAAGAGATTGTATATCAATGTCAAAGACCTGATTGTGGAAATTATTTTACAGGGTGAATTATTTGAGATTCTCGAGGATGATAAATGTCTTCCGGAAGAGCAAGTTCAAGCAATTGCAAAGCAGTTGGTACTTATCAAGGGGCTCCACTTATGTGGCTCTATACTATTATACTTTTACCCTTATTTTGATGTAGGCTTTTTTATACCTTTGATTCAGGTTAGAGCCCTGCACTACTTGCATTCCAACCGTATCATCCATCGTGACATGAAGCCGCAAAATATACTGATTGGTGCTGGTTCTGTTGTTAAGGTTGATAAATCTCTTATTGCTGAAGCTTTTATCTGAAGTATTCCTTACTATGCCTTTTGTTATGCTAGCTGGTGCAAAGTGATTACCAGCCTCATTGTTTAAAAAGATGCGAGCAAACGAGGAACATAATCTGATTCTCAATTCTGCAATTTTATATTGAGTTGGCCAGTTACATATAACAGGCACAAATGATGTACACATGCTGATATTAAAAGGGGCTTTGATGCAGCTTCATCCTGAGCTTTTCTTGCCTCTCATTTTTAGGGTTCCCATCAGCTTTTAGTTTGTTTCCAGGCAAAGATTTAACCGGTAGTGATCTTATGACTGCCTACAAATCTATTGGTTTTGTAAAATGAATAAATTTTTATCAGCTCAAATATGTGCTCACATGGAGTTTCACACTATTCTTGATGAAGGCGTATCGATTTGCTGATTCCATGCCTCTCATGTAATTCTTTTAATTGCCACAGCTCTGTGATTTTGGTTTTGCCCGAGCAATGTCTATGAATACTGTTGTCTTAAGATCAATAAAAGGTTAGTTTGTCCTCTCGTATGATATAACACAACTAGCTTGCCCATATAATTGGTGCAGCAAGGCAAATTAAATAAGCAAGTTTCATTTCAGGTACTCCATTGTACATGGCTCCTGAACTAGTGCGGGAGCAGCCGTATAATCACACTGCAGATTTGTGGTCCCTTGGAGTTATACTGTACGTGTTCCTTGTCCTCAATTCCTTTAGCTTTCAGTCTTCAACAACTTTCATTTCTATTAACATGCTTACAGCAAATAGTTGTCTATTTTGTGATACGTGTGGACACATGTGTTTGATTTTCAAATCATCAAGAGAAAATAATGTCCTGTCTGGCGTCCACTGGGGCTCAGCCACGTCTTACTTATTTGATGAGTTATTGTATATTTCTTAGGCTCAGGTTCTATCTATCTAATGTAGGGTTTCTCGTCATAAAGAAAGAAGAAATTAATATAATATAAATTAAATTATCTCAATTTTCCTATAACAGGTATGAGTTATTTGTTGGCCAACCTCCATTTTACACTAATTCAGTATATGCTCTCATTCGACACATTGTTAAGGTGACTCTCTTTTGTCCTATCAAATCATGTTAGTATTTGTTAAAGACTTATGCTAATGCTTGAATCCATGTCACATGCCAGGATCCAGTAAAATATCCTGACAACATGGGTGCGAATTTCAAGAGCTTTCTGAAAGGTTTGCTCTGTAAGGTAGTCTACTGTTTGAAAATCAAAATGTCTCACCAATTATAATGTCATTTTTAATATCCACTCCCCGGAATCTTGAAACTGTAACAGTACTATTGGGCCTTGGAATGTAGGCACCTCAGAATCGGTTGACTTGGCCTGCTCTCCTTGAGCATCCATTTGTCAAAGAAAACTCCATTGAAGACGAAGCCACGGTATTTTGCTATCTTTTTTGAAGTTAGAAGACTGGGATATTGTTATCTCACAAGAGAAATATTTATTGCCCTCTTCTATTCATAAACATATCCTAAAATGTTAAAATTTTATGGAAATCCATATTTAATAGTTAGGTCCTATCCTTTCAAGAAGTGTATTCCATCATTTTCCCATGAAACCACTGTCATTCTTATCATCGATGATCGGCTGCTGAAATTTTTATGACCCATTATTCTAGGAGATGGATGCTCCTATTGCAGCAACGCGCACTTGCTCTCCCACAGAGGAGTTCCCTGGCTTTGCAAATCCCAACGATATTGAAAAGAAAGGTAAAGTATACTTTACCATAGTTGCTCTTGCGCCAGATGAGAGAAGCAACGAGATAATTTCAGGTCTTCCTGCAATTTGTCTGCTCAATTTGAAATTCTAAGATAATAGGGAGATGAGTCTGAAATTTTGTTCTCAACATGCATATCTAGATTACATCACATTGTGGAAGTTACCAAGACGATAAATCAAGTGATTCTCAGTGAATGTTAGTGACATATAACATGATGGTGGAGTATTGTTGTTGACAAAAAAGCAAAAAGAAAACAATAGTAAAAAAAATTAAATGGCTATGCTATACTTGCCCTAGAGAAGAGATACCTGAAATTGTACCATTTCTGTACATAAAAAAATCAATTGTAGTAGACCAATGAGTAATCAATGTATTTTGACATAATCGCTTGAAGGTCGAAGCCGAAGCAACAAGCGCAGAGTTATAATTTGCTTGATAAATACTTGTTGCTCTCATTAGCAAATGCTCTTCAACTTTGCATGGTGTGTTCACTGTCAGCTATATGCCCTTTGTTTGAGGGTCCAGATAATCATCTAAGCCCATTATTCATTTATTTATTTATTTTTTTGCGACTTAGGCTCAGAATTTTGAGAAGCTAACTTTGTGATTAAGTTATATTTCCACTTCAGCCATCTGATTGCAACCATATTTTGATCTTCAGGTTGTCAAGCACTAGACAAGCTAGAGAACAACTCTCGTACAGTCAAGGGTGCAAAATTAATTGGTCAAGATAGTGAAGCACTGGCAGTTATTTTGCTACCTCTAAAGAGATGGTCCAAAGAACTAAGTTCTCAGAGGTACTTCATCTGTAACCTTCTTGATATCCAAGTTTATTCATGCATCCAGTAGAACTTACTGATGCATGATAGATTTGCATAGTTTCTCAGAAATGTGCATGGATGATAACGGGGATTTTTGCTGTAATTGTAGTCATGATTGTATAAATGTTAACATGCAAGAAAGTCAATCCGTAAGTATTTCTTATTTTTTTATTTTTTGATATTACTTCTCTTGGTCCATATGAATTTGGCCAGAGCGTAAGTTTCCTGCCCGCGAGGGTATGGCACAGGCATGCTGCCACAAAGAAGTGATCACAATCACTGACAGTCCATGGATTGGTGTTGTTGCTGGAATAGAGTTCCAGGTGAACTCATTGACAATGTCCAATCTACAAAACTGAAATTTGGTTATTTCATGAAGGAACCTACAAGCTTTTTCTGTGTGACTACGAAATTTCTAACATAGGAAGTAGGAAAACGTCCTATCATACAAGATGCCAGTACTAGCTTCT